>OX155893.1:63281964-63825964 GCA_944588485.1 Phosphuga atrata | reverse complement strand
AATTAAATTAAATTATTTTTAAATTAAATTAAATTATTTTTAATTAAATTAAATTATTTTAAAATTAAATTAAATTATTTTCAAATTAAATTAAATTATTTTCAAATTAAATTAAATTATTTTCAAATTAAATAGAATTATTTTTAAATTTAATTAAATTAAAATATTTTCAAATACAATTAAATTATTTTTAAATTTAGTTAAATTAAATTATTTTCAAATTTTATTACATTATTTTTAAATTAAACGGAAGAGTTGTTCTGGATGGAATAGTTGAATAGGGTGGAAAAGTTGATGAGGGTGTATCGATTGTTGTAGATGGAATAGTTGTAATAGTAACAACAATATTAAAGGAGTAACAACAATATATAAAATAGTAACAAACAAATAATTATATTCTTGAAGTTCCTGTCACATGATTATTCATGAGTATATCAAGCAAGTATATCAAGTTGTGGCGCTTTTAGTGCCACCTGGGTTGTGTATGTTTGAAAATAAGAGAATTCTTGTTGTACACAAATATTTTTCTAAACATCAAAAAAAAACATAATCAGTTTTTAAATGAATTTATTCATACAATGCTACTGACTGTCTGGAATCAAAGTTACTATTTTTAAAGAATTGATATTAGAAATGAAAAGCTACCAGCATTGATAAGATAAAGTTACTGTAAATAACGATGTGATATTAGTTACTAAGTCTTAACACACAAAAAAAAGCTGTGGTGTAAAAGTTACTAAAATATAACTGTAAACTCCATAACCAATGAATTAATTAGCTGACACTGATATTGTTTACTTTGACGATCAATATAACCAACATATATTGATTTATTCAAATTGTTGTTGTTGTGTCAAATGTGACAAAGAACATAACAAAGTTAAAAAAATTCAGCTCTGCGACACACTTTTTTTTCATAAAAGTTGTATGCCAACACCAACAATCCTTGCCACAGTATCCTACTTGAATGTCTTATATTGTATGCCGTTAAGAGTTTGAGATAATATATTTTGCAAAATTCCTAAGATGGCTTGATAGAATGATCCTTTCACAACATATTTGTAAAATTGTATTTAAAAATATTTTAATTTAGTTTGAAAATAATTTAATCAAATTTGAAAATAATTTAATTTTTTTTTTAAATAATTTAATTTAATTAGAAAATAATTTAATCTAATTTGTAACTAATTTAATTTAATTAAATTTAAAAATTATTTAATTTAATTTGAAAATAATTTAATTTAATTTGAAAATGATTTAATTTTTTTTAAAAATAATTTAATTTAATTTGAAAAAAAATTTTTTTAATTTGAAAATAATTTAATTTAATAAAATTTAAAAATAATTTGATTTAGTTTGAAAATAATTTTATTTAATTCGAAAATAATTTAATTTAATTAAATTTATAAATAATTAAATTTAATTTAAAAATAATTTAATTTAATTTGAAAATGGTTTAATACTTTTTTAAAATAATTTAATTTAATATGAAAATATTTTAATTTAATTTGAAAATAATTTAATTTAATGAAATTGAAAAATGATTTAATTTATTTTAAAAATAATTAAATTTAATTTGAAAATAATTTAATATAATTAAATTTAAAAATAATTAAATTTAATTTGAAAATAGTTTAATTTAATTTGAAAATAATTTAATTTTTTTTTTAAATAATTTAATTTAATTTGAAAATAATTTAATTTAACTTGAAAATAATTTATTTTAATTAAATTTGAAAATAATTTAATTTAGTTTGAAAATAATTTAATTTAATTTGAAAATAATTTAATTTTTTTTTAAAATAATTTAATTTAATTAGAAAATAATTTAAACTAATTTGTAACTAATTTAATTTAATTAAATTTAAAAATTATTTAATTTAATTTGAAAATAATTTAATTTAATTTGAAAATAATTTAATTTTTTTTTTAAATAATTTAATTTAATTAGCAAATAATTTAATCTAATTTGTAACTAATTTAATTTAATTAAATTTAAAAACTATTTAATTTAACTTGAAAATAATTTAATTCAATTAAATTTAAAAATGATTTAATTTAGTTTGAAAATAATTTAATTTGATTTGAAAATAATTTAATTTTTTTTTTAATTTTACTAAATTTAAAATTTAATTAAATTTAAAAATAATTTAATTTAATTTGAAAATAATTTAATCTAATTTGTAAATAATTTAATTTAATTAAATTTAAAATTTTTTAATTTAATTTGAAAATAATTTAGTTTACTTGGAACATAATTTAATTTATTTAAATTTAAAAATAATTTGATTTGGTTTGAAAATAATTTAATTTAATTAGAAAATGATTTTTTTTTTTAAATAATTTAATTTAATTTGAAAATAATTTAAATTAATTAAATTTAAAAATAATTTAATTTAGTTTAAAAATAATTTAATTTAATTTGAAAATAATTTGATTTTTTTTTTAAATAATTTAATTTAATTAAAAAATAATTTAATCTAATTTGTAAATAATTTAATTTAATTAAATTTAAAAATTATTTAATTTAATTTGAAAATAATTTAATTTAATTGGAACATAATTTAATTTGATTTGAAAATAATTTAATCTAATTTAGAAATAATTTTATTTGAAAATAATTTAATTTTATATGAAAATAATTTAATTTAATTAAATTTAAAAATTATTTAATTTAATTTGAAAATAATTTAATTTAATTTGAAAATAATTTAATTCAATTTAAAAATAATTTAATTTAATTAACATAAAACCTAATTTAATTTAGTTTGCAAACAATTTAATTTAATTTGAAAATAATTTAATTTAATTTGAAAATAATTTAATTTAGTTTTAATTTAAAAATAATTTATTTTCGTTTGAAAATAATTTAATTTAACTTAAAAATAATTTAAATTAATTAAATTTAAAAATAATTAAATTTAATTGAAAATAATTTAATCTAATTTGTAAATAATTTAATTCAATTAAATTTAAAAATTATTTAATTTAATTTGAAAATAATTTAATTTAATTGGAACATAATTTAATTTAATTTGAAAATAATTGAATGTAATTTAGAAATAATTTAATTTGAAAATAATTTAATTTAAAAATAATCTAATTTATTTTAAAAATAATTTAATTTAATTTGAAAATAATTTAATTTGATTTTTAAATAATTTAATATAATTTGAAAATAATTTAATTTAATTAAATTTAAAATAATTTAATTTTATTTAAAAATGTTTTAATTTAATTAAATTTAAAAATAATTTTATTTTTTTTGTAAATAATTTAATTTAATTTTAAAATAATTTAATTTAATTAAAAATAATTTAATTTATTTTAAAAATAATTAAATTTAATTAAAAATGATTTAATTTAATTTAAAAATAATTTAGTGTAATTTGAAAGAATTTAATTTAATTTGAAAATAATTTAATTTAATATAAAAAAAAAAATTTAGTTTGAAAATAATTTAATTTAAAAATGATTTGATTAAATTTAAAAATAATTTAATTTAATATAACAATAATTTAATTTAATTTAATTTGAAAAAAAATTTATTTAATATAAAAATAATTTATTTAATTTGAAAATAATTTAAGGTAATTAAATTTAAAACTAATTTAATTTAAGTTGAAAATAATTTAATTTAATTTGAAAATAATTTAATTTAATTTGGAGATAATAATTTAATTTAAAAATATTTTAGTTTAATTAAATTTAAAAATAGTTTAATTTAATTTGAAAATTATTTAATTTAATTTGAAAATAATTTAATCTAATTTGTAAATAATTTAATTTAATTAAATTTAAAAATTATTTAATTTAATTTGAAAATAATTTAATTTAATTGGAACATAATTTAATTTAATTTGAAAATAATTTAATCTAATTTAGAAATAATTTAATTTGAAAATAATTTAATTTAAAAATTATATAATTTAATTTAAAAATAAATTAATTTAATTTGAAAATAATTTAATTTGAATTTTAAATAATTTAATATAATTTGAAAATAATTTAGTTTAATTAAATTTAAAATAATTTAATTTAATTTAAAAATATTTTAATTTGATTAAATTTAAAAATAATTTTATTTTGTTTGAAAATAATTTAATTTAATTTGGAAATAATTTAATTTAATTAGAAAATAATTTAATTTAATTTTAAAATAATTTAATTTAATTAAAAATAATTTAATTTATTTTAAAAATAATTTGATTTAATTAAAAATGATTTAATTTAATTTAAAAATAATTTAGTGTAATTTGAAATAATTTAATTTAATTTGAAAATAATTTAATTTAATATAAAAAAAATAAATTTAATTTGAAAATAATTTAATTTAATTTAAAAAAAATTGATTTAAATTTAAAAATAATTTAATTTAATATAAAAATAATTTAATTTAATTGAAAAATAAATTAATTTCATTTAAAAATATATTAATTTAATTTGAAAATAATTTAATTTATTTTGAAAATAATTTAATTTAATTAAATTTAAAAATAATTTAATTTAAAAATAATAAAATTTAATTTATAAATAAATTAATTTAATTTTAAAATAATTTAATTTGAATTTTAAATAATTTAATATAATTTAATTTAATTAAATTTAAAATAATTTAATTTAATTTAAAAATATTTTAATTTAATTAAATTTAAAAATAATTTTATTTTGTTGAAAAATAATTTAATTTAATTTGGAAATAATTTAATTTAATTAGAAAATAATTTAATTTAATTTTAAAATAATTTAATTTAATTAAAAATAATTTAATTTATTTTAAAAATAATTTAATTTAATTTAAAAATATTTTAATTTAATTAAATTTAAAAATAATTTTATTTTGTTGGAAAATAATTTAACTTAATTTGGAAATAATTAAATTTAATTTGAAAATAATTTAATTTAATATAAAAAAAATTAAATTTAATTTGAAAATAATTTAATTTAATTTAAAATTAATTGAATTTAATTGAAAAAAAAATTAATTTAATTTAAAAATAATTTAATTTATTTTGAAAATAAATTTATTTATTGTAATTAAAAAATAATTTAATTTAATTTGAAAATAATATAATTTAATTTGAAAATAATTTATTTTAATTTGAAAATAATTTAATTTAATTAAATTTAAAAATATTTTAATTTAATTTGAAAATAATTTAATTTAATTAAATTTAAAACTAATTTATGTTAATTTAATTTGAAAATAATTGAATTTAATTTGAAAATAATTTAATTTAAATTGGAAATAATTATATAATTCAAAAATATTTTAGTTTAATTAAATTTGAAAATAGTTTAATTTAATTGGAAAATTATTTAATTTAATTTGAAAATAATTTAATTTAGTTAACTTTAAAAATAATTTATTTTCGTTTGAAAATAATTTAATTTAACTTGAAAAAAATTTAAATTAATTAAATTTAAAAATAATTAAATTTAATTTGAAAATAATTTAACTTAATTTGAAAATAATTAAATTTAACTTGTAAATAATTTAATTTAATTGAATTTAAGATTAATTTAATTTAGTTTGAAAATAATGTAATTTATTTTAAAAATGATTTAATTTTTTTTAAAATAATTTAATTTAATTTGAAAATATTTTAATTAAATTTGAAAATAATTTAATTTAATTAAATTTAAAAATAATTTAATTTATTTTGAAAATAAATAATTTTTTTTTTAAATAATTTAATTTAATTTGAAAATCATTTAATCTAATATGTAAATAATTTAATTCAATTAAATCTAAAAAGTATTTAATTTTATTTGAAAATAATTTAATTTAATTGGAACATAAATTAATTTAATTTGAAAATAATTTAATCTAATTTAGAAATAATTTAATTTGAAAATAATTTAATTTAAACATAATATAATTTATTTTAAAAATAAATTAATTTAATTTGAAAACAATTTAATTTGAATTTTAAATAATTTAATATAATTTAAAAATAATTTAATTTATTTATATTTAAAATAATTTAATTTTATTTGAAAATATTTTAATTTAATTAAATTTAAAAATAATTTTATTTTGTTTGAAAATCATTTAATTTAATTTGGAAATAATTTAATTTAATTGGAAAATAATTTAATTAAGTTTTAAAATAATTTAATTTAATTAAAAATAATTTAATTTATTTCAAAAATAATTTAATTTGATTAAAAATGATTTAATTTAATTTAAAATAATTTATTGTAATTTGAAATAATTTAATTTAATTTGAAAATAATTTAATTTAATATAAAAAAAATTAAATTTAATTTGAAAATAATTTAATTTAATTTAACAAAAATTGAATTAAATTTAAAAATAATTTAATTTAATATAACAATAATTTAATTTAATTTGAAAAAAAAAATAATTTAATATAAAAATTATTTAATTTAATTTGAAAATAATTTAATTTAATTTGAAAATAATTTAATTTAATTTGGAAATAATTATTTAATTTAAAAATAATTTACTTAAATTAAATTTAAAAATAGTTTAATTTAATTTGAAAATTATTTAATTTAATTTGAAAATAATTTAATTTAATTGGAAAATAATTTAATTTAATTGAGTTTGAAAATAATTTAATTTAAATTGAAATTAATTTAATTGAATTAAATTAAGAAAAAAATTAATTTAATTCGAAAATAATTTAATATAATTGGAACATAATTTAATTTAATTTGAAAATAATTTAATCTAATTTAGAAATAATTTTATTTGAAAATAATTTAATTTAAAAATAATATAATTTAATTTAAAAATAATTTAATTTAATTTGAAAATAATTTAAGTTGAATTGAAAATAATTTAATATAATTTGAAAATAATTTAATTTAATTAAATTTAAAATAATTTTATTTTGTTTGAAAATAATTTAATTTAATTTGGAAATAATTTGATTAAATTTGAAAATACATTAATTTACATTTAAAATAATTTAATTTAATTAAAAAAAATTAAATTTAATTTCAAAATAATTTAATTTAATTAAATTTAAAAATTATTTAATTTAATATGAAAATAATTTAATTTAATTGGAACATAATTTAATTTAATTTGAAAATAATTTAATCTAATTTAGAAATAATTTTATTTGAAAATAATTTAATTTTGTATTAAAATAATTTAATTTCATTAAATTTTAAAATTATTTAATTCAATTCGAAAATAATTTAATTTAATTTGAAAATAATTTAATTTAATTGAATTTAAAAATAATTTAAATTAGTTTGAAAATATTGTTTTTTAATTTGAAAATTATTTAATTTTTTTTAAAATAATTTTATTTAATTTGAAAATATTTTAATTAAATTTTAAAATAATTTAATTTAATTAAATTTAAAAATAACTTAATTTAGTTTGAAAACAATTTAATTTTATTTGGAAAATAACATTTTTTTTTTTAAAATAATTTAATTTAATTTGAAAATAATTTAATCTCATTTGTAAATAATTTAATTTAAAAATTATTTAATTTAATTTGAAAATTATTTAATTTAATTGGAACAAAATTTAATTTAATTTGAAAATAATTTAATCTAATTTAGAAATAATTTAATTTGAAAATAATTTAAATTAAAAATAATATAATTTAATTTAAAAATAATTTAATTTAATTTGAATTTTAAATAATTTAATATAATTTGAAAATAATTTAATTTAATTAAATTTAAAATAATTTTATTTTGTTTGAAAGTAATTTAATTTAATTTGAAAATAATTTAATCTAATTTGTAAATAATCTTATTTAATTAAATTTAAAAATTATTTAATTTAATTTGAAAATAATTTAATTTAATTGGAACATAATTTAATTTCATTTGAAAATAATTTAATCTAATTTAGAAATAATTTAATTTTGAAATAATTTATTTTAAAACAAATATAATTTAATTTAAAAATAATTTAATTTAATTTGAAAATAATTTAATTTGAATTTTAAATAATTTAATATAATTTAAAAATACTTTGATTTAATTAAATTTAAAATAATTTAATTTTATTTGAAAATATTTTAATTTAATTAAATTTAAAAATAATTTTATTTTGTTTGAAACTAATTTAATTTAATTTGGAATTAATTTAATTTAATTTGAAAATAATTTGATTTAATTAAATTTAAAAATTATTTAATTTAATTTCAAAATAATTAAATTTAATTTGAAAATAATTTAATTTAATTGAAAAATAATGTAATTTAATTTAGTTTGAAAACAATGTAATTTAAATTGAAAATAATTTAATTCATTTAAATTAAAAATTAATTAAATTTAATTTAAAAATAACTTAATTTAATTCAAAAATAATTTAATTTAATTCAAAAATAATTTAATTTTTGAATTAAAAATAATTTAGTTTAATTAAAAAATAATTTAATTTATTTTGAAAACAATTTTATTTAATTTGAAAATAATTTAATTTAATTTAAAAATAATTTAATTTAATTTGGAAATATTTTAATTTAATTAATTTTAAAAATAATTTTATTTTGTTTGAAAATATTTTTATTTATTTTAGAAATAATTTGATTCAAATTGAAAATAATTTAATTTAATTTTAAAATAATTTATTTAATTAAAAATAATTTAATTTAATTTAAAAATAATTTAAATTAATTAAAAATGATTTAATTAAATTTCAAAATAATTTAATGTAATTTGAAAAAGTTTAATTTAATTTGAAAATAATTTAATTTAATTAAATTTAGAAATTATTTAATTTAATCTGAAAATAAATAAATTTAATTTAAAAATAATTTAATTTAATTGGAAAATAATTTAATTTAGTTAGAAAATAATTTAATTTAAATTGAAAATAATTTAATTCATATAAATTAAAAAATAATTAAATTTAATTTGAAAATAACTTAATTTAATTTAAAAAATAATTTAATTTAATTAAAAAATAATTTAATTTAATTAAAAATAATTTAGTTTAATTAAAAAATAATTTATTTATGTTGAAAATAATTTAATTTAATTTGAAAATAATTTAATTTAATTGAAAATAATTTAATGTGTAAATAAATATTTATTTTGAAAATGATTTAGTTTAATTAAATTTAAAAATAGTTTAATTTAAATTGAAAAGAATTTAATTTAATTTGGAAACAATTTAATTTAAAAATTATTTAATTTAATTTGAAAATAATTAAATTTAATTTAAAAATAATTTAATTTAATTTAAAAATAATTTAATTAAATTAACTTTAAAAATAATTTAATTTAGTTTGAAAATAATTTAATTTGAAAATGATTTAATTTTTTTAAAAATAATTTAATTTTATTTGAAAATAATTTAATTTAATTTGAAAATAATTTAATTTAATTAAACTTAAAAATAGTTTAATTTAATTTGAAAATAATTTAATTTAATTTGAAAATGATTTAATTTGGTTAAATTTAAAAATAATTTATTTTAGTTGGAAATTAATTTAATTTAATTTGAAAATAATTTAATTTAAATAAATTTAAAATTATTTAAATTTAATTTGAAAATAATTTAATTTGAAAAAAATTTATTTTAACTTGAAAATAATTTAATTTAATTAAAATTAAAAATAATTTAATTTAGTTTGAAAATAATTTAATTTAATTTGAAAATGATTTAATTTTTTTTTAATAATTTAATTTAATTTGAAAATAATTTAATTTAATTTGAAAATAATTTAATTTTATTAAATTTAAAAATTATTAAATATTATTTGAAAATAATTTTATTTAATTTAAAAAAAAATTTAATTAAAACTAATTTAATTTAATTTAAAAATACTTTAATGTAATTTGAAAAAAATTAATTTAATTTGAAAATAATTTAATTTAATCAAATTAAAAAATTGTTTAATTTAATTTTAAAATATTTAAATTGAATTTCACAATAATTTAATTTAATTTGAAATTAATTTAATTTATTATAAAAAAAAATAATTTTCCTTAAAAAATTTAATTTAATTTGAAAATAATTTAATTATATTTAAAAATAATTTAATTTAATTTGACAACAATTTAATTTAATTTAATTTGAAAAAAAAAAATAATTTAATATAAAAATGATTTAATTTGATTTGAAAATAATTTAATTTAATTTGAAAATAATTTAATTTCATTTGGAAACAATTATTTAATTTGAAAATAATTTAGTTTAATTAAATTTAAAAATAGTTTAATTTAATTTGAAAATAATTTAATTTAATTTAAAAATAATTTAATTTATTTTGAAAATAATTATTTAATTTAAAAATAATTTAGTTGAATTAAATTTAAAAATAGTTTAATTTAAATTGAAAATAATTTAATTTAATTTAAAAATAATTTAATTTAGTTTGAAAATAATTTAACTTTTTTGAAAATAATTTAATTTAATTTGAAAATAATTTAATTTAATTTGAAAATAATTTAATTTAATTTGAAAATAATTTAATTCAACTAAATTTAAAAATAATAAAATTTAATTTAAAAATAATTAAATTTAATTAAATTTAAAAATAATTAAATTTAATTGGAAAATAATGTAATTTAATTAAATTTAAAAATAATTTAATTTAATTTAATCTACAAATAATTTATTTTAATTTAAAAATATCTTAATTTAATTTGAAAATTAATTAATTTAATTAGAAAATAATTTAATTCAAATAAATTTAAAAATAATTAATTTTAATTTGAAAATAATTTAATTTAATTTAAAAATAATTTAATTTAATACAATTTAATTTAATTAAAAATTAACCTTATTTAATTAGAAAATAAATTAATTTAATTTAAAAATAAATTAATTTAGTTGAATTGGACAATCATTTAATTTAATTAATTTTAAAAATAATTATTTTTTATAAAATTATATAAATTTTATTTAAAAATAATTTTATTTAATTTAATTTGAAAATTAATTAATCCAATTAAAAAATAATTTAATTAAATTTAAAAATTATTTTATTTTATTTGAAAACATTTTAATTTAATTAAATTTATAAATAATTTTATTTTATTTGAAAATAATTTAATTTAATTTGGAAATAATTTAATTTAATTTGAAAATAATTTAATTTAATTTGAAAATAATTTAATTTAATTTCAAAATTATTTATTTAATTTAAAAATAACAATTTAATTTGAAAATAAATTAATTTAATTCAATTTGAGAATAATTTATTTTAATTTGAAAATAATTTAATTTAATTTGAAAATCATTTAATTAAATTTAATTTAAAAAGAATTTAATTTAATTTGAAGATAATTTAATTTAATTTGAAAATAATATAATATGATTTAAAAATAATTTAATTTAATTTGAAAATTATTTAATTAAATTTAATTTAAAAATAATTTAATGTAATTTGAAAAAAAATAATTAAATTTGCAAACAATTTAATTTAATTAAATTTAAAAATTAATAAATTTAATTTGAAAATAATTAAATTAATTTGAAAATAAATTAATTTATTTGGAAAATAATTAAATTTAATTAAATTTCATATTAATTTAATTCAATTTAATTTAATAATAATTTTTTTTAATTTGAAAATAATTTAATTTGATTTAATTTTATTTCAAAATAATTTAAATAAATTTGAAAATAATTTAATTTTATTTGAAAATAATTTATTTTAATTAAATTTAAAAATTATTTAATATAATTTAAAAATAATTTAATTTAATTTGAAAATATTTTTATTTAATTTGAAAATAATTTAATTTAATTTGAAAATAATTTAATTTTACTTGAAAATAATTTAATTTAATTTTAAAATAATTTAATTTAATTCAAAATAATAAAATTCAATATAAAAATAAGTAAATTTAAAAATATTTTAATATAATTTGAAATTAATTTAATTTAATATGAAAATTATTTTATTTAAATTGAAAATAACAATTTAATTTAAAAATAAATAAATTTAATTTAATTTGGAAATAATTAATTTCAATTTGAAAATAATATAATTTAATTTGAAAATAACTTAATTTAATTTAAATAGAATTTAAATTAATTTGAAGATAATTTAATTTAAAAATAATTTAATATAATTTAAAAATATTTTAATTTAATTTGAAAATAATTTATTTTAATCTGAAAATAACATAATTTAATTTGAAAATAATTACATTTTTTTAGAAAATATTTTAGTTTAATTGGAACATAATTTAATTTGAAAATTATTTAATTTAATTAAATTAAAAAAAAAAAATTAATTTGAAAATAATTTAATTTAATTTGAAAATAATTTAATTTAATCTTAAAATTATTTAATTTAATTAAAAATAATATAATTTAATTTAAAAATAATTAAATTTAATTAAATTTAAAAATATTTTAATTTAATTTGAAAATAATTAAATTTAATTTGAAAATTATTTTATTTAATTTGAAAATAACAATTTAATTAAAAAATAAATTAATTTATTTTAATTTGAAAACAATTTATCTTAATTTGAAAATAATTTAATTTAATTTGAAAATAATTTAATGTAATTTGAAAATAATTTACTTTAATTTAAAAATAATTTATTGTAATTTGAAAATAATTTAATTTAATTTGAAAATATTTCATTTTTTTTTAAAATAATTTAATTTGAAATTAATTTAATTTAATTAAATTTAAAAATAATTAAATTTAATTTGAAAATAATTAATTTTAATTTGAAAATAATTTAATTTAATTAAATTTTAAAATAATTTAATTGAATTTAATTTAAAAATAATTTATTTTAAAATAAAAATAATTTAATTTAATTTGAAAATATTTTAATTTTTTTTTTAAATAATTTAATTTGAAATTTATTTAATTTAATTAAATTTAAATATAATTTAATTTAGTTTAAAAATAATTTAATTTAGTTTGAAAATAATTTAATTTAATTAGAAAATAATTTATTTCAAATAAATTTAAAAATAATTAATTTTAATTTGAAAAAAATTTAATTTACTTTAAATATATTTTAATTCAATTTAATCTAATTTAATTTAAATAAAAAATAAATTAATTTAATTTCAAAATAATTTTATTTAATTTGAAAATATCTTAATTTAATTTGAAAATAAATTAATCTAGTTGAATTGGAAAATAATTTAATATAATTAATTTTAAAAATAATTTAAATTTATTTAAAAATAATTTAATTTAATTTAATTTGAAAATAATTTAATTTAATTAAATTAAAAAAAAAATAATTTAATTTGAAAATAATTTAATTAAATTTAAAAATAATTTTATTTTATTTAACTATAATTTAATTTGATTAAAAAAAAATAATTTAATTTGAAAATAATTTAATTTAGTTTGAAAATAATTTAATTAAATTTAAAAATAATTTAATTTATTTTAACAATAATTTAATATAATTTGAAAAAAAAAATGTAATATAAAAATAATTTAATTTAATTTGAAAATAATTTAATTTAATTTGAAAATAATTTAATGTAATTTGAAAATAATTTACTTTAATTTAAAAATAATTTATTGTAATTTGAAAATAATTTTATTTAATTTGAAAATAACTTAATTTGATTTGTAAATAAATTAGTTTAATTTAATTGGAAAATTGTTAAATATAATTAAATTTAAAAACAATTCAATTTTATTTAAAAACAATTTTATTTAATTTAATTTGAAAATTATTTATTATAATTAAATTTAAAAAAAATTAATTTAATTTGAAAATAATTTAATTTAGTTTGAAAACAATTTAATTTCATTTGAAAATAATTTAATTGAATTTGAAAATAATTAAATTTAATTTAAAAAGAATTTCAATTATTTTGAAGGTAATTTATTTTAATTTGAAAATAATTTAATATAATTTAAAAATATTTTAATTTAATTTGAAAATAATTTATTTTAATTTGAAAATAATTTAATTTAATTTGAAAAAATGTAATTAAATTTGTAAACAATTTAATTTAATTAAATTTAAAAATTATTTAATTTAATTTGAAAATAATTAAATTTAATTTGAAAATAATTTAATTTAATTTGAAAATAATTTAATTTATTTAAATTTAATAATAATTTAATTTAATAATAATTTAATTTAATTTAAAAATAATTTAATTTGATTTAATTTTATTTAAAAATAATTTAATATAATTTGAAAATAATTTAATTTAATTAAATTTAAAAATCATTTGATACAATTTGAAAATAATTTAATTTATTTTGAAAATGATTTAATTTAATTTGAAAATAATTCAATTTTTTTTTAAATAATTTAAATTTTTTTGAAATTAATTTAATTTAATTAAATTTAAAATTAATTTAATTTAGTTTGAAAATAATTTAATTTAATTTGAAAATAATTTAATTTAATTAAATTTAAAAATTATTTGATTTAATGAAAAAATAATTTGATTTAATTGGAACATAATTTAATTTGAAAATAATTTAATTTAATTAAATTTAAATATTATTTAATTTAATTGGAAAATATTTTAATTAAATTGGAACACGATTTAATTTGAAAATAATTTAACTTAATTAAATTTAAGATTAATTAAATTTTATTTAAAAATAATTTATTTTAATCTGAAAATAACATAATTTAATTTGAAAATAAATTAATTTAATTTGAAAATAATTTTATTCAACTAAATTTAAAAATAATTAAATTTAATTTGCAAATAATTTAATTAAATTTAAAAATAATTAAATTTAATTTGAAAATAATTAAATTTAATTTGGAAACAATTTAATTTAATTAAATTTTAAAATAATTTAAATATTTTTAAAAATAATATATTTTAATTTTAAAAAAATTTAATTTTAGAAAATATTTTAATTTTTTTTTTAATAATTTAAATTAATTTTAAATTAATTTAATTTAATTAAATTTAAATATAATTTAATTTAGTTTAAAAATAATTTAATTTAATTGGAAAATAATTTAATTTAATTAGAAAATAATTTAATTCAAATAAATTTAAAAATAATTAATTTTAATTTGAAAATAATTTAATTTACTTTAAATATAATTTAATTTAATACAATTTAATATAATTTAAAAATATTTTAATTTAATTTTAAAATAATTTATTTTAATTTGAAAATAATTTAATTTAATTTGAAAAAATGTAATTAAATTTGTAAACAATTTAATTTAATTAAATTTAAAAATTATTTAATTTAATTTGAAAATAATTAAATTTAATTTAATTTGAAAATAATTTAATTTAATTAAATTTAATAATAATTTAATTTAATAATAATTTAATTTAATTTGAAAATAATTTAATTTAATTAAATTTAAAAATCATTTAATACAATATGAAAATAATTTAATTTAATTTGAAACTAATTTAATTTATTTTGAAAATAATTTAATTTAATTTGAAAATAATTTTTTTTTTTTAAATAATTTAAATTAATTTGAAATTAATTTAATTTAATTAAATTTAAAATTAATTTAATTTAGTTTAAAAATAATTTAATTTAATTTGAAAATAATTAAATTTAATTTGAAAATAATTTAATTTAATTTGAAAATAATTTAATTTATTTAAATTTAATAATAATTTAATTTAATAATAATTTAATTTAATTTTAAAATAATTTAATTTGATTTAATTTTATTTAAAAATAATTTAAACTAATTTCAAAATAATTTAATTTAATTAAATTTAAAAATCATTTGATACACATTGAAAATAATTTAATTTATTTTGAAAATGATTTAATTTAATTTGAAAATAATTCAATTTTTTTTTAAATAATTTAAATTAATTTGAAATTAATTTAATTTAATTAAATTTAAAATTAATTTAATTTAGTTTGAAAATAATTTAATTTAATTTGAAAATAATTTAATTTAATTAAAATTAAAAATTATTTGATTTAGTGGGAAAATAATTTGATTTAATTGGAACATAATTTAATTTGAAAATAATTTAATTTAATTAAATTTAAATATTATTTAATTTAATTGGAAAATATTTTAATTTAATTGGAACACGATTTAATTTGAAAATAATTTATCTTAATTAAATTTAAGATTAATTAAATTTTATTTAAAAATAATTTATTTTAATCTGAAAATAACATAATTTATTTTGAAAATAAATTAATTTAAATTGAAAATAATTTAATTCAACTAAATTTAAAAATATTTAAATTTAATTTGCAAATAATTAAATTTAATTAAATTTAAAAATAATTAAATTTAATTTGAAAATAATTAAATTTAATTTGGAAATAATTTAATTTAATTAAATTTTAAAATAATTTAATTATTTTTAAAAATAATATATTTTAATTTTAAAATAATTTAATTTTAGAAAATATTTTAATTTTTTTTTTAATAATTTAATTTAATTTTAAATTAATTTAATTTAATTAAATCTAAATATAATTTAATTTAGTTTGAAAATAATTTAATTTAATTGGAAAATAATTTAATTTAATTAGAAAATAATTTAATTCAAATAAATTTAAAATTAATTAATTTTAATTTGAAAATAATTTAATTTACTTTAAATATAATTTAATTTAATACAATTTAATATAATTTAAAAATATTTTAATTTAATTTGAAATTAATTTATTTTAATTTGAAAATAATTTAATTTAATTTGAAAAAATGTAATTAAATTTGTAAACAATTTAATTTAATTAAATTTAAAAATTATTTAATTTAATTTGAAAATAATTAAATTTAATTTAATTTGAAAATAATTTAATTTAATTAAATTTAAAAATCATTTAATACAATATGAAAATAATTTAATTTGATTTGAAACTAATTTAATTTATTTTGATAATAATTTAATTTAATTTAAAAATAATTTTTTTTTTTTAAATAATTTAAATTAATTTGAAATTAATTTAATTTAATTAAATTTAAAATTAATTTAATTTAGTTTAAAAATAATTTAATTTAATTTGAAAATAATTAAATTTAATTAAAATTAAAAATTATTTGATTTAGTGGGAAAATAATTTGATTTAATTGGAACATATTTAATTTAAAAATAATTTAATTTAATTAAATTTAAATATAATTTATTTTAATTTTAAAATAATTTAATTTAATTTGAAAATATTTTAATTTTTTTTTTAAATAATTTAATTTAATTTTAAATTAATTTAATTTAATTAAATTTAAAAATAATTTAATTTAGTTTGAAAATAATTTAATTTAATTTGAAAATAATTTAATTTAATTAGAAAATAATTTAATTCAAATAAATTTAAAAATAATTAATTTTAATTTGAAAATAATTTAATTTACTTTAAATATAATTTAATTTAATACAATTTAATTTAATTAAAAAATAACTTAATTTAATTTCAAAATAATTTTATTTAATTTGAAAATAATTTAATTTAATTGAAAATAATTTAATGTGTAAATAAATATTTAATTTGAAAATGATTTAGTTTAATTAAATTTAAAAATAGTTTAATTTAAATTGAAAAGAATTTAATTTAATTTGGAAACAATTTAATTTAGTTTGAAAATAATTTAATTTAATTAAATTTAAAAATAGTTTAATTTAATTTGAAAATAATTTAATTTAAAAATAATTTAATTTAATTTGAAAATAATTAAATTTTATTTAAAAATAATTTAATTTAATTTAAAAATAATTTAATTAAATTAACTTTAAAAATAATTTAATTTAGTTTGAAAATAATTTAATTTGAAAATGATTTAATTTTTTTAAAAATAATTTAATTTTATTTGAAAATAATTTAATTTAATTTGAAAATAATTTAATTTAATTAAACTTAAAAATAGTTTAATTTAATTTGAAAATAATTTAATTTAATTTGAAAATGATTTAATTTGGTTAAATTTAAGAATAATTTATTTTAGTTGGAAATTAATTTAATTTAATTTGAAAATAATTTAATTTAAATAAATTTAAAATTATTTAAATTTAATTTGAAAATAATTTAATTTGAAAAAAATTTATTTTAACTTGAAAATAATTTAATTTAATTAAAATTAAAAATAATTTAATTTAGTTTGAAAATAATTTAATTTAATTTGAAAATGATTTAATTTTTTTTTAATAATTTAATTTAATTTGAAAATAATTTAATTTAATTTGAAAATAATTTAATTTTATTAAATTTAAAAATTATTAAATATTATTTAAAAATAATTTTATTTAAATTAAAAAAAATTTAATTAAAACTAATTTAATTTAATTTAAAAATACTTTAATGTAATTTGAAAAAAATTAATTTAATTTGAAAATAATTTAATTTAATCAAATTAAAAAATTGTTTAATTTAATTTTAAAATATTTAAATTGAATTTGACAATAATTTAATTTAATTTGAAATTAATTTAATTTATTATAAAAAAAAATAATTTTCCTTGAAAAATTTAATTTAATTTGAAAATAATTTAATTATATTTAAAACTAATTTAATTTAATTTGACAACAATTTAATTTAATTTGAAAAAAAAAATAATTTAATATAAAAATGATTTAATTTGATTTGAAAATAATTTAATTTAATTTGAAAATAATTTAATTTCATTTGGAAACAATTATTTAATTTGAAAATAATTTAGTTTAATCAAATTTAAAAATAGTTTAATTTAATTTGAAAATAATTTAATTTAATTTAAAAATAATTTAATTTATTTTGAAAATAATTATTTAATTTAAAAATAATTTAGTTGAATTAAATTTAAAAATAGTTTAATTTAAATTGAAAATAATTTAATTTAATTTAAAAATAATTTAATTTAGTTTGAAAATAATTTAACTTTTTTGAAAATAATTTAATTTAATTTAATTAAATTTAAAAATAATTTTATTTTATTTAAAAATAATTTTATTTAAGTTAATTAAATTAAAAAAAAAATAATTTAATTTAAAAATAATTTAATTTAATTTAAAAATAATTTAATTTAATTTACTTTAAAAATAATTTAATTTAGTTTGAAAATAATTTAATTTAATTTGAAAATAATTTAATTCAACTAAATTTAAAAATAATAAAATTTAATTTAAAAATAATTAAATTTAATTAAATTTAAAAATAATTAAATTTAATTGGAAAATAATGTAATTTAATTAAATTTAAAAATAATTTAATTTAATTTAATCTACAAATAATTTATTTTAATTTAAAAATATCTTAATTTAATTTGAAAATTAATTAATTTAATTAGAAAATAATTTAATTCAAATAAATTTAAAAATAATTAATTTTAATTTGAAAATAATTTAATTTAATTTAAAAATAATTTAATTTAATACAATTTAATTTAATTAAAAATTAACCTTATTTAATTAGAAAATAAATTAATTTAATTTAAAAATAAATTAATTTAGTTGAATTGGACAATAATTTAATTTAATTAATTTTAAAAATAATTATTTTTTATAAAATTATATAAATTTTATTTAAAAATAATTTTATTTAATTTAATTTGAAAATTAATTAATCCAATTAAAAAATAATTTAATTAAATTTATAAATAATTTTATTTTATTTGAAAATAATTTAATTTAATTTGGAAATAATTTAATTTAATTTGAAAATAATTTAATTTAATCTCAATTTAAAAATTATTAAATTTAATTAAATTTAAAAATAATTTAATTTAATTTGAAAATAATTTAATTTAATTTCAAAATTATTTATTTAATTTAAAAATAACAATTTAATTTGAAAATAAATTAATTTAATTCAATTTGAGAATAATTTATTTTAATTTGAAAATAATTTAATTTAATTTGAAAATCATTTAATTAAATTTAATTTAAAAAGAATTTAATTTAATTTGAAGATAATTTAATTTAATTTGAAAATAATATAATATGATTTGAAAATAATTTAATTTAATTTGAAAATTATTTAATTAAATTTAATTTAAAAATAATTTAATGTAATTTGAAAAAAAATAATTAAATTTGCAAACAATTCAATTTAATTAAATTTAAAAATTAATAAATTTAATTTGAAAATAATTAAATTAATTTGAAAATAAATTAATTTATTTGGAAAATAATTAAATTTAATTAAATTTCATATTAATTTAATTCAATTTAATTTAATAATAATTTTTTTTAATTTGAAAATAATTTAATTTGATTTAATTTTATTTCAAAATAATTTAAATAAATTTGAAAATAATTTAATTTTATTTGAAAATAATTTATTTTAATCTGAAAATAACATAATTTAATTTGAAAATAATTACATTTTTTTAGAAAATATTTTAGTTTAATTGGAACATAATTTAATTTGAAAATTATTTAATTCAATTAAATTAAAAAAAAAAATTAATTTGAAAATAATTTAATTTAATTTGAAAATAATTTAATTTAATCTTAAAATTATTTAATTTAATTAAAAATAATATAATTTAATTTAAAAATAATTAAATTTAATTAAATTTAAAAATATTTTAATTTAATTTGAAAATAATTAAATTTAATTTGAAAATTATTTTATTTAATTTGAAAATAACAATTTAATTAAAAAATAAATTAATTTATTTTAATAAATAATTTACTTTAATTTAAAAATAATTTATTGTAATTTGAAAATAATTTAATTTAATTTGAAAATATTTTAATTTTTTTTAAAATAATTTAATTTGAAATTAATTTAATTTAATTAAATTTAAAAATAATTAAATTTAATTTGAAAATAATTAATTTTAATTTGAAAATAATTTAATTTAATTAAATTTTAAAATAATTTAATTGAATTTAATTTAAAAATAATTTATTTTAAATTAAAAATAATTTAATTTAATTTGAAAATATTTTAATTTTTTTTTTAAATAATTTAATTTGAAATTTATTTAATTTAATTAAATTTAAATATAATTTAATTTAGTTTAAAAATAATTTAATTTAGTTTGAAAATAATTTAATTTAATTAGAAAATAATTTATTTCAAATAAATTTAAAAATAATTAATTTTAATTTGAAAATAATTTAATTTACTTTAAATATATTTTAATTCAATTTAATCTAATTTAATTTAAATAAAAAGTAAATTAATTTAATTTCAAAATAATTTTATTTAATTTGAAAATATCTTAATTTAATTTGAAAATAAATTAATCTAGTTGAATTGGAAAATAATTTAATTTAATTAATTTTAAAAATAATTTAAATTTATTTAAAAATAATTTAATTTAATTTAATTTGAAAATAATTTAATTTAATTAAATTTAAAAAAAAATAATTTAATTGGAAAATAATTTAATTAAATTTAAAAATAATTTTATTTTATTTAACTATAATTTAATTTGATTAAAAAAAAATAATTTAATTTGAAAATAATTTAATTTAGTTTGAAAATAAATTAATTAAATTTAAAAATAATTTAATTTATTTTAACAATAATTTAATATAATTTGAAAAAAAAAATGTAATATAAAAATAATTTAATTTAATTTGAAAATAATTTAATTTAATTTGAAAATAATTCAATTAAATTTAAAAATAATTTAATTTTATTTAACAATAATTTAATTTAATTTGATAAAAAATTAATTTAATATAAAAATAATTAGTTTGAAAATAATTTAATTTAACTTTAAAATAATTTAATTTAATTAAAAAATAATTTAATTTATGTTGAAAGTAATTTTATTTAATTTGAAAATAACTTAATTTGATTTGTAAATAAATTAGTTTAATTTAATTGGAAAATTGTTAAATATAATTAAATTTAAAAACAATTCAATTTTATTTAAAAACAATTTTATTTTATTTAATTTGAAAATTATTTATTATAATTAAATTTAAAAAAAATTAATTTAATTTGAAAATAATTTAATTTAGTTTGAAAACAATTTAATTTCATTTGAAAATAATTTAATTGAATTTGAAAATAATTAAATTTAATTTAAAAAGAATTTCAATTATTTTGAAGGTAATTTATTTTAATTTGAAAATAATTTAATATAATTTAAAAATATTTTAATTTAATTTGAAAATAATTTATTTTAATTTGAAAATAATTTAATTTAATTTGAAAAAATGTAATTAAATTTGTAAACAATTTAATTTAATTAAATTTAAAAATTATTTAATTTAATTTGAAAATAATTAAATTTAATTTGAAAATAATTTAATTTAATTTGAAAATAATTTAATTTATTTAAATTTAATAATAATTTAATTTAATAATAATTTAATTTAATTTTAAAATAATTTAATTTGATTTAATTTTATTTAAAAATAATTTAATATAATTTGAAAATAATTTAATTTAATTAAATTTAAAAATCATTTGATACAATTTGAAAATAATTTAATTTATTTTGAAAATGATTTAATTTAATTTGAAAAAAATTCAATTTTTTTTTAAATAATTTAAATTTTTTTGAAATTAATTTAATTTAATTAAATTTAAAATTAATTTAATTTAGTTTGAAAATAATTTAATTTAATTTGAAAATAATTTAATTTAATTAAAATTAAAAATTATTTGATTTAATGGGAAAATAATTTGATTTAATTGGAACATAATTTAATTTGAAAATAATTTAATTTAATTAAATTTAAATATTATTTAATTTAATTGGAAAATATTTTAATTAAATTGGACCACGATTTAATTTGAAAATAATTTAACTTAATTGAATTTAAGATTAATTAAATTTTATTTAAAAATAATTTATTTTAGTCTGAAAATAACATAATTTAATTTGAAAATAAATTAATTTAATTTGAAAATAATTTAATTCAACTAAATTTAAAAATAATTAAATTTAATTTGCAAATAATTTAATTAAATTTAAAAATAATTAAATTTAATTTGAAAATAATTAAATTTAATTTGGAAACAATTTAATTTAATTAAATTTTAAAATAATTTAAATATTTTTAAAAATAATATATTTTAATTTTAAAAAAATTTAATTTTAGAAAATATTTTAATTTTTTTTTAAATAATTTAAATTAATTTTAAATTTATTTAATTTAATTAAATTTAAATATAATTTAATTTAGTTTAAAAATAATTTAATTTAATTGGAAAATAATTTAACTTAATTAGAAAATAATTTAATTCAAATAAATTTAAAAATAATTAATTTTAATTTGAAAATAATTTAATTTACTTTAAATATAATTTAATTTAATACAATTTAATATAATTTAAAAATATTTTAATTTAATTTTAAAATAATTTATTTTAATTTGAAAATAATTTAATTTAATTTGAAAAAATGTAATTAAATTTGTAAACAATTTAATTTAATTAAATTTAAAAATTATTTAATTTAATTTGAAAATAATTAAATTTAATTTAATTTGAAAATAATTTAATTTAATTAAATTTAATAATAATTTAATTTAATAATAATTTAATTTAATTTGAAAATAATTTAATTTAATTAAATTTAAAAATCATTTAATACAATATGAAAATAATTTAATTTAATTTGAAACTAATTTAATTTATTTTGAAAATAATTTAATTTAATTTGAAAATAATTTTTTTTTTTAAATAATTTAAATTAATTTGAAATTAATTTAATTTAATTAAATTTAAAATTAATTTAATTTAGTTTAAAAATAATTTAATTTAATTTGAAAATAATTAAATTTAATTTGAAAATAATTTAATTTAATTTGAAAATAATTTAATTTATTTAAATTTAATAATAATTTAATTTAATAATAATTTAATTTAATTTTAAAATAATTTAATTTGATTTAATTTTATTTAAAAATAATTTAAACTAATTTCAAAATAATTTAATTTAATTAAATTTAAAAATCATTTGATACAATTTGAAAATAATTTAATTTATTTTGAAAATGATTTAATTTAATTTGAAAATAATTCAATTTTTTTTTAAATAATTTAAATTAATTTGAAATTAGTTTAATTAAATTAAATTTAAAATTAATTTAATTTAGTTTGAAAATAATTTAATTTAATTTGAAAATAATTTAATTTAATTAAAATTAAAAATTATTTGATTTAGTGGGAAAATAATTTGATTTAATTGGAACATAATTTAATTTGAAAATAATTTAATTTAATTAAATTTAAATATTATTTAATTTAATTGGAAAATATTTTAACTTAATTGGAACACGATTTAATTTGAAAATAATTTAACTTAATTAAATTTAAGATTAATTAAATTTTATTTAAAAATAATTTATTTTAATCTGAAAATAACATAATTTATTTTAAAAATAAATTAATTTAATTTGAAAATAATTTAATTCAACTAAATTTAAAAATAATTAACTTTAATTTGCAAATAATTAAATTTAATTAAATTTAAAAATAATTAAATTTAATTTGAAAATAATTAAATTTAATTTGGAAATAATTTAATTTAATTAAATTTTAAAATAATTTAATTATTTTTAAAAATAATATATTTTAATTTTAAAATAATTTAATTTTAGAAAATATTTTAATTTTTTTTTTTAATAATTTAATTTAATTTTAAATTAATTTAATTTAATTAAATTTAAATATAATTCAATTTAGTTTGAAAATAATTTAATTTAATTGGAAAATAATTTAATTTAATTAGAAAATAATTTAATTCAAATAAATTTAAAATTAATTAATTTTAATTTGAAAATAATTTAATTTACTTTAAATATAATTTAATTTAATACAATTTAATATAATTTAAAAATATTTTAATTTAATTTGAAATTAATTTATTTTAATTTGAAAATAATTTAATTTAATTTGAAAAAATGTAATTAAATTTGTAAACAATTTAATTTAATTAAATTTAAAAATTATTTAATTTAATTTGAAAATAATTAAATTTAATTTAATTTGAAAATAATTTAATTTAATTAAATTTAATAATAATTTAATTTAATAATAATTTAATTTAATTTGAAAATAATTTAATTTAATTAAATTTAAAAGTCATTTAATAAAATATGAAAATAATTTAATTTAATTTGAAACTAATTTAATTTATTTTGATAATAATTTAATTTAATTTGAAAATAATTTTTTTTTTTTAAATAATTTAAATTAATTTGAAATTAATTTAATTTAATTAAATTTAAAATTAATTTAATTTAGTTTAAAAATAATTTAATTTAATTTGAAAATAATTAAATTTAATTAAAATTAAAAATTATTTGATTTAGTGGGAAAATAATTTGATTTAATTGGAACATATTTAATTTGAAAATAATTTAATTTAATTAAATTTAAATATAATTTAATTTAATTTTAAAATATTTTAATTTAATTTGAACATGATTTAATTTGAAAATAATTTAACTTAATTAAATTTAAGATTAATTAAATTTTTTTTGAAAATAATTTATTTTAATCTGAAAATAACATAATTTAATTTGAAAATAAATTAATTTAATTTGAATATAATTTAATTCAACTAAATTTAAAAATAATTAAATTTAATTTGCAAATAATTTAATTTAATTAAATTTAAAAATAATTAAATTTAATTTGAAAATAATTTGATTTAATTAAATTTTAAAATAATTTAATTATTTTTAAAAATCATATATTTTAATTTTAAAATAATTTAATTTAATTTGAAAATATTTTAATTTTTTTTTTAAATAATTTAATTTAATTTTAAATTAATTTAATTTAATTAAATTTAAAAATAATTTAATTTAGTTTGAAAATAATTTAATTTAATTTGAAAATAATTTAATTTAATTAGAAAATAATTTAATTCAAATAAATTTAAAAATAATTAATTTTAATTTGAAAATAATTTAATTTACTTTAAATATAATTTAATTTAATACAATTTAATTTAATTAAAAAATAACTTAATTTAATTTCAAAATAATTTTATTTAATTTGAAAATATCTTAATTTAATTTGAAAATAAATTAATTTAGATGAATTGGAAAATAATTTAATTTAATTAATTTTAAAAATAATTTTAATTTATTTAAAAATAATTTTATTTAATTTAATTTGAAAATTATTTAATTTAATTAAATTTAAAAAAAAAATAATTTAATTTGAAAATAACAATTTAATTTAAAAATAATTTAATTCAATTTCAAAATAATTTAATTAAATTTAAAAATTATTTTATTTTTTTGAAAACATTTTAAATTAATTAAATTTAAAAATTATTTTATTTTATTTGAAAATAATTTAATTTAATTTGGAAATAATTTAATTTAATTTCAAAATAATTTAATTTAATATTAAAATAATTTAACTTAATTGAAAAGAATATAATTTAATTTAAAAATTATTAAATTTAAAAATAATTTAATTTAATTTGAAAATAATTTAATTTAATTTGAACATTATTTTATTTAATTTAAAAATAATAATTTAATTTGAAAATAAATTAATTTAATTCAATTTGAAAATAATTTATTTTAATTTGAAAATAATTTAATTATATTTAAAATATTTTAATCTAATTTAATTTAAAAAGAATTTAATTTAATTTGAAGATAGTTTAATTTAATTTAAATTGAAAATAATAAAATATAATTTAAAAATAATTTAATTTAATTTGAAAATTATTTAATTAAATTTAATTTAAAAATAATTTAATGTAATTTGAAAAAAATTAATTAAATTTGTAAACAATTCAATTTAATTATATTTAAAAATAATTTAATTTAATTTGAAAATAATTAAATTTAATTAAATTTCATATTAATTTAATTTAATAATAATTTAATTTAATTTGAAAAAAAATTAATTTTATTTAAAAATAATTTAAATAAATTTGAAAATAATTTAATTTTATTTGAAAATAATTTAATTTAAATAAATTTAGAAATTATTTAATATAATTTAAAAATAATTTCATTTAATTTGAAAATAATTTAATTTAATTTAAAAATAATTTAATTTAATTTGAAAATAATTTAATTTAATTTGAAAATAATTTAATTTAATTTTAAAACAATTTAATTTAATTAAAAATAATATAATTCAATTTAAAAATAAATAAATTTAATTAAATTTAAAAATATTTTAATATAGTTTGAAAATAATTTAATTTAATTTGAAAATTATTTTATTTAAATTGTAAATAACAATTTAATTTGAAAATAAATTAATTTAATTTAATTTGGAAATAATTTAATTTAATTTATAAAGAATTTAAATTAATATGAAGATTTTTTAATTTAATTTGAAAATAATTTAATATAATTTAAAAATATTTTAATTTAATTTGAAAATAATTTAATTAAATTTGAAAATAATTTATTTTAATCTGAAAATAACATAATTTAATTTGAAAATAATTTAATTTAATTTGAAAAAATGTAATTAAATTTGTAAACAATTTAATTTAATTAAATTTAAAAATTATTTAAATTAATTTGAAAATAATTAAATTTAATTTAATTTGAAAATAATTTAATTTAATTAAATTTAATAATAATTTAATTTAATAATAATTTAATTTAATTTGAAACTAATTTAATTTATTTTGATAATAATTTAATTTAATTTGAAAATAATTTTTTTTTTAAATAATTTAAATTAATTTGAAATTAATTTAATTTAATTAAATTTAAAATTAATTTAATTTAGTTTAAAAATAATTTAATTTAATTTGAAAATAATTAAATTTAATTAAAATTAAAAATTATTTGATTTAGTGGGAAAATAATTTGATTTAATTAAATTTAAATATAATTTAATTTAATTTTAAAATATTTTAATTTAATTTGAACATGATTTAATTTGAAAATAATTTAACTTAATTAAATTTAAGATTAATTAAATTTTTTTTGAAAATAATTTATTTTAATCTGAAAATAACATAATTTAATTTGAAAATAAATTAATTTAATTTGAATATAATTTAATTCAACTAAATTTAAAAATAATTAAATTTAATTTGCAAATAATTTAATTTAATTAAATTTAAAAATAATTAAATTTAATTTGAAAATAATTTAATTTAATTAAATTTTAAAATAATTTAATTATTTTTAAAAATCATATATTTTAATTTTAAAATAATTTAATTTAATTTGAAAATATTTTAATTTTTTTTTTAAATAATTTAATTTAATTTTAAATTAATTTAATTAAATTTAAAAATAATTTAATTTAGTTTGAAAATAATTTAATTTAATTTGAAAATAATTTAATATAATTAGAAAATAATTTAATTCAAATAAATTTAAAAATAATTAATTTTAATTTGAAAATAATTTAATTTACTTTAAATATAATTTAATTTAATACAATTTAATTTAATTAAAAAATAACTTAATTTAATTTCAAAATAATTTTATTTAATTTGAAAATATCTTAATTTAATTTGAAAATAAATTAATTTAGATGAATTGGAAAATAATTTAATTTAATTAATTTTAAAAATAATTTTATTTAATTTAATTTGAAAATTATTTAATTTAATTAAATTTAAAAAAAAAATAATTTAATTTGAAAATAATTTAATTTAATTTAAAAATAATTTAATTCAATTTAAAAATAATTTAATTAAATTTAAAAATTATTTTATTTTTTTGAAAACATTTTAAATTAATTAAATTTAAAAATTATTTTATTTTATTTGAAAATAATTTAATTTAATTTGGAAATAATTTAATTTAATTTAAAAATAATTTAATTTAATATTAAAATAATTTAACTTAATTAAAAAGAATATAATTTAATTTAAAAATTATTAAATTTAATTAAATTTAAAAATAATTTAATTTAATTTGAAAATAATTTAATTTAATTTGAACATTATTTTATTTAATTTAAAAATAATAATTTAATTTGAAAATAAATTAATTTAATTCAATTTGAAAATAATTTATTTTAATTTGAAAATAATTTAATTATATTAAAAATATTTTAATCTAATTTAATTTAAAAAGAATTTAATTTAATTTGAAGATAATTTAATTTAATTTAAATTGAAAATAATATAATATAATTTAAAAATAATTTAATTTAATTTGAAAATTATTTAATTAAATTTAATTTAAAAATAATTTAATGTAATTTGAAAAAAATTAATTAAATTTGTAAACAATTCAATTTAATTATATTTAAAAATTATTTAATTTAATTTGAAAATATTTAAATTAATTTGAAAATAATTTAATTTAATTTGAAAATAATTAAATTAAATTAAATTTCATATTAATTTAATTTAATAATAATTTAATTTAATTTGAAAAAAAATTAATTTTATTTAAAAATAATTTAAATAAATTTGAAAATAATTTAATTTTATTTGAAAATAATTTAATTTAAATAAATTTAGAAATTATTTAATATAATTTAAAAATAATTTAATTTAATTTGAAAATAATTTAATTTAGTTTGAAAATAATTTAATTTAATTTGAAAATAATTTAATTTAATTTGAAAATAATTTAATTTAATTTTAAAATAATTTAATTTAATTAAAAATATTATAATTCAATTTAAAAATAAATAAATTTAATTAAATTTAAAAATATTTTAATATAGTTTGAAAATAATTTAATTTAATTTGAAAATTATTTTATTTAAATTAAATTGAAAATAACAAAATAATTTGAACATTATTTTAATTAATTTAAAAATAATAATTTAATTTAAAAATAAATTAATTTAATTCAATTTGAAAATAATTTATTTTAATTTGAAAATAATTTAATTATATTTAAAATATTTTAATCTAATTTAATTTAAAAAGAATTTAATTTAATTTGAAGATAATTTAATTTAATTTAAATTGAAAATAATAAAATATAATTTAAAAATAATTTAATTTATTTTGAAAATTATTTAATTAAATTTAATTTAAAAATAATTTAATGTAATTTGAAAAAAATTAATTAAATTTGTAAACAATTCAATTTAATTATATTTAAAAATTATTTAATTTAATTTGAAAATATTTAAATTAATTTGAAAATAATTTAATTTAATTTGAAAATAATTAAATTTAATTAAATTTCATATTAATTTAATTTAACTCAATAATAATTTAATTTAATTTAAAAAAAATTAATTTTATTTAAAAATAATTTAAATAAATTTGAAAATAATTTATTTTATTTGAAAATAATTTAATTTAAATAAATTTAGAAATTATTTAATATAATTTAAAAATAATTTCATTTAATTTGAAAATAATTTAATTTTATTTGAAAATAATTTAATTTAATTTGAAAATAATTTAATTTAATTTGAAAATAATTTAATTTAATTTTAAAATAATTTAATTTAATTAAAAATAATATAATTCAATTTAAAAATAAATAAATTTAATTAAATTTAAAAATATTTTAATATAGTTTGAAAATAATTTAATTTAATTTGAAAATTATTTTATTTAAATTGAAAATAACAATTTAATTTGAAAATAAATTAATTTAATTTAATTTGGAAATAATTTATTTTAATTTGAAATTAATTTAATTTAATTTGAAAATAATTTAATTTAATTTATAAAGAATTTAAATTAATATGAAGATTTTTTAATTTAATTTGAAAATAATTTAATATAATTTAAAAATATTTTAATTTAATTTGAAAATAATTTAATTAAATTTGAAAATAATTTATTTTAATCTGAAAATAACATAATTTAATTTGAAAATAAATTAATTTAATTTGATAATAATTTAATTCGACTAATTTTAAAAATAATTAAATTTAATTTGAAAATAATTTAATTTTTTTAAATTTAAAAATAATTAAATTTAATTTGAAAATAATTTAATTTAATTAAATTTCAAAATAATTTAATGTAATTTAATTTAAAAATAATTTACTTTAATTTCAAAATAATTTAATTTAATTTGAAAATATTTTAATTTTTTTTTAATATAATTTAATTTAATTTAAAATTAATTTAATTTAATTAAATTTAAATATAATTTAATTTAGTTTGAAAATAATTTAATTTAATTTGAAAATAATTTAATTTAATTAGAAAATAATTTAATTCAAATAAATTAAAAAATAATTAATTTTAATTTGAAAATAATTTAATTTACTTTAAATAAAATTTAATTTAATTTAATAAAATTTAATTTATTAAAAAATAACTTAATTTAATTTCAAAATAATTTTATTTAAATTGAAAATATCTTAATTTAATTTGAAAATAAATTAATTTAGTTGAATTGGAAAATAATTTAATTTAATTAAATTTAAAAATAATTTTAATTTATTTAAAAATAATTTTATTTAATTTAATTTGAGAAATATTTAATTTAATTAAATTTAAAAAAAATAATTTAATTTGAAAATAATTTAATTTAATTTGAAAATAATTTTATTCAATTTAAAAATAATTTAATTAAATTTAAAATTTTTTTTATTTTATTTGAAAACATTTTATTTTAATTAAATTTAAAAATTATTTTATTTTATTTGAAAATAATTTAATTTAATTTGGAAATAAATAATTTAATTTAATTAGAAAATAATTTAATTTAATCTTAAAATAATTTAATTTATTTAAAAAGAATATAATTTAATTTTAAAATTATTAAATTTGATTAAATTTTATTTTAATTTGAAAATAATTTAATTTAATTTGAGAATTATTTTATTTAATTTAAAAATAACAATTTCATTTGAAAATAAATAATTTTAATTCAATTTGAAAATAATTTATTTTAATTTGAAAATAATATTTTAATTTAATTTAATTTAAAAATAATTTAATTTAATTTGAAGATAATTTAACTTAATTTGAAAATAATTTAATATAATTTAAAAATAATTTAATTTAATTTAAAAATTATTTAATTAAATTTAATTTAAAAATAATTTTATGTATGTTGAAAAAATTTAATTAAATTTAAATTAAATTGTTTAAATTTAATTAAATTTAAAAATTATTTAACTTAATTTGAAAATAATTAAATTAATTAGAAAATAATTTAATATAATTTAAAAATAATTTAATTTCATTAAATTTAATAATAATGTAATTTAATTTAATAATAATTTAATTTAATTTGAAAATAATTTAATTTGATTTAATTTATTTAAAAATAATTATTTTAATTTGAAAATAATTTAATTTTATTTGAAAATAATTTAATTTTATTTAATTTAAAAATTATTTAATATAATTTGAAAATAATTTAATTTAATTTGAAAATAATTTAATTTAATTTGAAAATAATTTAATTTAATATGAAGATAATTAAATTCAACTAAATTTAAAAATAATTAAATTTGATTTGAAAATAACTTAATTTAATTTAAATATAATTTAATTTAATTTAAAATATTTTAATTAAAAAATAATTTAATTTAATTTGAAAATAATTTAATTTAATTTGAAAATAACTTAATTTAATTTTAAAATAAATTTATTTAATTTACTTTGAAAATAACTAAATTTAATTTGAAAATAATTTTATTTAATTTTAAAATAATTTAGTTTAATTAAATTTAAATATAATTAAATTTAGTTTGAAATTAATTTAATTTAATTTGAAAATAATTTAATTTAATTAAATTTAAAAAATTAATTTTTTAAATTAATTTGAAAAAAATTTAATTTTGTTTGAATATAATTTAATTTAATTTAAAAATTAATTAATATAATTTGAAAATAATTTAATTTAATTTGAAAATAATTTAATTTTATTTGAAAATAATTTAATTTAATTTGAAAATAATTTAATTTTTTTTTTAAATAATTTAATTTAATTTGAAATTAATTTTATTTAATTAAATTTAAAAATAATTTAATGTAGTTTGAAAATAATTTAACTTAATTTGAAAATATTTTAATTTATTTAAATTTAAAAATTATTTAATTTAATTGGAAAATAATTTGATTTAATTGGAACATAATTTGATTTGAAAATAATTTAATTTAATTAAATTTAAAAATTATTTAATTTAATTGGAAAATAGTTTAATTTAATTGGAACATAATTTAATTTGAAAATAATTTATTTTAATTAAATTTAAAACTAATTAAATTTTATTTGAAAATAATTTAATTTAATTTGAAAATAATTTAGTTTAATTAAATTTAAAAATAGCTTAATTTTATTTGAAAATGTATTAATTTAACTTGAAATTAATTTAATTTAATTGGAAATTAATTTAATTTTAAAATAATTTAATTTTATTTGAAAATAATTTAATTTATTTAAATTTAAAAATTATGTATTTAATTTGAAAATAGTATAATTTAATTTGAAAATATTTCAATATAATTTGAAAATTATTTAATTTAATTAAATTTAAAAACAATTTAATTTAAATTAAAAATAATTTGATTTAATTTAAAAATTATTTAATTTTATTAAAAATAATTTAATTTAATTAAAAAATAATTTAATTCAATTTGAAAATAATTTAATTTAATTTGAAAATAATTTAATTTAATTAAATTTAAAAACAATTTAAATTATTTTGAAAATAATTTAATTTAATTTGAAAATAATTTAATTTATTTTAATCTAAAAATAATTTTATTTTATTTTATTTAAAAAAAAATTAATTTAATTTAAAAGTAGTTTAATTTCATTTTAATTTATTTAAAAATAATTAAATTTAATTTGAAAATAATTTAATTTTATTTGAAAATAATTTAATTTATTTAAATTTAAAAATTATTTATTTAATTTGAAAATAACATAATTTAATTTGAAAATAATTTAATATAATTTGAAAATAATCTAATTTAATTAACTTTAATTATAATTTAATTTTGTTTTAAAACAATTTAATTTATTTTGAAAATAATTTATTTTATTTTGAAAATAATTTAATTTATTTAAATTTAAAAATAAATTCTTTTAATTTGAAAATAATTTAATTTCATTTGAAAGTAATTTAATTTAATTAAATTTTAAAATAATTTAATTTGAATATAATTTAATATTTTTAAAAATAATTTTATTCAATTTGAAAATAATTTAATTTAATTTGAAAATAGTTTAATTTTTTTTGAAAATAATTTAATTCAACTAAGTTTAAAAATAATTAAATTTGATTTGAAAATAACTTAATTTAATTTAAATATAATTTAATTTAATTTAAAATAATTTAATTTAATTAAAAAATAATTTCATTTAATTTAAAAATAATGTAATGCTTGAAAAAATTTAATTTAATTTGCAAATAATTTAATTTAATCAAATTTAAAAATTATTTAATTTAATTTTAAAATAATTAAATTTAATTTGACAATAATTCAATTTAATTTAAAATAATTTAATTTAATATAAAACAAAATGTATTTAATTTAAAAAATTTAATTTAATTTGAAAATAATTTAATTTGAAAATAATTTAATTTAATTTGAGAATAATTTAATTTAATTTTAAAATAATTTAATTAAAAATAATATAATTCAATTTAAAAATAATTAAATTTAATTAAATTTAAAAATATTTTAATTTAGTTTGAAAATATTTTAATTTAAATTAAAAATTATTTTATTTAAATTGAAAATAACAATTTAATTTGAAAATAAATTATTTAAATTTAATTTGGGAATAATTTATTTTAATTTGAAAATAATTTAATTTGAAACTAATTTAATTTAATTTAAAAAGAATTTAAATTAATTTGAAGATAATTTAATATAATTTAAAAATATTTTAATTTAATTTGAAAATAATTTATTTTAATTTGAAAATAATTTAATTTAATTAAATTTAAAAATTATTTAATATAATTTAAAAATAATTTAATTTAATTTGAAACTAATTTAATTTAATTTGCAAATAATTTAATTAAATTTGAAAATAATTTTTTTTTTTTTAAAATAATTTAATTTATTTTGAAATTAATTTAATTTTATTAAATTTAAAATTAATTTAATTTAGTTTGAAAATAATTTGTAAATTATTTAATTAAATTTAATTTAAAAATAATTTATTATCTTAAAATAATTTAATTTAATTAAAAAGAATATAATTTAATTTTAAAATTATTAAATTTAATTAAATTTAAAAATAATTTAATTTAATTTGAAAATAATTTAATTTATTTTGAAAATTATTTTATTTAATTTACAAATAACAATTTCATTTGAAAATAAATGAATTTAATTCAATTTGAAAATAATTTGTTTTAATTTGAAAATAATTTAATTTAATTTAAAATTAATTTAATTTAATTAAATTTAAATATAATTTAATTTAGTTTGAAAATAATTTAATTTAATTAGAAAATAATTTAATTTAATTAAATTTAAAAAATTAATTTTTTAAATTAATTTGAAAATAATTTGATTTTATTTGAAAATAATTTAATTTAATTTAAAAATTATTTAATATAATTTGAATATAATTTATATATAAATAACTAATTTGATTTGATAATTTGAATATAATTTAATTTAATTTGAAAATAATTTAATTTAATTTGAAAATAATTTAATTTAATTTAAAAATTTTTTTTTTTTTTTTAAATAATTTAATTTAGTTTGAAATTAATTTAATTTAATTAAATTTAAATATAATTTAATTTAGTTTGAAATTAATTAAATTTAATTTGAAAATAATTTAATTTAATTAAATTTAAAAAATTAATTTTTTAAATTAATTTGAAAATAATTTAATTTTGTTTGAAAATAATTTAATTTAATTTAAAAATTAATTAATTTAATTTAAAAATAATTTAATTTAATTTGAAAATAATTTAATTTTATTTGAAAATAATTTAATTTAATTTGAAAATAATTTAATTTTTTTTTAAATAATTTAATTTAATTTGAAATTAATTTAATTTAATTAAATTTAAAAATAATTTAATGTAGTTTGAAAATAATTTAATTTAATTTGAAAATATTTTAATTTATTTAAATTTAAAAATTATTTGATTGAATTGGAAAATAATTTGATTTAATTGGAACATAATTTGATTTGAAAATAATTTAATTTAATTAAATTTAAAAATTATTTAATTTAATTGGAAAATAATTTAATTTAATTGGAACATAATTTAATTTGAAAATAAGTTATTTTAATTAAATTTAAAACTAATTAAATTTTATTTGAAAATAATTTAATTTAATTTGAAAATAATTTAGTTTAATTAAATTTAAAAATAGCTTAATTTTATTTGAAAATATATTAATTTAACTTGAAATTAATTTAATTTAATTGGAAATTAATTTAATTTTAAAATAATTTAATTTTATTTAAAAATAATTTAATTTATTTAAATTTAAAAATTATGTATTTAATTTGAAAATAATATAATTTAATTTGAATATATTTCAATATAATTTGAAAATTATTTAATTTAATTAAATTTAAAAACAATTTAATTTAAATTAAAAATAATTTGATTTAATTTAAAAATTATTTAATTTTATTAAAAATAATTTAATTTAATTAAAAAATAATTTAATTCAATTTGAAAATAATTTAATTTAATTTGAAAATAATTTAATTTAATTAAATTTAAAAACAATTTAAATTATTTTGAAAATAATTTAATTTAATTTGAAAATAATTTAATTTATTTTAATCTAAAAATAAATTTATTTTATTTTATTAAAAAAAAATTTAATTTAATTTAAAAGTAGTTTAATTTCATTTTAATTTATTTAAAAATAATTAAATTTAATTTGAAAATAATTTAATTTTATTTGAAAATAATTTAATTTATTTAAATTTAAAAATTATTTATTTAATTTGAAAATAACATAATTTAATTTGAAAATAATTTAATATAATTTGAAAATAATCTAATTTAATTAACTTTAATTATAATTTAATTTTGTTTTAAAACAATTTAATTTATTTTGAAAATAATTTATTTTATTTTGAAAATAATTTAATTTAGTTAAATTTAAAAATAAATTATTTTAATTTGAAAATAATTTAATTTTATTTGAAAGTAATTTAATTTAATTAAATTTTAAAATAATTTATTTTGAATATAATTTAATATTTTTAAAAATAATTTTATTCAATTTGAAAATAATTTGTTTTAATTTGAAAATAATTCAATTATATTGAAAATATTTTAATTTAATTTAATTAAAAAAGAATTTAATTTAATTTGAAGATAATTTAATTTAATTTGAAAATAATGTAATATAATTTAAAAATAATTTAATTTAAAAATTATGTAATTAAATTTAATTTAAAAATAACTTTATGTAATTTGAAAAAAATTAATTAAATTTGTAAACAATTTAATTTAATTAAATTTAAAAATTATTTAATTTAATTTGAAAATAATTAAATTAATTAGAAAATAATTTAATATAATTTAAAAATAATTTAATTTAATAATAATTTAATTTAATTTAATAATAATTTAATTTAATTTGAAAATAATTTAATTTGATTTAATTTTATTTAAAAATAATTATTTTAATTTGAAAATAATTTAATTTTATTTAAAAATAATTTAATTTTATTTAATTTAAAAATTATTTAATATAATTTGAAAATAATTTAATTTAACTTGAAAATAATTTAATTTAATTTGGAAATAATTTAATTTAATTTGAAAATAATTTAATTTTTTTTTAAAATAATTTAATTTAATTTGAAAATAATTTAATTGAATTAAATTTAAATATAATTTAATTGAGTTTGAAAATAATTTAATTTAATTAGAAAATAATTTAATTTAATTAAATTTAAAAAATTAATTTTTTAAATTAATTTGAAAATAATTTGATTTTATTTGAAAATAATTTAATTTAATTTAAAAATTATTTAATATAATTTGAATATAATTTATATATAAATAATTAATTTGATTTGATAATTTGAATATAAGTTAATTTAATTTGAAAATAATTTAATTTAATTTGAAAATAATTTAATTTAATTTAATAATAATTTTTTTTTTTTAAATAATTTAATTTAGTTTGAAATTAATTTAATTTATTTTGAAAATAATTTAATTTAAATAAATTTAAAAAATTATTTTTTTAAATTAATTTGAAAATAATTTAAATTTATTTGAAAATAATTTAATTTAATTTGAAAATAATTTAATTTTTTTTTAAATAATTTAATTTAATTTGAAATTAATTAAATTTAAAAATAATTTAAAGTAGTTTGAAAATAATTTAACTTAATTTGAAAATATTTTAATTTAATTAAATTTAAAAATTATTTAATTTAATTGGAAAATAATTTAATTTAATTAAATTTAAAAAATTAATTTTTTAAATTAATTTGAAAATAATTTAATTTTATTTGAAAATAATTTAATTTAATTTAAAAATTATTTAATATAATTTGAATATAATTTATATATAAATAATAAATTTGGTTTGATAATTTGAATACAATTTAATTTAATTTGAAAATAATTTAATTTAATTTGAACATAATTTAATTTAATTTGAAATCAATTGAATTTTTTTTTTAAATAATTTAATTTAATTTGAAATTAATTTAATTTAATTAAATTTAAATATAATTTAATTTAGTTTGAAATTAATTTAATTTATTTTGAAAATAATTTAATTTAAATAAATTTAAAAAATTATTTTTTTAAATTAATTTGAAAATTATTTAAATTTATTTGAAAATAATTTAATTTAATTTGAAAATAATTTAATTTTTTTTTTAAATAATTTAATTTAATTTGAAATTAATTAAATTTAAAAATAATTTAAAGTAGTTTGAAAATAATTTAACTTAATTTGAAAATATTTTAATTTAATTAAATTTAAAAATTATTTGATTTAATTGGAAAATAATTTGATTTAATTGGAACATAATTTAATTTGAAAATAATTTAATTTAATTAAATTTAAAAATTATTTAATTTAATTGGAAATTAATTTATTTTAATTGAAACATAATTTAATTGAAAATAATCTATTTTAAATAAATTTGGAACTAATTAAATTTGATTTGAAAATAACTTAATTTAATTTAAATATAATTTAATTTAATTTAAAATAATTTTATTTAATTAAAAAATAAATTAATTTAATTTGAAAATAATTTAATTTAATTTAATTTGAAAATAATTAAATTTAATTTGAAAATAATTTTATTTAATTTTAAAATGATTTAATCTAATTAAATTTAAAAACAATTTAATTTAATTTAAAAATAATTTAATTTAATTTAAAAATTAATTAATTTTATTAAAAATAATTTAATTTAATTAAAAAACAATTTAATTCAATTTAAAAATAATTTAATTTAATATGAAAATAATTTAATTAAATTTAAAAACAATTTAAATTATTTTGAAAATAATTTAATTTAATTTGAAAATAATTTAATTTATTTTAAACTAAAAATAATTTTATTTTATTTTATTTAAAAAAAAATTAATTTAATTTGAAAGTAGTTTAATTTCATTTTAATTTTTTTTGAAATAATTAAATTTAATTTGAAAATAATTTAATTTTATTTGAAAATAATTTAATTTAGTGAAATTTAAAAATAAATTATTTTAATTTGAAAATAATTTAATTTCATTTGAAAGTAATTTAATTTATTTAAATTTTAAAATAATTTAATTTGAATATAATTTAATATTTTTAAAAATAATTTTATTCTATTTGAAAATAATTTATTTTAATTTGAAAATAGTTTAATTTTTTTTTTTAAATAAATTAATTTAACTAAATTTAAAAATAATTAAATTTGATTTGAAAATAACTTAATTTAATTTAAATATAATTTAATTTACTTTAAAATAATTTAATTTAATTAAAAAATAATTTAATTTAATTTAAAAATAATTTAATTTAATTTAAAACAATTTAATTTAATTTGAAAATAATTATTTAATTTAAAAATATTTTAGTATAATTAAATATAAAAATAGTTAATTTAATTAAAAAATAATTTAATTTAATTTAAAAATAATTTTATTTAATTTGGTTTGAAAATAATTTAATTTAAATTGAAAATAATCTATTTAATTTAAATTTAAAAATAATTAAATTTAATTTTGAAAATAACTTAATTTAATTTAAAAATATTTAAATTTAATTAAAAAATACTTTAATTTAATTCAAAATAATTTAATTTAAAAAAAAATAGTTAAATTTATATTGAAAATAATTTTATTTAATTTGAAAATAAATTAATTTAATTTAAAAATAATTTAATTTAATTTTAAAATAATTTAGTTTTTTTGAAAATAATTTAATTTATTTTGAAAATAATTTAATTTAATTAAATTTAAAAATAATGTAATTTAATTTGAAAATGATTTTAATTAATTTGAAAATAATTTAATTAAATTTAAAAATAATTAAATTTAATTTAACAATAATTTAATATAATTAAAACAAAAAAAATTAATATAAAAATAATTTGATTTAATTTGAAAATAATTTAATTTAATTTGAAAATAATTCAATTAAATTTAAAAATAATTTTATTTTATTTAACAATAATTTAATTTAATTTGAAAAAAAAATTAATTTAATATAAAATTAATTTAATTTGAAAATAATTTAATTTAATTAAATTTAAAAATAATTAATTTTAATTTGAAAATAATTTAATTTAACTTTAATATAATTTAATTTTATTAAATTAAAAAAAAATTTAATTTAGTTTGAAAATACTTTTATTTAATTTGAAAATAAATTAATTTTTTTTTTTAATATTTTAATTTAATTTGAAAATAATTAAATTTAATTTGAAAATAATTTATTTTAATTATATTTAAAAATAATTTAATTTAAATTGAAAATAATTTATTTCATTTAAATTAAAAAATAATTAAATTTAATTTGAAAATAACTTAATTTAATTTGGAAATAAATTAGTTTAATTTAATTGGAAAATAGTAAAATTTAATAAAGTTTAAAAACAATTTAATTCTATTTAAAAACAATTTTATTTAATTTAATTTGAAAATTATTTAATTTTATTAAATTAAAAAAAAATTAATTCAACTTGAAAATAATTTAATTTAGTTTGAAAACAATTTAATTTAATTTGAAAATAATCTAATTAAATTTGAAAATAATTTAATTTAATTTAATTTTATTTAAACATAATTTAATTTAATTTGAAGATAACTTAATTTTATATGAAAATAATTTAATTTTAATCTATATTGGAAATAATTGTTTAATTTGAAATTAATTTAGGTTTTTTTTAAATGTTTTAATTTTTTTTAAAAATAACTAAATTTAATTTGAAAATAAATTAATTTAATTTGAAAATAATTTAATTTAATTGGAACATAATATAATTTGAAAATAATTTAATTTAATTAAATTAAAAAATAATTAAATTTTATACAAAAATAGTTTAATTTAATTAAATTTAAAAATAATATAATTTAATTTGAAAATTATTAATTTAATTTAGTTTAAAAATAATTTATTTTACTTTAAAACTTACTTAATTTAATTTGAAAATAAATTAATTTAATTAGAAAATAATTTAATTCAAATAAATTTAAAAATAATTAATTTTAATTTGAAAATAATTTAATTTATTTGAATTGGAAAATATTTTAATTTAATTAATTTAAAAAATAATTTTATTTAATTTGAAAATAATTTTATGTAATTTGAAAATAACATAATTTAATTTTAAAATAAATTAAATTAATTTTATTTAAAAATAATTTAATTTAATTTGAAAATAGTTTAATTTAATTTGAAAATAATTTAATTTAAAAATAATTTAATTTAATTTAAAAATAATTTAATTTAATTTAAAAATAATTTTATTTTATTTTATTGAAAAAAAAAATTAATTTAATTTGAAAGTAGTTTAATTTAATTTTAATTTATTTTAAAATAATTTATTTTAATCTGATTAAATTATATTTAAAAATAATTTAATTTATTTAAATTTAAAAATTATTTATTTAATTTGAAAATAATATAATTTAATTTGAAAATTATTTAATATAATTTGAAAATAATTTAATTTATTTAACTTTAGAAATATGTTAATTTAGTTTTAAAACAATTTAATTTAATTTGAAAATAATTTAGTTTAATTTGAAAATAATTTAATTATGTATGAAAATCATTTAATTTAATTAAATTTTAAAATAATTTAATTTAATTTGAAAATTAATTAATTTAAATTGAAAACAGTTTAATTTAATTAAATTTAAAAATAATTTTATTTTAAAGAGATTTATTTTAAAAATAATTTAATTTAATTTAAAAATAATTCAATTTTATTATAAACAATTTAATTTAATTAAAAAATAATTTAATTTAATTTGAAAATAAATTTATTTAATTTGAAAATAACTTAATTTAATTTTAAAATAAATTAATTTAATTTAATTGAAAAATAATTTAATTCAATTTGAAAATAATTTAATTTAATTTAAAAATAATTTAATTTAGTTTGAAAATAATTTAATTTAATTAAATTTAAACTTAATTAAATTTAGTTTGAAAACAATTAAATTTAATTTGAAATTAATTTAATTTAATTAAATTTAAAAATATTTTACTTTATTTTGAAAATAATTTAATTTTTTATTAAATTAATCTAATTTAATTTGAAAATAATTTATTTTAATTTGAAAATAACTAAATTTAATTAAATTTTGAAAATAATTTAAATTAATTTGAAAATAATTTTTTTTAATTTGAAAATAATTTAATTTAATTTTAAAATAATATAATATAATTTGAAAATAATTTAATTTTAATTAAAAATAATTTAATTTAATTTAAAAATAATTTAATTTTATTTGAAAATAATTTAGTTTATATTAAAAATAATTTAATTTAATTTGATAATAAATAAATTTAATTTAAAAATAAGTTAATTAAATTTACGAATAATTTAATTTAAAAATTATTCAACTTAATTTGAAAATAATTTAATTTAATAAAATTTAAAAATAATTTAATTTAATTTGAAAATAACTTCATTGAATTTGAAAATAATTTAACTTAATTTAAAAATAATTTAATTTATTTTCAAAATAATTTAATTTAAATATATTTAAAAATAATTGAATTCAATTGGAAAATATTTAAATTTAATTTGAAAATAATTTAGTTCAACTTAAAAATTATTTGATTTAATTTGAAAATAATTAAATTTTAATTGAAAATAATGTAATTAAATTTGAAAATAATTTAATTTAAATTGAAAATAATTTAATTTAATTTAATTTAAAAATAATTTAATTTAGTTTAAAAATTATTATTATAATTTGAAAATAATTAAATTTAATTTAAAAATAATTTAATTTAATTTTAAAATAATTCAATTTAATTTGAAAATAATTTAATTTAATTTGAAAAGAATTTAATTTTTTTTGAAAATAACTTAATTTAATTTGAAAACTATTTAATTGAATAATTGAATTCAATTTGAAAATATTTAAATTTAATTTGAATATAATTTAATTTAATTTAAAAATTATTTGAATTAATTTGAAAATAATTTTATTTTATTTGAAAATAATTTAATTACTCTTGAAAATAATTTTATTTAGTTTAAAAATAATTTAATTTAATTAAATTCAAAAATAATTTAATTTAGTTTGAAATTAATTTAATTTGAAAATAATTTAATTTAATTTTATAATAATTTAATTTAATTAAATTTAAAAATAATTTAATTTAATTTGAAAATAACCATTGAATTTGAAAATAATTTAACTTAATTTAAAAATAATTTAATTTATTTTCAAAATAATTTAATTTAAATATATTTAAAAATAATTGAATTCAATTGGAAAATATTTAAATTTAATTTGAAAATAATTTAGTTCAACTTAAAAATTATTTGATTTAATTTGAAAATAATTAAATTTTAATTGAAAATAATGTAATTAAATTTGAAAATAATTTAATTTAAATTGAAAATAATTTAATTTAATTTAATTAAAAAATAATTTAATTTAGTTTAAAAATTATTATTTTAATTTTAAAATAATTAAATTTAATTTAAAAATAATTTAATTTAATTTGAAAATAATTTAATTTAATTTGAAAATAATTTAATTTAACTTAAAAATAATTTAATTTAATTTGACAAAAATTTAATTTAATTAAGTTTAAAAACAATTTAATTCTATTTAAAAACAATTTTATTTAATTTAATTTGAAAATTATTTAATTTTATTAAATTAAAAAAAAATTAATTCAACTTGAAAATAATTTAATTTAGTTTGAAAACAATTTAATTTAATTTGAAAATAATCTAATTAAATTTGAAAATAATTTAATTTAATTTAATTTTATTTAAACATAATTTAATTTAATTTGAAGATAACTTAATTTTATATTAAAATAATTTAATTTTAATCTATATTGGAAATAATTGTTTAATTTGAAATTAATTTAGGTTTTTTTTAAATGTTTTAATTTTTTTTAAAAATAACTAAATTTAATTAATTGAAAATAATGTAATTAAATTTGAAAATAATTTAATTTAAATTGAAAATAATTTAATTTAATTTAATTTAAAAATAATTTAATTTAGTTTAAAAATTATTATTTTAATTTGAAAATAATTAAATTTAATTTAAAAATAATTTAATTTAATTTGAAAATAATTTAATTTAATTTGAAAATAATTTAATTTAACTTAAAAATAATTTAATTTAATTTGACAAAAATTTAATTTAATTAAATTTAGAAATAATTTCATTTTTGTTTAAAAATAGTAAAAATTAATTTCATAATAATTTAATTTAATTTGATAATAATTTAATTTAATTAAATTCAAAAATAATTTAGTTTAATATGAAAATAATTTAATTTAAAAATAATTTAATTTAATTTGACAATAATTTAATTGAATGAAATTTAAAAATAATTTAAGTTAATTTGAAAATAATATAAAATAATTTGAAAATAATTTAATTTAATTTGAAAATAATTTAAATTAATTAAATTCAAAAATAATTTAATTCAGTTTGAAATTAATTTAATTTGAAAATAATTAAATTTAATTTAAAAATAATTTAAATTAATTTGAAAATTATTTCATTTAATTTGAAAATAATTTAATTTAATTTAAAAATAATTTAATTTAATTTGACAAAAATTTAATTTAATTAAATTTAGAAATAATTTCATTTAGTTTTAAAATAATAAAAATTAATTTGATAATAATTTAATTTAAGTTGATAATAATTTAATTCAATTAAATTCAAAAATAATTTAGTTTAATTTGAAAATAATTTAATTTGAAAATATTTAAATTTAAAAATAATTTAATTTAATTTGACAATAATTTAATTGAATGAAATTTATTAATCATTTAAGTTAATTTGAAAATAATATAAAATAATTTGAAAATAGTTTAATTTTATTTGAAAATAATTTAAATTGATTAAATTCAAAAATAATTTAATTTAGTTTGAAATTATTTTAATTTGAAAATAATTTAATTTAATTTTATAATAATTTAATTTAATTAAATTTAAAAATAATTTAAAGTAATTTGAAAATAACTTCATTGAATTTGAAAAAAAATTAACCTAATTTAAAAATAATTTCATTTATTTTCAAAATAATTTAATTTAAATATATTTAAAAATAATTGAATTCAATTTGAAAATATTTAAATTTAATTTGAAAATAACTTAATTTTAATTAATGAATTATTTGATTTAATTTGAAAATAATTAAATTTTAATCGAAAATAATTTAATTAAATTTGAAAATAATTTAATTTAAATTAAAAATAATATAATTTAATTTAAAAATAATTTAATTTAGTTTAAAAATTATAATAGTAATTTGAAAATAATTTAATTTATTTTAGAAATAATTTAATTTAGTTTGAAAGAAATTTAATTTAATTTGAAAATAATTTAATTTAATTTGAAAATATTTTAATTTTATTTGAAAATAAATTATAAATAAGAAATATAATTATAAAATAAGAAATTAATTTAAAAATAATTTTGTTTAATTTAAAAATATTTCAATTTAGTTTGAAAATAATTTAATTTAATTTGAAAACTATTTAATTGAATAATTGATTGTTGATTAAGAAATAATTGATTTGTTAATTTAATGATTAATTAATTTAATTTGAAAATTAATTAAATTAATTTGAAAATAATAAATTTAATTTAATAAAATTTAAAAATAATTTAATTTGAAAATAATTTAATTTAATTTGAAAATAATATAATTTAATTTGAAAAAAATTTAATTTAATTTGAAAATAATTTAATTTTACTTAAAAATTATTTGATTTAATTTGAAAATAATTAAATTTTAATTGAAAATAATTTAATTAAATTTAAAAATAATTTAATTTAAATTCAAAATAATTTATTTAATTAAATTTAAAAATAATTTAATTTAGTTTAAAGATTATTTAATTTAATTTGAAAATAATTAAATATAATTTAAATATAATTTAATTTAATTTGAAAGAAATTTAATTTAATTTGAAAATATTTAAATTTAATTTAAAAATAATTTAAATTAATTTGAAAATTATTTAATTTAATTTAAAAATAATTTAATTTAATTTGACAATAATTTAATTGAATGAAATTCAAAAATCATTTAAGTTAATTTGAAAACAATTTAATTTAATTTGAAAATAATGTAATTTAAAAAAATTAAAAATAAGAAATATATTAATAAAATAAGAAATAAGAAATTAATTTAAAAATAATTTTGTTTAATTTAAAAATATTTCAATTTAGTTTGAAAATAATTTAATTTAATTTGAAAACTATTTAATTGAATAATTGATTGTTGATTAAGAAATAATTGATTTGTTAATTTAATGATTAATTAATTTAATTTGAAAATTAATTAAATTAATTTGAAAATAATAAATTTAATTTAATAAAATTTAAAAATAATTTAATTTGAAAATAATTTAATTTAATTTGAAAATAATATAATTTAATTTGAAAAAAATTTAATTTAATTTGAAAATAATTTAATTTAACTTAAAAATTATTTGATTTAATTTGAAAATAATTAAATTTTAATTGAAAATAATTTAATTAAATTTAAAAATAATTTAATTTAAATTCAAAATAATTTAATTTAATTAAATTTAAAAATAATTTAATTTAGTTTAAAGATTATTTAATTTAATTTGAAAATAATTAAATTTAATTTAAAAATAATTTTAATTTGTTGAAAAATTATTTAATTTAATTTGAAAATAAATAAAATAAATTTAAAAATATATTAATTTAATTTGAAAGAAATTTAATTTAATTTGAAAATAATTTAATTTAATTTGAAAATAAATAAAATAAATTTAAAAATATATTAATTTAATTTGAAAGAAATTTAATTTTATTTGAAAATAATTTAATTTAAAAATAATTTAATTTAAATTAATTTAATTTAATTTGAAAAGAATTTTATTTTATTTGAAAATAACTTAATTTAATTTGAAAACTATTTAATTGAAAAATTGATTGTTGATTAAGAAACCATTGATCAGTTAATTTAATGGTTAATTAATTTAATTTGAAAATTATTTAAATTAATTTGAAAATAATTTAATTTAATTTGGAAATATTTTAATTAAATAAGATTCAAAAATAATTTAATTTAGTTTGAAAATAATTTAATTTAATTTGAAAATAATATAATTTAATTTAAAAATAATTTAATTTAATTTGAAAATAATTTAATTTAATTTGAAAATAATTTAATTTAATTTAAAAATAATTTAATTTAATTTGACAAAAATTTAATTTAATTAAATTTAGAAATAATTTCATTTAGTTTTAAAATAATAAAAATTAATTTGATAATATTTTAATTTAATTTGAAAATAATTCAATTTAATTAAATTCAAAAATAATTTAGTTTAATTTGAAAATAATTTAATTTGAAAATTATTTGATTTAAAAATAATTTAGTTTAATTTGACAATAATTTAATTGAATGAAATTTAAAAATAATTTAAGTTAATTTGAAAATAATTTAAAAATAATTTAATTTAATTAAATTTAAAAATAATTTACTCTAGTTTGAAATTAATTTAATTTGAAAATAATTAAATTTAATTATATAATAATTTAATTTAATTAAATTTGAAAATAATTTAATTTAATTTGAAAATAACTTCATTGAATTTGAAAATAATTTAACTTAATTTAAAAATAATTTAATTTATTTTTAAAATAATTTAATTTAAATATATTTAAAAATAATTGAATTCAATTTGAAAATATTTAAATTTCATTTGAAATTAATTTAATTTATCTTAAAAATTATTTGATTTAATTTGAAAATACTTAAATTTTAATTGAAAATAATTTAATTAAATTTGAAAATAATTTAATTTAAATTGAAAATAATTTAATTTAATTAAATTTAAAAATAATTTAATTTAGGTTCAAAATTATTTAATTTAATTTGAAAATATTTAAATTTAATTTAAAAATAATTTAATTTAATTTGAAAGAAATTTATTATAATTTGAAAATAATTTAATTTAATTTAAAAATAATTTAATTTTATTTGAAAATAAATTAATTTATTTTAAAATTAATTTAATTTAATTTAAAAATATTTTAATTTAATTTGAAAATAATTTAATTTAATTTGAAAAGAATTTAATTTTATTTGAAAATAACTTAATTTAATTTGAAAACTATTTAATTGAATAATTGAATTCAATTTGAAAATATTTAAATTTAATTTGAATATAATTTAATTTAATTTAAAAATTATTTGATTTAATTTGAAAATAATTTTATTTTATTTGAAAATAATTTAATTAAATTTGAAAATAATTTAATTTAGTTTAAAAATAATTTAATTTAATTTAATTTAAAAATAATTACATTTAGTTTGATAATATTTCAATTTATTTGAAAATAATTTAATTTAATTAAATTTAAAAACACTAGTTTAATTTGAAAAAAGATTATTTAATTCCAAAATAATTTAATTTAATTAAATTTAAAAATAATTTAATTTAATTTGAAAATAATTTAATTTAATTTGAAAATAATTTAATTTAATTGGAAAATAATTAAATTTAATTTTATTATAATGATATTTAATTAAATTTAGAAATAATTTAATTCAATTTGAAAATAATTTAATTTAATTTGAAAATAATTTAATTTAAAAACAATTTAATTTAATTTGAAAATAATTTAATTTAATTTGAAAATATTTTAATTTAATTTGAAAATAATTTAATTTAATTAGAAAATAATTTAATTTAATTTAAAAATAATTTAATTTAATTTAAAAATAATTCAATTTAATTTGAAAATAATTAAATTTAATTTGAAAATAATTTAATTAAACTTAAAAAAAAATTAATTTAAATTGAAAATAATTTAATTTAATTAAATTTAAAAACAATTTAATTTAGTTTAAAAATTATTTAATTTAATTTGAAAATAATTAAATTTAATTTAAAAATAATTTAATTCAATTTGAAAGAAATTTAATTTGAATATAATTTAATTCAACTATTAATAATATAATTTAATTTAAATTGAAAATAACTTGATTTAATTAAATTTAATTTGAAAATAATTTAATTTAATTTGAAAATAACTTAATTTAATTTGAAAACTATTTAATTTCAAATCAATTTAATTTAATTTTAAAATAAAGTAATTTAACTAAATTTTAGAATATTTTTTTTAATTTGAGAATAATTTAGTTTATATAAATTTAAGAATAATTTTATTTAATTTGAAAATAATTTAATTTAACTTAAAAACGATTTAATTTAATTTGAAAATAATTTACTTTAATTTGAAAATAATTTAATTTAATTTGAAAAAAATTTAATTTAATTAAATTTAAAAATAATTAAATTTTATTTAAAAATAATTTAATTTAATTAAATTTAAAAGTAATTTAATTTAGTTTGAAAATAATTTAATTTAATTGGAAAATAATTTAATTTAATTTGGAAATAATTTAATTTAATTTGAAAATAATTTAATTTAATTTGAGAATAATTTAATTTAAAAATAATTTAGTTTAATTTGAAAATAATTTAATTTAATTTGAAAATAATTTAGTTAAATTCAATTTAAAAATAATTTAATTTAATTAGAAAATAATTTAATTTAAAAATAATTTGATTTAATTTAAATATAATTTAATTTAAATTTAAAAGCATTTTAATTTAATTTGAAATCAATTTAATTAAATTAAATTTAAAAATAATTAAGTTTAATTTGAAAATAATTTAATTTAATTTTAAAATAATTTAATTTAATTTATTCATAATTTATTTCAATTTAAAAATAATTTAATTTAATTTGAAAATAATTTAATTTAATTTGAAAATAATTTAATTTAATTTGAAAATAATTTAATTTAATTTGAAAATAATTTAGTTAAATTCAATTTAAAAAGAATTTAATTTAATTAGAAAATAATTTAATTTAATTTGAAAATAATTTAATTTAATTAGAAAATAATTTAATTAAATTTAAAAATAATTTATTTAAATTTAAAATATTTTAATTTAATTTATTCATAATTTATTTTAATTTGAAAATAATTTAATTTAATTAGAAAATAATTTAATTTAATTAGAAAATGATTTAATTTAATTAAATTTAAAAATAATTTAATTTAATTTGAAACTAATTTAATTTAAAATAATATAATTCAATTTAAAATAAAATTGAAAATAATCTAGTTTTATTTGCAAATAATTTAATTTAATTTGAAAATAATTTAATTTAATTTAAAAATAATTTAATTTAATTTGACAAAAATTTAATTTAATTAAATTTAGAAACAATTTTATTTAGTTTTAAAATGAAAATTAATTTGATAATAATTTAATTTAATTTGAAAATAATTTAATTTAATTCAATTCAAAAATAATTTAATTTAGTTTAAAAATTATTTAATTTAATTTGAAAATAATTAAATTTAATTTAAAAATAATTAAATTTAATTTGAAAGAAATTTAATTTAATTTGAAAATAATTCAATTTAATTTATAAAATAATTTAATTTAATTTGAAAATTATTTAATTTAATTTGAAAAGAATTTGATTTGAAAATAATTTAATTTAATTTGAAAATAATTTAATTAATTTTAAAAATAATTTATTTAAATTTGAAAATAATTTAATTTAATTTATTCATAATTTATTTTAATTTGAAAATAATTTAATTTAATTTGAAAATAATTTAATTTGATTTGAAAGTGATTTAATTTAAATAAATTTAAAAATTATTTTATTTTATTTAAAATTTATTTAATTTAATTTGAAAATAATTTAATTTCATTTGAAAACAATTTAATTTAAATAAATTTAAAAATAATTTTATTTTATTTAAAATTTATTTAATTTAATTTGAAAATAATTTAATTTAATAATAAAATTATTTAATTTAATTAAATTTATGAATAATTTAATTTAATTTGAAACTAATTTAATTTAAAATAATATAATTCAATTTAAAAATAATTTAATTAAATTTGAAAATAATTTAGTTTTATTTGCAAATAATTTAATTTAATTTGAAAATAATTTAATTTAATTTGAAAAGAATTTAATTTGATTTGAAAATAATTTTATTTAATTTAAAAATAATTTAATTAAATTTAAAAATAATTTATTTAAATTTGAAAATAATTTAATTTAATATATTCATAATTTATTTTAATTTGAAAATAATTTAATTTAATTTGAAAATAATTTAATTTCCTTTGAAAATGATTTAATTTAAATTAATTTAAAAATAATTTTATTTTATTTAAAATTTATTTAATTTAATTTGAAAATAATTTAATTTAATTTAAAAATAATTTAATTTGACAAAAATTTAATTTAATTAAATTTAGAAACAATTTCATTTAGTTTTAAAATAATAAAAATTAATTTGATAATAATTTAATTTAATTTGAAAATAATTTAATTTAATTAAATTCAAAAATAATTTAGTTTAATTTGAAAATAATTTAATTTGAAAATAATTTAATTTAAAAATAATTTAGTTTAATTTGACAATAATTTAATTGAATGAAATTTAAAAATAATTTAAGTTTATTTGAAAATAATATAAAATAATTTGAAAATAATTTAATTTAATTAAATTCAAAAATAATTTAATTTAGTTTGAAAATAAATTCATTGAATTTGAAAATAATTCAACTTAATTTAAAAATAATTCAATTTATTTTCAAATATATTTAAAATATAATTAAATTCAATTAATTAATTATTAAAATATATTTAAAAATAATTAAATTCAATTTGAAAATATTTAAATTTAATTTGAAAATAATTTAATTTAACTTAAAAATTATTTGATTTAATTTGAAAATAATAAATTTTAATTGAAAATAATATAATTAAATTTGAAAATAATTTAATTTAAATTGAAATTAATTTAATTTAATTAAATTTAAAAATAATTTAATTTAGTTTAAAAATTATTTAATTTAATTTGAAAATAATTAAATTTAATTTAAAAATAATTTAATTTAATTTGAAAGAAATTTAATTTAATTTGAAAATAATTTAATTTGATTTGAAAATAATTTAATTTAATTTAAAAATAATTCAATTTAATTTGAAAATAATTTAATTTAATTTGAATATAATTTAATTAGACTTAAAAATAATTTTATTTATATTGAAAATAATTTAATTTAATTAAATTTAAAAATAATTTAATTTAGTTTAAAAATTATTTAATTTAATTTGAAAATAATTCAATTTAATTTAAAAATAATTTAATTGAATTTGAAAGAAATTTAATTTAATTTGAATATAATTTAATTTAACTTAAAAATAATTTAATTTGAATTGAAAATAACTCAATTTAATTAAATTTAATTTGAAAATAATTTAATTTAATTTAAAAATAACTTAATTTAATTTGAAAACTATTTAATTTCAAATCAATTTAATTTAATTTAAAAATAAAGAAATTTAATTAAATTAAATTTTTTTTTTTTAATTTGAGAATAATTTAGTTTAATTAAATTTAAGAATAATTTTATTTAATTTGAAAATAATTTAATTTAACTTAAAATTTTTTTTTTAATTTGAAAATAATTTAATTTGAAAATAATTTAATTTAAATTGAAAAAAATTTAATTTAATTAAATTTTAAAATAATTAAATTTTATTTGAAAATAATTTAATTTAATTAAATTTAAAAGTAATTTAATTTAGTTTGAAAATAATTTAATTTAATTGGAAAATAATTTAATTTAATTTGAAAATATTAATTAAAATATTAGTTAAATTTAATTTAATTTGAAAATAATTTAATTTAATTTGAAAATAATTTAATTTCCTTTGAAAATGATTTAATTTAAATTAATTTAAAAATAATTTTATTTTATTTAAAATTTATTTAATTTAATTTGAAAATAATTTAATTTAATTTAAAAATAATTTAATTTGACAAAAATTTAATTTAATTAAATTTAGAAACAATTTCATTTAGTTTTAAAATAATAAAAATTAATTTGATAATAATTTAATTTAATTTGAAAATAATTTAATTTAATTAAATTCAAAAATAATTTAGTTTAATTTGAAAATAATTTAATTTGAAAATAATTTAATTTAAAAATAATTTAGTTTAATTTGACAATAATTTAATTGAATGAAATTTAAAAATAATTTAAGTTTATTTGAAAATAATATAAAATAATTTGAAAATAATTTAATTTAATTAAATTCAAAAATAATTTAATTTAGTTTGAAAATAAATTCATTGAATTTGAAAATAATTCAACTTAATTTAAAAATAATTCAATTTATTTTCAAATATATTTAAAATATAATTAAATTTAATTAATTAATTATTAAAATATATTTAAAAATAATTAAATTCAATTTGAAAATATTTAAATTTAATTTGAAAATAATTTAATTTAACTTAAAAATTATTTGATTTAATTTGAAAATAATAAATTTTAATTGAAAATAATATAATTAAATTTGAAAATAATTTAATTTAAATTGAAATTAATTTAATTTAATTAAATTTAAAAATAATTTAATTTAGTTTAAAAATTATTTAATTTAATTTGAAAATAATTAAATTTAATTTAAAAATAATTTAATTTAATTTGAAAGAAATTTAATTTAATTTGAAAATAATTTAATTTGATTTGAAAATAATTTAATTTAATTTAAAAATAATTCAATTTAATTTGAAAATAATTTAATTTAATTTGAATATAATTTAATTAGACTTAAAAATAATTTTATTTATATTGAAAATAATTTAATTTAATTAAATTTAAAAATAATTTAATTTAGTTTAAAAATTATTTAATTTAATTTGAAAATAATTCAATTTAATTTAAAAATAATTTAATTGAATTTGAAAGAAATTTAATTTAATTTGAATATAATTTAATTTAACATAAAAATAATTTAATTTGAATTGAAAATAACTCAATTTAATTAAATTTAATTTGAAAATAATTTAATTTAATTTAAAAATAACTTAATTTAATTTGAAAACTATTTAATTTCAAATCAATTTAATTTAATTTAAAAATAAAGAAATTTAATTAAATTAAATTTTTTTTTTTTAATTTGAGAATAATTTAGTTTAATTAAATTTAAGAATAATTTTATTTAATTTGAAAATAATTTAATTTAACTTAAAATTTTTTTTTTAATTTGAAAATAATTTAATTTGAAAATAATTTAATTTAAATTGAAAAAAATTTAATTTAATTAAATTTTAAAATAATTAAATTTTATTTGAAAATAATTTAATTTAATTAAATTTAAAAGTAATTTAATTTAGTTTGAAAATAATTTAATTTAATTGGAAAATAATTTAATTTAATTTGAAAATATTAATTAAAATATTAGTTAAATTTAATTTAATTTGAAAATAATTTAATTTAATTTGAAAATAATTTTATTTAATTTAATTTTAAAATAATTTAATATATTTTGAAATTAATTTAATTTAATTTGAAAATAATTTAATTAAAATTAATTAAAAAATAATTTAATTTCATTTCATTTGAAAATAATTTAATTTCATTTGAAAATAATATAATTAAATTTAAAAATAATTTAATTTAATTTGAAAATAATTTTATTTAATTTTTTCATAATTTATTTTAATTTGAAAATAACTTAATTTAATTTGAAAATAATTTAATTTAATATGAAAATAATTTAATTTAATTTGAAAATAATTTAATTTAATTTGAAAATAATTTAGTTAAATTCAATTTAAAAATAATTTAATTTAATTAGAAAATAATTTAATTTAAAAATAATTTGATTTAATTTAAATATAATTTAATGTAATTTGAAAACAGTTTAATTTAATTTGAAATCAATTTAATAAAATTAAATTTAAAAATAAATAAATTTAATTTGAAAATAATTTAATTAAATTTGAAAGTAATTTAATTTAATTTGAAAATAATTTAATTATATTTAAAAATAATTTAATTACATTTGGAAATAATTTTATTTAATTTGTTCATAATTTATTTTAATTTGAAAATAATTTAATTTAATTTGAAAATAGTTTAATTTCATTTGAAATTAATTTAATTTAAATAAATTTAAAAATAATTTTATTTTATTTAAAATTTATTTAATTTAATTTGAAAATAATTTAATTTAATTAGAAAATTATTTAATTTAATAAAATTTAAAAATAATTTAATTTAATTTGAAACTAATTTAATTTAAAATAATATAATTTAATTTAAAAATAATTTAATTAAATTTGAAAATAATTTAGTTTCATTTGTAAATAAATTAATTTAATTGGAAAATAATTTAATTTAATTAAATATAAAAATATTTTTATTTTATTTAAAAATAGTTTTATTTAATTTGGAATAAATTTAATTTAAATTGAAAATTATTTAAATTAATTTAAAAATAATTTAATTTGAAAATAATTTAATTTTATTTAAAAATAATTTAATTTGATAATAATTTAATTTAATTTGAAAATAATTTAATTTTATTTGAAAATAATTTAATTTAATTTAAAAATAATTTAATTTAATTTAAAAATAATTCAATTTAATTTGAAAAGAATTTAATTTAATTTGAATATAATTTAATTCAACTTAAAAATAATTTAATTTAAATTAATAATAAATTAATTTATTTAAATTTAAAAATAATTTAATTTAGTTTTCAAATTATTTAATTTAATTTGAAAATAATTAAATTTTATTTAAAAATAATTTAATTGAATTTGAAAGAAATTTAATTTAATTTGAATATAATTTATTTCAACTTAAAAATAATTTAATTTAAATTGAAAATAACTTAATTTAAATAAATTTAATTTGAAAATAATTTAATTTAATTTGAAAATAACTTAATTTAATTTGAAAACTATTTAATTTCAAATCAAGTTAATTTAATTTGAAAATAAAGTAATTTAATTAAATTTTAAAATATTTTTTTTAATTTGAGAATAATTAAGTTTAAATAAATTTAAAAATAATTTAATTTAATTTGAAAATAATTTAATTTAATTTGAAAATAATTTAATTTAATTTGAAAAAAATTTAATTTAATTACATTTAGAAATAATTACATTTTATTTGAAAATAATTAAATTTAGTTAAATTTAAAAGAAATCTAATTTAGTTTGAAAATAATTTAATTTTATTAAAAAATAATTTAATTTAATTTGAAAATAATTAAATTTAATTTGAAAATAATTTTATTTAATTTGAAAATAATTTAATTTAATTTGAAAAAAATTTAATTTAATTACATTTAGAAATAATTACATTTTATTTGAAAATAATTAAATTTAGTTAAATTTAAAAGAAATCTAATTTAGTTTGAAAATAATTTAATTTTATTAAAAAATAATTTAATTTAATTTGAAAATAATTAAATTTAATTTGAAAATAATTTTATTTAATTTGAAAATAATTTAATTTAATTTTTTTAGAAATAATTTAATTTATTTTGAAAATTATTATAAAAAATAATTTAATTTCATTTCATTTGAAAATAATTTAATTTCATATAAAAATAATTTAATTAAATTTTAAAAATAATTTAATTAAATTTGAAAATAATTTAATTTAATTTATTCAGAATTTATTTTAATTTGAAAATATTTTAATTTAATTTGAAAATAATTTAATTTCATTTGAAAATAATTTAATTTAAATGAATTTAAAAATAATTTAATTTTATTTAAAATTTATTTAATTTAATTTGAAAATAATTTAATTTAATGAGAAAATTATTTAATTTAATTAAATTTAAAAATAATTTAATTTAATTTGAAACTAATTTAATTTAAAATAATATAATTTAATTTAAAAATAATTTATTTAAATTTGAAAATAATTTAGATTTATTTGCAAATAATTTAATTTAATTTGAAAATAATTTAATTTAATTAAATATAAAAATAATTTTATTTTATTTAAAAATAATTTTATTTAATTTGGAATAAATTTAATTTAAATCGAAAATAATTTAAATTAATTTAATTTTATTTAAAAATAATTTCATTTTATTTAAAAATAATTTAATTTGAAAATAATTTAATTTACTTGGAAAATAATTTAATTTTATTTAAAAATAATTTAATTTAATTTAAAAATAATTTAATTTAATTTAAAAATAATTCAATTTAATTTGAAAATAATTTAATTTAATTTGAATATACTTTAATTCAACTTAAAAATAATTTAATTTAAAATGAAAATAACTTAATTTAATTAAATTTAATTTGAAAACAATTTAATTTAATTTAAAAATAATTTAATTTAATTTGAAAATAATTTAAATTAATTTGAAAATAATTTAGTTCAATTCAATTTAAAAACAATTTAATTTAATTAGAAAATAATTTAATTTAAAAATAATTTAATTTAATTTGAAAATAATTTAATTTAATTTGAAAATAATTTAATTAGTTTTAAAAATAATTTAATTTAATTTGAAAATAATTTATTTTAATTTGAAAATAATTCAATTTAATTTGAAAATAATTTAATTTCATTTGAAAATAATTTAATTTAAATAAATTTAAAAATAATTTTATTTTATTTAAAATTTATTTAATTTAATTTGAAAATAATTTAATTTATTTAAAAAATTATTTAGTTTAATTAAATTTAAAAATAATTAAATTTAATTTGAAAATATTTTAATTTAAAATAATATAATTTAATTTAAAAATAATTTAAATAAATTTGAAAATAATTTAGTTTCATTTGAAAATAATTTAATTTAATTTGAAAATAATTTAATTTAAAAATAATTTAATCTAATTTAGAAATAGTTTAATCTAAAAATTATTTAATTTCATTTGAAAAAAATTTAAATTAATTTAAAAATTATTTAATGTAATTTGAAAATAATTCAATTTAGTTTAAAAATAATTAAATTTAACTTGAAAATATTTTAATTTAATTAAATTTAAAAATAATTTAATTTAGTTTGAAAATTATTTAATTTAATTTAAAAATATTTTAATTTAATTTGAAAATAATTTAATTTAAAAATAATTTAATTTAATTTGAAAAAATTTTTATTTAATCTAATTTAAAAATAATTTAATTTAATTTGAAAATAATTTAATTAAATAAATTTAAAAATAATTTAATATAATTTGAAAATAATTTAATTTAGATATAATTTAATCTCATTTGACAATAATTTATATTAATTTGAAAATAATTTAATTTAATTTGAAAATAAAAAATATAATTTGAAAATAATTTAATTTTAATTAAAAATATTTGAATTTAATATAAAAATATTTTAACTTTATTTGAAGATAATTTAATTTAAATATAGTTTAATTTAATTTGAAAATAACAATTTAATTTGAAAATATTTTAATTTAAAAATAATTTAATTTAATTTGAAAATAATTTAATTTAATTAAATTTAAAAATAATTTAATGGACTTTAAAAATAATTTAAATTATTTTGAAAATAATTTATTTTAGTTTAAAAATAATTTAAAAAAATTTGAAAGTAATTTAATTTTATTTGAAAATAATTTAATATAATTTAAAGATAATTTAATTTAACTAAATTTAAAAGTAATTTAATTTAGTTTAAAAGTAATTTAATTTAATTTGAAAATTATTTAATTACATTTAAAAATAATTTAATTTGAGAATAATTTAATTTAATTCAAAAATAAATAAATTAAATTTAAAAATAGTTGAATTAAATTTAAAACTAATTTAATTTGAAACTAATTTAATTTAATTGGAGAATAATTCAATTTAAAAATAATTTAATTTAATTAATTTAAAAAATATATAATTTAATTTGAAAATATCTTAATTTATTTTGAAAATTATTTAATTTATTTTAAAAATAATTTAATATAAAAATAATTCTATTTAATTTAAAAATAACTTAAATTAATTAATTTAAAAAATTTATAATTTAATTTGAAAATAACTTAATTTAATTTGAAAATTATTTAATTGAATTTAATTTCAAATTAATTAAATTTAATTTGAAAATAAAGTAATTTAATTAAATTTAAAAATAGTTTATTTAATTTGAGAATAATTTAATTTTATTAAATTAAAAAAATTTTTAATTGAATTTAAAAATAATTTAATTTAATTTAAAAATAATTTAATTTAATTTGAAAATAATTTAATTTAATTTGAAAATAGTTTAATTTGATTTGAAAATAATTTATTTTTATTAAATTTAAAAGTAAGTTAATCTAGTTTGAAAATAATTTAATTTAATTTGAAAATAATTTAATTTATTTGAAAAATAATTTAATTTAATTTGAAAATAATTTAATTTAATTGGAAAATTATTTAATTTAATTAAATTTAAAAATAATTTAATTTAATTTGAAACTAATTTAATTTAAAAATAATTTAATTAAATTTGAAAATAATTTAGTTTCATTTGCAAATAATTTAATTTAATTTAAAAATAATTTAATTTAATTAAATAAAAAAATAATTATATTTTATTTAAAAATAATTTTATTTAATTTGGAATAAATTTAATTTAAATAGAAAATAATTTAAATTAAATTAAAAATAATTTAATTTGAAAATAATTTTATTTTATTTAAAAATAATTTAATTTGAAAATAATTTAATTTAATTTGAAAATAATTTAATTTTATTTGAAAATAATTTAACTTAATTTAAAAATAATTTAATTTAATTTAAAAATAATTTAATTTAATTTGAATATAATTTAATTCAACTTAAAAATAATTTAATTTAAATTGATAATAAGTTAATTTAGTTAAATTTAAAAATAATTTAATTTAGTTTAAAAATTATTAAATTTAATTTGAAAACAATTTAATTTAATTTAAAAACAATTTAATTTAATTTGAAAAAAATTTAATTTAATCTAATTTAAAAATAATTTAATTTAATTTGAAAATAATTTAATTAAAATAATTTTAAAAATAATTTAATTTATTTTTAAAATAATTTAATTTAAATATAATCTAATTTCATTTGACAATAATTTATATTAATTTGAAAATAATTTAATTTAATTTGAAAATAAAAAATATAATTTGAAAATAATTTAATTTTAATTAAAAATAATTCAATTAATTTAAAAATATTTTAACTTTATTTGAAGATAATTTAATTTAAATATAGTTTAATTTAATTTGAAAATAACAATTTAATGTGAAAATAATTTAATTTAAAAATCATTTAATTTAATTTGAAAATAATTTAATTTAATTAAATTTAAAAATAATTTAATGTAATTTAAAAATAATTTAAATTATTTTGAAAATAGTTTAATTTACTTTAAAAATAATTTAAATAAATTTGAAAATAATTTAATTTAATTTGAAAATAATTTAATTTAATTTAAAAATAATTTAATTTAATTAAATTTAAAAGTAATTTAATTTAGTTTAAAAATAATTTAATTTAATTTGAAAATAATTTAATTACATTTAAAAATAATTTATTTTGAGAATAATTCAATTTAATTTAAAAATAAATAAATTAAATTTAAAAATAGTTGAATTAAATTTAAAAATAATTTAATTTGGAAATAATTTAAATTAATTGGAGAATAATTCAATTTAAAAATAATTTAATTAAATTTAAAATTAATTTAATTTAGTTTGAAAATTATTTAAATTAATTTGAAAATAATTTAATTTATTTTGCAAATAACTTTATTTAATTTGAAAATAATTTAATTTAATTAAAAAAAAAATTTAATTTAATTTAAAAATAATTAAATTGAAAAAAAATTAAATTTAATTTGAAAATAAATTAAATTAATTTGAAAATAATTTATTTCAATTAAATTTCAAAATTATTTAACTTAATTTGAATATAACTTAATTTAATTCAAAAATAATTTAATTTAATTTAAAAATAATTTAATATAAAAATATATCTATTTAATTTAAACATAACTTAATTTAATTAATTTAAAAAAATATAATTACATTTGAAAATAACTTAATTTAATTTGAAAATTATTTAATTGAATTTAATTTCAAATTAATTAAATTTAATTTGAAAATAAAGTAATTTAATTAAATTTAAAAATAGTTTAATTTATTTTGAAAATAATTTAATTTAATTTGAAAATAATTTAATTTAATTTGGAAATAATTTAATTTAATTTGAGAATAATTTAAATAAAATTAATTAAAAAATAATTTAATTTAATTTGAAAATATTTTAATTTAATTTGAATATAATTTAATTTAAATATAATTTAATTTCATTTGACAATAATTTATATTGATTTGAAAATAATTCAATTTAATTTGAAAATAATTTAATTTAATTTAAAAATAATTTAATTTAATTTGAAAATAATGTAATTTAATTTGACAATTATTTAATTTAATTTGAAAATAATATAATTTAATTTGAAAATTATTTAATTTAATTTGAAAATAATTTATTTAATTAAATTTAAAAATAATTTAATTTAATTTAAAAATAATTTAGATAAATTTCAAAATAATTTAATTTCATTTGAAAATAATTTAATTAAATTAAATTTAAAAATAATTTAATTTATTTTGAAAATAATTTAATTTAATTTGGAAATAATTAAATTTATTTTGAAAATAATTAAATTTAATTTGAAAAAAAATTAAATAAAATTAAATAAAAAATAATATAATTTAATTTGAAAATATTTTAATTTAATTTGAAAATAATTTAATTTAAATAAAATTTAATTTCATTTGACAATAATTTATATTAATTTGAAAATAATTTAATTTAATTTGAAAATAAAAAATATAACTTTACTAAAAAACAATTTAATTTTAATTAAAAATAATTAAATTTAATTTAAAAATATTTTAATTTCATTTAAAGATATTTCAATTTAAATATAATTTAATTTAATTTGGAAATAGCAATTTAATTTAAAAATAATTTAATTTAATAATAATTTAATTTAATTTCAAAATAATTTAATTGAATTTAATTTAAAAATAATTTGATATAATTTAAATATAATTTAATTTAATTTAAAAACTTTTTAATTTAATTTGAAATCAATTTAGTTTAATTAAATTTTAAAATAATTCAATTTAATTTAAAAATAATTAAATTTAATTTAAAAATAATTTAATTTAGTTTGAAAACTATTTATTTAATTAAATTTAAAAATAATTTAAATTAATTTAAAAATAACTTAATTTAATTTGAAAATAACTTATTTTATTTAAATTTAAAAATAATTTAATTTAGTTTGACAATAATTTAATTGAATGAAATTTAAGAATAATTTAATTTGAAAATAATATAAAATAATTTGAATATAATTTAATTTATTTTGAAAATAATTTAATTTAAATATATTTAAAATTAATTTAATTCAATTTGAAAATATTTTAGTTTAATTTGAAAATAATTTAATTTAATTTAAAAATTATTTGATTTAATTTGAAAATAATCTAATTTTATTTGAAACTAATTTAATTAATTTTGAAAATAATTTAATTTAATTTGAAAATAATTTAATCTAATTTGAAATTAATTTAATTTAATTGGAAAATAAATTAATTTAATTTTAATATAATTAAATTTAATTAAATTTAAAAATAATTTAATTCAATTTGAAAATAATTTAATATAATTGAAAATATTTAAATTTAAAAATAGTTTAATTTAATTTGAAAATAATTTAATTAAATTTTAAAATAATTTAATTTAATTTGAAAATAATTTAATTTTATTTGAAAATAATTTAATTTAATTTAAAAATAATTTAATTTAATTAAAAAATAATTTAATTTAATTTGAAAATAATTTAATTTAATTTGAATTTAATTTAATTCAACTTTAAAATAATTTAATTTAAATTGAAAATAATTTGATTTAATTAAATTTAAAAATATTTTAAATTAGGTTAAAAGATATTTAATTTAATTTGAAAATAATTAAATTTAATTTAAAAAAAATTTAATTTAATTTGAAAGAAATTTAATTTAATTTGAATATAATTTAATTCAACTTAAAAATAATTTAATTTAAATTGAAAATAACTTAATTTAATTAAATTTAATTTGAAAATAATTTAATTTATTTTGAAAATAACTTAATTTAATTTGAAAACTATTTAATTGAGTTTAATTTCAAATAAATTTAATTTAATTTGAAAATAAAGTATTTTAATTTAATTTAAAAATATTTTTTTTAATTTGAGAATAATTTAGTTTAATTAAATTTAAAAATAATTTTATTTAATTTGAAAATAATTTTATTTAACTTAAACACAATTTAATTTAATTAAATTTAAAAATAATTAAATTTATTTTGAAAATAATTTAATTTAATTTGAAAATAATTTAATTAAAATAATTTTAAAAATAATTTAATTTAATTTGAAAATAAATTAATTTAATTTGAAAATAGTTTAATTTAATTTGAAAATAATTTAGTTTAATTAAATTTAAAAGTAATTTAATTTAGTTTGAAATTAATTCAATTTAATTTGAAAATAATTTAATTTAATTTAAAAATAAAATAATTTAATTTAAAAATAATTTAATTTAATTAAATCTAAACATTGTTTAATTAAGATTGAATATAATTAAATTTTATTTGAAAATAATTTAATTTAATCAAATTTAAAAATTTTTAATTTATTTTGAAAATAATTTAATTTAATTTGAAAATAATTTAATTTAATTAAATTTAAAAATAATTTAATTTAATTTAAAAAAAATTTAGCTTAATTTGAAAATAATTTAATTTAATTTGAAAATAATTTAATTAAATTTAAAAATAATTTAATTTGAGAATAATTTAATTTAATTTGAAAAACAAATAAATTAAATTTGAAAATAATTAAATTAAATTTAAAAATAATTTAATTTGGAAATAATTTAATTTAATTAGAAAATAATTAATTTATTTTGAAAATAATTAAAATTAAAAATAATTTAATTTAGATTGAAAATAATTTATTTTAATTTGTAACTATTTCAATTTAATTTAAAAACAATTTAATTTAAATTTAAAAATCATTTAATTTAATTTGAAAATAAGTTATTTTAATTTGAAAATAATTTAATTTAATTTAAAAATAATTCAATTTAGTTAAGTTTTACTTAAATTTAATTTAATTTAAAAATAACGATTTAATTTGAAAAATATTTAATTGAGTTTAATTTCAAATTAATTTAATTTAATTTGAAAATAAAGTAATTTAATTAAATTTAAAAATAGTTTATTTAATTTGAGAATAATTTAATTTTATTAAATTTAAAAACATTTTAATTAAATTTGAAAATAATATAATTTAATTTGAAAATAATTTAGTTTCTATTAAAAATAATTTAATTTAATTTTATAATAAATAAATTTAATTTGAAAATAATTTAATTAAATTTACGAATAATTTAATTTGAAAATTATTTAAATTAATTTGAAAATATTTTAATTTAATAAAATTTGAAAATAATATATTTTAATTTGTAAATAAATTAATTTAATTTCAAAATAATTTAATTGAATTTAATTTAAAAATAGTTTGATATAATTTAAATATAATTTAATTTAATTTAAAAACTTTTTAATTTAAAATCAATTTAGTTTAATTAAATTTTAAAATATTTCAATTTAATTTAAAAATAATTAAATTTAATTTAAAAATAATTTAATTTAGTTTGAAAACTATTTAATTTAATTAAATTTAAAAATAATTTAAATTAATTTAAAAATAACTTAATTTAATTTGAAAATAACTTATTTTATTTAAATTTAAAAATAATTTAATTTAGTTTGACAATAATTTAATTGAATGAAATTTAAGAATAATTTAATTTGAAAATAATATAAAATAATTTGAATATAATTTAATTTATTTTGAAAATAATTTAATTTAAATATATTTAAAAATAATTTAATTCAATTTGAAAATATTTTAGTTTAATTTGAAAATAATTTAATTTAATTTAAAAATTATTTGATTTAATTTGAAAATAATCTAATTTTATTTGAAAATAATTTAATTAATTTTGAAAATAATTTAATTTAATTTGAAAATAATTTAATCTAATTTGAAATTAATTTAATTTAATTGTAAAATAAATTAATTTAATTTTATTATAAATAAATTTAATTAAACTTAAAAATAATTTAATTCAATTTGAAAATAATTTAATATAATTGAAAATATTTAAATTTAAAAATAGTTTAATTTAATTTAAAAATAATTTAATTTAATTTTAAAATAATTTAATTTAATTTGAAAATAATTTAATTTTATTTGAAAATAATTTAATTTAATTTAAAAATAATTTAATTTAATTAAAAAATAATTTAATTTAATTTGAAAATAATTTAATTTAATTTGAATTTAATTTAATTCAACTTTAAAATAATTTAATTTAAATTGAAAATAATTTGATTTAATTAAATTTAAAAATATTTTAAATTAGGTTAAAAGATATTTAATTTAATTTGAAAATAATTAAATTTAATTTAAAAAATTTTTAATTTAATTTAAAAGAAATTTAATTTAATTTGAATATAATTTAATTCAACTTAAAAATAATTAAATTTAAATTGAAAATAACTTAATTTAATTTGAAAACTATTTAATTGAATTTTATTTCAAATCAATTTAATTTAATTTGAAAATAAAGTAATTTGATTTAATTCAAAAATATTTTTTTTAATTTGAGAATAATTTAGTTTAATTAAATTTAAAAATAATTTAATTTAATTTGAAAATAATTTATTTTAATTAAATTCAAAAATAGTTTAATTTAATTTGACAATAATTTAATTGGATGAAGTTTAAAAATAATTTAATTTAATTTGACAATAGTTTAATTGGATGAAATTTAAAAATAATTTATTTTAATTTGAAAATTATTTGAAAATATTTTAATTTAATTAAATTCAAAAATAATTTAATTTGAAAATAATTTAATTTAATTTTATAATAATTTAATTTAAAAATAATTTAATTTAATTTGAAAATAACTTCATTGAATTTGAAAATAATTTAACTTAATTTAAAAATAATTTAATTTATTTTGAAAATAATTTAATTTAAATATATTTAAAAATAATTTAATTTAATTTGAAAATATTTTAGTTTAATTTGAAAATAATTTAATTTAATTTAGAAGTTATTTGATTCAATTTGAAAATAATTTAATTTTATTTGAAAATAATTTAATTAAATTTGAAAATAATTTAATTTAATTTAAAAATAATTTCATATAATTTAATAATATTTCAATATATTTGAAAATAATTTAATTTAATTAAATTTAAAAACACTAATTTAATTTGAAAATAATTTATTTAATTCGAAAATAATTTAATTTAATTAAATTTAAAAATAATTTAATTTAATTTGAAAATAATTTAATTTAATTTGAAAATAATTTCATTTAATTTGAAAAAAATTTAATTTTATTTGAAAATAATTTAATTTATTTTAAAAATAACTTTATTAAATTTGAAAATAATTTAATTTAGTTTGAAAATAATTTAATTTAATTTAAAAATAATTTCATTTAATTTGAAAATAATTTAATTTAATTGGAAAATAATTTAATTTAATTTTATTATAATTAAATTAAATTAAATTTAAAAATAATTTAATTCAATTTGAAAATAATTTAATTAAATTTGAAAATAATTTAATTTAAAAATAGTTTAATTTAATTTGAATATAATTTAATTTAATTTGAAAATAATTTCATTTAATTTGAAAATAATTTAATTTTATTTGAAAATAATTTAATTTATTTTAAAAATATATTAATTTAATTTAATAATAATTTAATTTATTTTGAAAATAATTAAATTTAATTTAAAAATAATTTAATTTAATTTGAAAGAAATTTAATTTAATTTGAATATAATTTAATTCAACTTAAAAATAATTTAATTTAAATTGAAAATAACTTAATTTAATTTGAAAACTATTTAATTGAGTTTTATTTCAAATCAATTTAATTTAATTTGAAAATAAAGTAATTTAATTTAATTCAAAAATATTTTTTTTAATTTGAGAATAATTTAGTTTAATTAAATTTAAAAATAATTTTATTTAATTTGAAAATAATTTAATTTAACTTAAGAACAATTTAATTTATTTAAATTTAAAAATAATTAAATTTATTTTGAAAATAATTTAATTTAATTTGAAAATAATTTAATTAAAATTAATTAAAAAATAATTTAATTTAATTTCATTTGAAAATATTTAAATTAAATTTGAAAATAATTTAGTTCAAATATAATTTAATGTCATTTGACAATAATTTATATTAATTTGAAAATAATTTAATTTAACTTGAAAATAAAAAAAAAAAAAAAAATAAAAAATTTTAATTTTAATTTTAATTAAAAATAATTAAATTTATTTTAAAAGTGTTTTAATTTTATTAAAAGTTAATTTTAATTTAAATATATTTTAATTTAATTTGAAAATAACAATTTAATTTGAAAATAATTTAATTTAAAAATAATTTAATTTAATTTGAAAATAATTTAATTTAATTTGAAAATAAAATAATTTAATTTGAAAATAAATTAATTTACTTTGAAAATAATTTAATTTAATAAAATTGAAATTTAATTTAATTTAATTTGAAAATAATTTAATTTAATTTGAAAATATTTTAATTTAATAAAATTCAAAAATAATTTAAATTAGTTTGTGAATAATTTAATTTTAATTGAAAATAATATAATTTAATTTAAAAATAATTTAATTTAGTACAAAAATAATTTAATTTAATTTAAAAATAATTAAATTTAATTAAAAAATAATTTAATTTAATTTGACAAAAATTTAATTTAATTAAATTTAGAAATAATTTCTTTTAATTTTAAAATAATAAAAATTAATTTGATAATAATTTAATTTAATTTGAAAATAATTTATTTTAATTAAATTCAAAAAAAGTTTAATTTAATTTGACAATAATTTAATTGGATGAAGTTTAATAATAATTTAATTTAATTTGACAATAATTTAATTGTATGAAATTTAAAAATAATTTAATTTAATTTAAAATAATATAAAATAATTTGAAAATATTTTAATTTACTTTGAAAATAATTTAATTTAATTTGAAAATAATTTAATTTAATTAAATTCAAAAATAATTTAATTTGAAAATACTTTAATTTAATTTTATAATAATTTAATTTAATTAAATTTAAAAATAATTTAATTTAATTTGAAAATAACTTCATTGAATTTGAAAATAATTTAACTTAATTTAAAAATAATTTAATTTATTTTGAAAATAATTTAATTTAAATATATTTAAAAATAATTTAATTCAATTTGAAAATATTTTAGTTTAATTTGAAAATAATTTAATTTAATTTAGAAGTTATTTGATTCAATTTAAAAATAATTCAATTTTATTTGAAAATAATTTAATTAAATTTGAAAATAATTTAATTTAATTTAAAAATAATTTCATATAATTTGATAATATTTCAATATATTTGAAAATAATTTAATTTAATTAAATTTAAAAACACTAATTTAATTTGAAAATAATTTATTTAATTCTAAAATAATTTAATTTAATTAAATTTAAAAATAATTTAATTTGATTTGAAAATAATTTAATTTAATTTGAAAATAATTTAATTTAATTGGAAAATAATATAATTTAATTTTATTATAATCAAATTTAATTAAATTAAAAAAAAAATTAATTCAATTAAATATAATTAAAAAATATAACTTTACTAAAAAACAATTTAATTTTAATTAAAAATAATTAAATTTAATTTAAAAATATTTTAATTTTATTTAAAGATATTTCAATTTAAATATAATTTAATTTAATTTGGAAATAGCAATTTAATTTAAAAATAATTTAATTTAATAATAATTTAATTTAATTTCAAAATAATTTAATTGAATTTAATTTAAAAATAATTTGATATAATTTAAATATAATTTAATTTAATTTAAAAACTTTTTAATTTAAAATCAATTTAGTTTAATTAAATTTTAAAATAATTCAATTTAATTTAAAAATAATTAAATTTAATTTAAAAATAATTTAATTTAGTTTGAAAACTATTTAATTTAATTAAATTTAAAAATAATTTAAATTAATTTAAAAATAACTTAATTTAATTTGAAAATAACTTATTTTATTTAAATTAAAAAATAATTTAATTTAGTTTGACAATAATTTAATTGAATGAAATTTAAGAATAATTTAATTTGAAAATAATATAAAATAATTTGAATATAATTTAATTTATTTTGAAAATAATTTAATTTAAATATATTTAAAAATAATTTAATTCAATTTGAAAATATTTTAGTTTAATTTGAAAATAATTTAATTTAATTTAAAAATTATTTGATTTAATTTGAAAATAATCTAATTTTATTTGAAAATAATTTAATTAATTTTGAAAATAATTTAATTTAATTTGAAAATAATTTAATCTAATTTGAAATTAATTTAATTTAATTGGAAAATAAATTAATTAAATTTTATTAAATTTAAAAATAATTTAATTCAATTTGAAAATAATTTAATATAATTAAAAATATTTAAATTTAAAAATAGTTTAATTTAATTTGAAAATAATTTAATTTAATTTTAAAATAATTTAATTTAATTTGAAAATAATTTAATTTTATTTGAAAATAATTTAATTTAATTTAAAAATAATTTAATTTAATTAAAAAATAATTTAATTTAATTTGAAAATAATTTAATTTAATTTGAATTTAATTTAATTCAACTTTAAAATAATTTAATTTAAATTGAAAATAATTTGATTTAATTAAATTTAAAAATATTCTAAATTAGGTTAAAAGATATTTAATTTAATTTGAAAATAATTAAATTTAATTTAAAAAAAATTTAATTTAGTTTGAAAGAAATTTAATTTAATTTGAATATAATTTAATTCAACTTAAAAATAATTTAATTTAAATTGAAAATAACTTAATTTAATTTGAAAACTATTTAATTGAGTTTTATTTCAAATCAATTTAATTTAATTTGAAAATAAAGTAATTTAATTTAATTCAAAAATATTTTTTTTAATTTGAGAATAATTTAGTTTAATTAAATTTAAAAATAATTTTATTTAATTTGAAAATAATTTATTTTAATTAAATTCAAAAATAGTTTAATTTAATTTGACAATAATTTAATTGGATGAAGTTTAAAAATAATTTAATTTAATTTGACAATAGTTTAATTGGATGAAATTTAAAAATAATTTAATTTAATTTGAAAATTATTTGAAAATAATTTAATTTAATTTGAAAATAATTTAATTTAATTTGAAAATAATTTAATTTAATTAAATTCAAAAATAATTTAATTTGAAAATAATTTAATTTAATTTTATAATAATTTAATTTAAAAATAATTTAATTTAATTTGAAAATAACTTCATTGAATTTGAAAATAATTTAACTTAATTTAAAAATAATTTAATTTATTTTGAAAATAATTTAATTTAAATATATTTAAAAATAATTTAATTTAATTTGAAAATATTTTAGTTTAATTTGAAAATAATTTAATTTAATTTAGAAGTTATTTGATTCAATTTGAAAATAATTTAATTTTATTTGAAAATAATTTAATTAAATTTGAAAATAATTTAATTTAATTTAAAAATAATTTCATATAATTTAATAATATTTCAATATATTTGAAAATAATTTAATTTAATTAAATTTAAAAACACTAATTTAATTTGAAAATAATTTATTTAATTCGAAAATAATTTAATTTAATTAAATTTAAAAATAATTTAATTTAATTTGAAAATAATTTAATTTAATTTGAAAATAATTTCATTTAATTTGAAAATAATTTAATTTAATTTGAAAATAATTTAATTTATTTTAAAAATAACTTTATTAAATTTGAAAATAATTTAATTTAGTTTGAAAATAATTTAATTTAATTTAAAAATAATTTCATTTAATTTGAAAATAATTTAATTTAATTGGTAAATAATTTAATTTAATTTTATTATAATTAAATTAAATTAAATTTAAAAATAATTTAATTCAATTTAAAAATAATTTAATTAAATTTGAAAATAATTTAATTTAAAAATAGTTTAATTTAATTTGAATATAATTTAATTTAATTTGAAAATAATTTCATTTAATTTGAAAATAATTTAATTTTATTTGAAAATAATTTAATTTATTTTAGAAATATATTAATTTAATTTAATAATAATTTAATTTAATTTGAAAATAATTAAATTTAATTTAAAAATAATTTAATTTAATTTGAAAGAAATTTAATTTAATTTGAATATAATTTAATTCAACTTAAAAATAATTTAATTTAAATTGAAAATAACTTAATTTAATTTGAAAACTATTTAATTGAGTTTTATTTCAAATCAATTTAATTTAATTTGAAAATAAAGTAATTTAATTTAATTCAAAAATATTTTTTTTAATTTGAGAATAATTTAGTTTAATTAAATTTAAAAATAATTTTATTTAATTTGAAAATAATTTAATTTAACTTAAAAACAATTTAATTTATTTAAATTTAAAAATAATTAAATTTATTTTAAAAATAATTTAATTTAATTTGAAAATAATTTAATTAAAATTAATTAAAAAATAATTTAATTTAATTTCATTTGAAAATATTTAAATTAAATTTGAAAATAATTTAGTTCAAATATAATTTAATGTCATTTGACAATAATTTATATTAATTTGAAAATAATTTAATTTAACTTAAAAATAAAAAAAAAAAATTAAAAAAAAAAATTTTTAATTTTAATTTTAATTAAAAATAATTAAATTTATTTTAAAAGTGATTTAATTTTATTAAAAGTTAATTTTAATTTAAATATATTTTAATTTTATTTGAAAATAACAATTTAATTTGAAAATAATTTAATTTAAAAATAATTTAATTTAATTTGAAAATAATTTAATTTAATTTGAAAATAAATTAATTTAATTTGAAAATAATTTAATTTAATAAAATTGAAATTTAATTTAATTTAATTTGAAAATAATTAAATTTAATTTGAAAATATTTTAATTTAATAAAATTCAAAAATAATTTAAATTAGTTTGAAAATAATTTAATTTTAATTGAAAATAATATAATTTAATTTGAAAATAATTTAATTTAGTTCAAAAATAATTTAATTTAATTTAAAAATAATTAAATTTAATTAAAAAATAATTTAATTTAATTTGACAAAAATTTAATTTAATTAAATTTAGAAATAATTTCATTTAATTTGAAAATAATAAAAATTAATTTGATAATAATTTAATTTAATTTGAAAATAATTTATTTTAATTAAATTCAAAAAAAGTTTAATTTAATTTGACAATAATTTAATTGGATGAAGTTTAAAAATAATATAATTTAATTTGACAATAATTTAATTGGATGAAATTTAAAAATAATTTAATTTAATTTAAAATAATATAAAATAATTTGAAAATAATTTAATTTAATTTGAAAATAATTTAATTTAATTTGAAAATAATTTAATTTAATTAAATTCAAAAATAATTTAATTTGAAAATACTTTAATTTAATTTTATAATAATTTAATTTAATTAAATTTAAAAATAATATAATTTAATTTGAAAATAACTTCATTGAATTTGAAAATAATTTAACTTAATTTAAAAATAATTTAATTTATTTTGAAAATAATTTAATTTAAATATATTTAAAAATAATTTAATTCAATTTGAAAATATTTTAGTTTAATTTGAAAATAATTTAATTTAATTTAGAAGTTATTTGATTCAATTTGAAAATAATTCAATTTTATTTGAAAATAATTTAATTAAATTTGAAAATAATTTAATTTAATTTAAAAATAATTTCATATAATTTGATAATATTTCAATATATTTGAAAATAATTTAATTTAATTAAATTTAAAAACACTAATTTAATTTGAAAATAATTTATTTAATTCTAAAATAATTTAATTTAATTAAATTTAAAAATAATTTAATTTAATTTGAAAATAATTTAATTTAATTTGAAAATAATTTAATTTATTTGGAAAATAATATAATTTAATTTTATTATAATCAAATTTAATTAAATTTAAAAAAAATTTAATTCAATTTGAAAATAATTTGATTTAATTTGAAAATAATTTAATTAAAAAAGAGTTTAATTTAATTTGTAAATAATTTAATTTAAATTGAAAATAATATAATTTAATTTGAAAATAATTTAATTTAATTTGAAAATAATTTAATTTAATTTGAAAATAATTAAATTTTATTTAAAAATAATTTAATTTAATTTGACAAAAATTTAATTTAATTAAATTTAGAAATAATTTCATTTAATTTTAAAATATTTAAAATTAATTTGATAATAATGTAATTTAATAATAAGTTATTTTTATTAAATTCAAAAATAGTTTAATTTAATTTTAAAATAATTTAATTTGGAAATAATTTAATTTAAAAATAATTTAATTTAATTTGACAATAATTTAATTGAATGAAATTTAAAAATAATTTAATTTAATTTGAAAATAATATAAAATAATTTGAAAATAATTTAATTTAATTTGAAAACAATTTAATTTATTTAAATTCAAAAATAAATTAATTTAGTTTGAAAATAATTTAATTTGAAAATAATTTAATTTAATTTTATAATAATTTTACTTAATTAAATTTAAAAAATAATTTAATTTAATTTAAAAATAACTATTAAATTTGAAAATAATTTAACTTAATTTAAAAATAATTTAATTTATTTTGAAAATAATTTGATTTAAATATATTTAAAAATAATTGAATTCAATTTGAATATATTTTAATTTAATTTGAAAATAATTTAATTTAATTTAAAAATTATTAGATTTTATTTGAAAATAATTTAATTTTATTTGAAAATAATTTATTTGAATTTCATAATAATTTAATTTAATTTGAAAATAATTTAATTTAATTAAAAAATAATTACATTTTTTTGATAATATTTCAATTTATTTGAAAATAATTTAATTTAATTAAATTTAAAAACACTAATTTAATTTGAAAATAATTTATTTAATTCGAAAATAAATTAATATAATTAAATTTAAAAATAATTTAATTTGAATTGAAAATAATTTAATTTAATTTGAAAATAATTTAATTTAATTTAAAAATAATTTAATTGAATTTGAAAGAAATTTAATTTAATTTGAATATAATTTAATTCAACTTAAATATAATTTAATTTAAATTGAAAATAACTCAATTTAATTAAATTTAATTTGAAAATAATTTAATTTAATTTGAAAATAACTTAATTTAATTTGAAAACTATTTAATTTCAAATCAATTTAATTTAATTTGAAAATAAAGTAATTTAATTAAATTTAATTTTTTTTTTAATTTGAGAATAATTTAGTTAAATTAAATTTAAGAATAATTTTATTTAATTTGAAAATAATTTAATTTAACTTAAAAATAATTTTTTTAATTTGAAAATAATTTAATTTGAAAATAATTTAATTTAATTTGAAAAAAATTTAATTTAATTAAATTCAAAAATAATTAAATTTTATTTGAAAATAATTTAATTTAATTAAATTTAAAAGTAATTTAATTTAGTTTGAAAATAATTTAATTTAATTGGAAAATAATTTATTTTAATTTGAAAATAATTTAATTTAATAATAATTTTGTTTAATTTAATTTAAAAATAATTTAATATATTTTGAAAATAATTTAATTTAATTTGAAAATAATTTAATTAAAATTAATTAAAAAATAATTTAATTTCATTTGAAAATAATTTAATTTCATTTGAAAATAAATTAATTAAATTTAAAAATAATTTTATTTTATTTGAAAATAATTCAATTTAATATGAAAATAATTTTAATTTGAAAATAATTTAATTTAATTTGAAAATAATTTAGTTAAATTCAGTTTAAAAATAATTTAATTTAATTAGAAAATAATTTAATTTAAAAATAATTTGATTTAATTTAAATATAATTTAATTTAATTTGAAAACAGTTTAATTTAATTTGAAATCAATTTAATAAAATTAAATTTAAAAATAAATAAGTTTAATTTGAAAATAATTTAATTAAATTTGAAAGTAATTTAATTTAATTTGAAAATAATTTAATTAAATTTAAAAATAATTTAATTACATTTGAAAATAATTTTATTTAATTTATTCATAATTTATTTTAATTTGAAAATAATTTAATTTAATTTGAAAATAATTTAATTTCATTTGAAATTAATTTAATTTAAATAAATTTAAAAATAATTTTATTTTATTTAAAAATTTTTTAATTTAATTTAAAAATAATTTAATTTAATTAGAAAATTATTTAATTTAATTAAATTTAAAAATAATTTAATTTAATTTGAAACTAATTTAATTTAAAATAATATAATTTAATTTAAAAATAATTTAATTTAATTTGAAAATAATTTAGTTTCATTTGAAAATAAATTAATTTAATTTGAAAATAATTTAATTTAATAAAATATAAATTTAATTTAATTTTAAAATAATTTAATTTTTTTTGAAAATATTTTAATTTAATAAAATTCAAAAATAATTTAAATTAGTTTGAAAATAATTTAATTTTAATTGAAAATAATATAATTTAATTTAAAAATAATTTAATTTAGTTCGAAAATAATTTAATTTAATTTAAAAATAATTAAATTTTATTAAAAAATAATTTAATTTAATTTGACAAAAATTTAATTTAATTAAATTTAGAAATAATTTCATTTATTTTTAAAATAATAAAAATTAATTTGATAATAATTTAATTTAATTTGAAAATAATTTATTTTAATAAAATTCAAAAATAGTTTAATTTAATTTGACAATAATTTAATTGGATGAAATTTAAAAATAATTTAATTTAATTTGACAATAATTTAATTGGATGAAATTTAAAAATAATTTAATTTAATTTGAAAATAATATAAAATAATTTGAAAATAATTTAATTTGAAAATAATTTAATTTAATTTGAAAATAATTTAATTTAATTAAATTCAAAAATAATTTAATTTGAAAATAATTTAATTTAATTTTATAATAATTTAATTTAATTAAATTTAAAAATAATTTAATTTAATTTGAAAATAACTTCATTGAATTTGAAAATAATTTAACTTAATTAAAAATAATTTAATTTATTTTGAAAATAATTTAATTTAAATATATTTAAAAATAATTTAATTCAATTTGAAAATATTTTAGTTTAATTTGAAAATAATTTAATTTAATTTAGAAGTTATTTGATTCAATTTGAAAATAATTTAAATTTATTTGAAAATAATTTAATTTAATTTGAAAATAATTTAATTTAATTTAAGAATAATTTCATTTAATTTGATAATATTTCAATATATTTGAAAATAATTTAATTTAATTAAATTTAAAAATAATTTAATTTAATTTGAAAATAATTTAATTTAATTTGAAAATAATTTAATTTAATTGGAAAATAATTTAATTTAATTTTATTATAATCAAATTTAATTAAATTTAAAAATAATTTAATTCAATTTGAAAATAATTTAATTTCATTTGAAAATAATTTAATTTAAAAATAGTTTAATTTAATTTAAAAATAATTTAATTTAATTTGAAAATAATTTAATTTAATTTGAAAATATTTTAATTTAATAAAATTCTAAAATAATTTAATTTAGTTTGAAAATAATTTAATTTAAATTGAAAATAATATAAATTAATTTGAAAATAATTTAATTTAATTTGAAAATAATTTAATTTAATTTGAAAATAATTTATTTAATTCGAAAATAATTTAATTTAATTAAATTTAAAAATAATTTAATTTAATTTGAAAATAATTTAATTTAATTTGAAAATAATTTAATTTAAAAATAGTTTAATTTAATTTGAAAATAATTTAATTTAATTTGAAAATAATTTAGTTTCATTTGAAAATAAATTAATTTAATTTGAAAATAATTTAATTTAATAAAATATAAATTTAATTTAATTTTAAAATAATTTAATTTAATTTGAAAATATTTTAATTTAATAAAATTCAAAAATAATTTAAATTAGTTTGAAAATAATTTAATTTTAATTGAAAATAAAATAATTTAATTTAAAAATAATTTAATTTAGTTCGAAAATAATTTAATTTAATTTGAAAATAATTAAATTTTATTAAAAAATAATTTAATTTAATTTGACAAAAATTTAATTTAATTAAATTTAGAAATAATTTCATTTATTTTTAAAATAATAAAAATTAATTTGATAATAATTTAATTTAATTTGAAAATAATTTATTTTAATAAAATTCAAAAATAGTTTAATTTAATTTGACAATAATTTAATTGGATGAAATTTAAAAATAATTTAATTTAATTTGACAATAATTTAATTGGATGAAATTTAAAAATAATTTAATTTAATTTGAAAATAATATAAAATAATTTGAAAATAATTTAATTTAATTTGAAAATAATTTAATTTAATTAAATTCAAAAATAATTTAATTTGAAAATAATTTAATTTAATTTTATAATAATTTAATTTAATTAAATTTAAAAATAATTTAATTTAATTTGAAAATAACTTCATTGAATTTGAAAATAATTTAACTTAATTAAAAATAATTTAATTTATTTTGAAAATAATTTAATTTAAATATATTTAAAAATAATTTAATTCAATTTGAAAATATTTTAGTTTAATTTGAAAATAATTTAATTTAATTTAGAAGTTATTTGATTCAATTTGAAAATAATTTAATTTTATTTGAAAATAATTTAATTAAATTTGAAAATAATTTAATTTAATTTAAGAATAATTTCATTTAATTTGATAATATTTCAATATATTTGAAAATAATTTAATTTAATTAAATTTAAAAATAATTTAATTTAATTTGAAAATAATTTAATTTAATTTGAAAATAATTTAATTTAATTGGAAAATAATTTAATTTAATTTTATTATAATCAAATTTAATTAAATTTAAAAATAATTTAATTCAATTTGAAAATAATTTAATTTAATTTGAAAATAATTTAATTTAAAAATAGTTTAATTTAATTTAAAAATAATTTAATTTAATTTGAAAATAATTTAATTTAATTTGAAAATATTTTAATTTAATAAAATTCTAAAATAATTTAATTTAGTTTGAAAATAATTTAATTTAAATTGAAAATAATATAAATTAATTTGAAAATAATTTAATTTAATTTGAAAATAATTTAATTTAATTTGAAAATAATTTATTTAATTCGAAAATAATTTAATTTAATTAAATTTAAAAATAATTTAATTTAATTTGAAAATAATTTAATTTAATTTGAAAATAATTTAATTTAAAAATAGTTTAATTTAATTTGAAAATAATTTAATTTAATTTGAAAATAATTTAATTTAATTTGAAAATATTTTAATTTAATAAAATTCAAAAATAATTTAATTTAGTTTGAAAATAATTTAATTTAAATTGAAAATAATATAATTTAATTTGAAAATAATTTAATTTAATTTGATAATAATTTAATTTAATTTGAAAATAATTAAATTTAATTTAAAAATAATTTAATTTAATTTGACAAAAATTTAATTTAATTAAATTTAGAAATATTTTCATTTAATTTTAAAATAATAAAAATTAATTTTATAATAATTTAATTTAATTTGAAAATAATTTATTTTAATTAAATTCAAAAATAGTTTAATTTAATTTTAAAATAATTTAATTTGAAAATAATTTAATTTAAAAATAATTTAATTTAATTTGACAATAATTTAATTGAATGAAATTTAAAAATAATTTAATTTAATTTTAAAATAATATAAAATAATTTAAAAATAATTTAATTTAATTTGAAAATAATTTAATTTATTTAAATTCAAAAATAAATTAATTTAGTTTGAAAATAATTTAATTTGAAAATAATTTAATTTAATTTTATAATAATTTTACTTAATTAAATTTAAAAATAATTTAATTTAATTTGAAAATAACTTTATTGAATTTGAAAATAATTTAACTTAATTTAAAAATAATTTAATTTATTTTGAAAATAATTTGATTTAAATATATTTAAAAATAATTGAATTCAATTTGAATATATTTTAATTTAATTTGAAAATAATTTAATTTAATTTAAAACTTATTAGATTTTATTTGAAAATAATTTAATATTATTTGAAAATAATTTAATTGAATTTCAAAATAATTTAATTTAGTTTGAAAATAATTTAATTTAATTTAAAAATAATTACATTTTTTTGATAATATTTCAATTTATTTGAAAATAATTTATTTTAATTAAACTTAAAAACACTAATTTAATTTGAAAATAATTTATTTATTTCGAAAATAAATTAATTTAATTAAATTTAAAAATAATTTAATTTATATTGAAAATAAATAAATTTAATTTGAAAATAATTTAATTTAATTGGAAAATAATTAAATTTAATTTTATTATAATTAAATTTAATTAAATTTAAAAATAATTTTATTGAATTTAAAAATAATTTAATTTAATTTGAAAATAATTTAATTTAATTTAAAAATAATTTAATTTAATTTGAAAATAATTTAATTTACATTGAAAATAATTTAATTTAATTAAATTTATATTTTAATTTAATTTAAAAATTATTTAATTTAATTTTAAAATAATTTAAATTACTTTGAAATAATATAAAATAATTTGAAAATAATTTAATTTAATTTGAAAATAATTTAATTTAATTAAATTTATATTTTAATTTAATTTAAAAATTATTTAATTTAATTTTAAAATAATTTAAATTACTTTGAAATAATATAAAATAATTTGAAAATAATTTAATTTAATTTGAAAATAATTTAATTTAAATTGAAATTAATGTAATTTAAAAATAATTTAATTTAAATTGAAAATATTTTAATTGAATTTAATTTTAAAATAATTTAATTTAATTTGAAAATAGTTTAATTTAATTTGAAAATAATTTAATTTTATTTGAAAATATTTTAGTTCAATTCAATTTAAAAATAATTTAATTTAATTTGAAAAAAAATTTATTTAATTTAAATATAATTTAATTTAATTTGAAAACATATAAATTTAAAATGAGATGTCATGGTTTGAACCAAATTAATAATAGAATTGAAAGTAGGAGATTACCACTACGATATCTTCAAATCTGTCAGTTGCTACAATTACACAGAAATCTTTTGTTACTCTTTGGCACACCCCGCTGAAGGAGCGTGGTGTCGTTCACTGCGTCAAAGCAAGTAACGGGAACGGTCAAGACCATTAGATAAGAGTTCCCGTTGGATGAGGAGCCGACGAGATCTTCTTATCTTGGACTCTAAGGTAGGAATTACACAAATTCTAACTTTATTTTCGGCTCACACCACGCTTCTTCAGCGGGGTGTGCCAAAGAGTAACAGAAGATTTCCGTGTAATTGTAGCTACTGACAGATTTGGAGATATCGTAGTGGTAATCTCCTACTTTCAATTCTATTATTTAAATTTAATTTGAAATCAATTAAATTTAAATAAATTTAAACATAATTAAATTTAATTTGAAAACAATTTAATTTAATTTGAAAATTATTTAATTTATTTAAATTTAAAAATAATTTAATTTAATTTAAAAATTAATTTGAAAATAATTTAATTTAAATTGAAAATAATTTAATTTATTTAAATTTAAAAATAATTTGATTTAGTTTGAAAATAATTTAATTTAATTTGAAAATAATTAAATTAAATTTAAAAATAATTTAATTTGAAAATATTTAATTTAAAATAAATTTTTAAATAAATAAATTAAATTTGAAAACAATTAAATTTAATTTAATTATAAAATAGTTAATTTATTTTGAAATGAATTTTATTTAATTAAATTTAAAAACAATTTACTTTAATTTGAAAAGAAAATATTTGAATTTGTAAATAATTTAATTTAATTTAAAATAATTTAGTTTAAATTTAAAAATAATATAATTTGATTTAAAAATAATTTAATTTAATTTGAAAATAATTTAATTTAATTTGAAAAAAATTTAATTTAATTGGTAAATAATTTAATTTAAAAATAATTTAATTTAATTAAATTTAAAAATAATTTAATTTAGTTTGAAAATTATTTAAATTAATTTGAAAATAATTTTATTTTATTGGAAAATAACTTAATTTAATTTTGAAAATAACTTAATTAAATTCAAAAATAATTTAATTTAATTTGAAAATAATTTAATTTGAAAATAATTTAATTTAATTTGAGAATAATTTATTTTAAAAATAATTTAATTTAATTTGAAAATAATTTAATTTAATTTGAAAATAATTTAATTTTTTTTGAAAATAATTGAAATTTATTTGAAAATAATTTAATTTAATTTAAAAATAATTTAATTTAATTTGAGAATAATTTAATTTAAATTGAATATAATTTAATTCAATTTAAAAATAATTTTATTTAGTTTGAAAATAATTTAGTTTAATTAAATTTAAAAATAATTTAATTTAGTTTAAAAGTTAATTAATTTAATTTGAAAATAATTTAATTTAATTTAAAAATAATTTAATTTAAATTGAAAGAAATTTAATTTAATTTGAATATAATTTAATTCAACTTAAAAATAATTTAATTTAAATTGAAAATAACTTAATTTAATTAAATTTATTTTAAAAATAACTTCATTCAATTTGAAAATAATTTAACTTAATTTAAAAATAATTTAATTTATTATGAAAATAATTTAATTTAAATATATTTAAAAATAATTGTATTCAATTTGAAAATATTTTAATTTAATTTGAAAATAATTTAATTTAATTTAAAAACAATTTGATTTAATTTGAAAATAATTTAATTTTATTTGAAAAAAATTTAATTGAATTTAAAAATAATTTAATTTAGTTTAAAAATAATTTAATTTAATTTAAAAATAATTACATTTAAGTTGATAATGTTTCAATTTATTTGAAAATATTTTAATTTAATTAAATTTAAAAACACTAATTTAATTTGAAAATAATTTATTTAATTCGAAAATAATTTAATTTAATTAAATTTAAAAATAATTTAATATAATTTGAATATAATTTAATTTAATTTGAAAATAATTTAATTTAATTGGAAAATAATTTAATTTAATTTTATTATAATTAAATTTAATTAAATTTAAAAATAATTTAATTCAATTTGAAAATAATTTAATTTAATTTGAAAATAATATAATTTAATTTAAAAATAATTTAATTTAATTAGAAAATGATTTAATTTAATTTGAAAATAATTTAATATAATTTGAAAATAATTTTATTTTATTTGAAAATAGTTAAATTTAATTTAGTTTGAAAATAATTTAATTTAATTTGAAAATAATTAAATTAAATTTAAAAATAATTTAATTTGAAAATATTTATTTTAATTTGAAAATAAATAAATTAAATTTGAAAACAATTAAATTAAATTTATAAATAATTTAATTTAATTATAAAATAGTTAATTTATTTTGAAAATAATTTTGTTTAATTAAATTTAAAAACAAGAGTCGTTCTCGACACGCCAGCGAGAGCACACGTCTGCGAATATTCGCTTATCTACGATAACGCTAGACCCATTTTTGCTGTAATTTCTACCTGCTTAAATTTATTTGTGAAAAATTTAATATAAATCCATCGAAATATAATTCATAATATAAAACTTTTAACATCGAACCACGCATTGTCGGTATGAATACCGATGATGCTGGCTCATCCTACATGTCGAACATGTCAGATGAAGACGAAGCCGCTGGGTTCCTAAAAAAAAAGAAAAAGAGGCCGCCCCCCAAAAAAAGTCTCAATCGTCAATTCCAGCCAAAAAACAACTACATCACAAGCTACCACCTCAACTTCGCTCGTATCGACACCTTCATCAAACAACAACACCAAGACTACCGCAAACGTACAACCTACACCACACACACGTAAGCCACTAAAAATATTTAAATACAATTACTCCATCACAACTACCAATCCTGCCATGTCCCGCATCCAATTCTCCACAATATGGCAATCCTTCCGTCCAAGAAACACGGATATAATCATTAAAACCGCAAACAATATCCTCCTTAAAACAGATACTGATCCGATTATTCTTCTAAAATCTCTTAATACCGAAAAAACCATCAATTCTTTCAAACTCCAATCCCAGTACTCTCCCAGAAACACCACCCTCCCAAGACCCGAATCATATTCAGCGGTAATTGAAAAAGTGGATTATGAAATCGAAGATGCAACAATTGCAGAACACCTCCGCCCACTCAACTACAATTTCCGATATTGTAAACGAATAATATCCAGAGCAACAAACAATCCAACACGTTTAATCCGCATATTAACCCCAGATATCAAGACGTTCGACTCGCTACTAGCCTCCGGGGGCCTATTTTTATGAATAGGCACTACCCCGTATCTCCCAGCACCCCACCTCCTCCCATCCCTAGCCCCTGGACAAAGTGCCAGTTATTTGACCACGCAAGTGAAAATTGCACCACTCCTATCAAATGTCAAAAATGCAGCGGTCCTCATGACACCGACAAATGCCCGTCTTCACTGCCTGAGAAATGCACATCATGTGGATCTCCCGACCATGCAGCGTGGTCACCGAAATGCCCAAACCGACCCAAAACTCCCATCGATGGAGTCCCAAATGTCAAAATAAGAAGCATCAACAAAAAATGTGCCGAACTACCTACTGAAGTCACCCAAAACTCAATAATCCACTCCGCACTCACCATTCACGACTACATAATTAATACATACACAATGGAAATGAATCTACCTGGAAACACAAACCGCGAGGATCTAATTAAAAAGCTGAACAAGCGCTTCATATCAGAATACCAAATTGATACTCATGCCTTTTTTTCAGGAAATAGAATGTACATACTTATGTTTGACCTAACCTCCCCTGACTCCGACACCCCCACCCTTCCGACCGATGAAACATCCCAATCAGTTGTAAATATCGATGCATAAGTTAAGATTAACTTACGCCAACATCAATTCCTACAACAGTAGGTAGTAAAAGACTTTTAATAGACAGCTTTACAGAGACAAATAACATTGACGGACATTTATTTGTAGAGACAAGACGGGACCCGACAGTATCCTCACCTTTAGAGACTGGTCTACTTTGGCAAAACACGGAAATGCAATTACTAACAAGGCAAGGGGGGGAGCTTTAATCCACCTGAAACCTAATTTCAAACTTGGTAATGCCAATCCCCCATCCCTTAACAACCCCCTCAATGATTGTCTCCATTTCACTATCCCCTTCCACAATAAAAAGAAAATCCACATATTCCTGGTATACATCCATCCTCACTCCGCGATTGTGCGGAATATCCTAACAATGGCATCATTGTTTGAATATTCACTCATCGTCGGCGATTTTAATATCAACAAAATTGAAATCCGTCAGATCCAATCCTTCTTAAGCAACTCCCTCTTTGTTCGCCGTCACACCAACCCCACATTCATAATGCCCCAAAATAAGGACACTACGCCCGACTTATTACTCCACACCTCTAACCTCGTCAATTCTATAAGTGATATTACCGTGTGCCCCGACCTTGGCTCAGATCATTTGGCTGTCACGTTCTCTATCAACCTTAACCACATCCCTCCCCTGGTTAGTCATCCTACTAAAATAAATCTCAACCTTACAAACATCCCTAGAGTCAGCTTCAAAATCCTATCCTATATAAACACCACAGACTCCAACAACCTTTCCCTAAACGACGTTGACGAATTCCAGACCCTCCTGACAAATTTAATCGTAAAACACTCCCCCAAATCCAAAACCAATTTTCACAAACCAACTCTGCAACTCTGCCTCCCTTCATCTTGACGCTAATTAAACAAAAACGATCACTATACCGAATATACTGCAGAACAGAAGACAGTTCTTTAAAATCTAAAATAAATAGACTAAATAAAGACATTGATAGACTTATCTTCCAGTTTCGAACCAACAAGTGGTTGTCAGTCTGTCAAGAAATAGAAAACGACGCAGGACGAACATACTGGGACAAAATTAAAAAGATCACCAAATACCGCCCATCATTCTATATCCCCGACATCTCCTATAATAACCAACAGTACTCCTCTGACTCCGAAAAAGCGTCCTTCTTTTCCAAACACTTTAAAGATTCATTTAGCCCCTCTAAATCTCCCTCATTTGATAAACATAACTACGACAGAGTAAACACATGGTACAACGACTACTTTAAAAATGACAACACAGACCTGGACGAAATAACCTACGACGAATACCTTCCTGCTCTCTTCCATGGCAAAAATAGTGCACCCGGACCCGACCTAGTTAAAAAATCCTTACTTAGAAACCTGGAATCTGCTCAAAAACTCTATTCCATCATATCAATTTGGATTCAAGCCTTCCCACTCCACCATCCACCCCCTATATATCCTCACCAATAACATACAAACCGCATACCTCCGTAAAGATCATTCTGCTGCCCTATTCCTAGATATAAACAAAGCCTTTGACAGTGTGTGGCATGCCGGCCTCCTGTTCAAAATACACAAACTAAATGTCCCTCCGTATCTCATTTATATCCTTAAACATTTCCTCCATGACAGATCCCTCCAAATTAAAATAAATAACGCCCTCTCCTCTGAATTTTCCCCTCTCCAAGGTCTTCCTCATAGTTCCCGCCTCCCTCCCTTACTTTATAACATATACTGCCACGACATTTACAACCACAACTTTGCAGACAAATCCCAAATCAACCTCTCCGCCTATATCCTACAATACGCCGACGAGCCCTCATAGCCCACAATAAAACCCTCAAAAAAACGACTGACGAACTACAAAACCTCACGGACAGAACCCTAATTTGGTTTAACCTATGGAGACTCACTGCAAATCCTTCCAAATGCCAACTACTCATCACGAATCACAGAATCTCCCCCAATTCTCCACATATCCACCTAGACAACATTGACGTAACACCGACTCCACAAATTAAATACCTTGGTATAACATTCGACAATAAACTGAAATTTAACATCGACGCAAAAATACGTAAGACCAAAACTATACAACGAGGCAAACATTTCCGCTCCTTGACCCAAGAAAACCAAGGCATCTCCATCTCAACAGCCTCCAAGATTTACAAAGCCATATGCAGACCTATCCTCGACTACGGACACATAATAATGACTATTACCAACAAAAAAACCTACAACATACTGGAAACAGCCGAACGAACAGCATTACGTACTATCTCCAAATTACGACATCCTAATAACATAGTCCATAACCCCTCCAATGAACTCGTTTACAGACTCACCCAAATTCCGAGACTCTGCGATAGACACAAACGACTACTGACCAAATACAAAGAAACCAACATTCACTGGACCATCACAAACCACCTATGCATCAGACGTGACCCTAATAAACCCTCCCGCAGACATCCACTCCTGACACTCCACGAATCACTATACGACTGAACTCATAACCAGTTGATCCTGTTTTTTTTTTTTTTAATCTTGTTTTGTATCCTTTATAATAACTGTACTTTTTTTTTATATATAATAAATCATTATCATCATTTTATCTGTGTGCAATTACCGGGCGGAAAGACCTAGTGGTCCATAGCCTTTTGTAGACTTTTTGTCTTCAATAAATATTTCTTCTTCTTCTTCTTAAAGTAAAGTATTTTTAAATTAAATTAAATCATTTTCAAATTAAAATAAATTATTTTCATATTAAATTAAATTATTTTCAAATTAAAATAAATTATTTTTAAATTAAAATAAATTATTTTCAAATTAAATTAAGTTATTTTTAAATTAAATTAAATTATTTTCAAATTAAATTAAATTGTTTTTAAATTAACTCAATTTATTTGCAGATTAAATTAAATTACTTTTAAATTAAATTAAATTATTTTTAAATTAAATTAAATTATTTTTAAATTAAATTAAGTTAATTTCAAATTAAATTAAATTATTTTGAAATTAAATGAACTTAATTTTAAATTTATTTAAATTAAATTATTGTCAAAATAAATTAAATTAAATTATTATTAAACTAAATTATTTTCAAATTAAATTTCAATTATTTTTAAATTTAATTAAATTAAATTATTGTCAAAATAAAAAAAATATTTTTAAATTGAATTAAATTATTTTTTTATTAAATTATTTTCAAATTTAATTAAATTAGTTTCAAATTAAATTTATTTATTTTCAATTTAAATTAAATTATTTTCAAAATAAGTTATATTAGTTTTCAAACTAAATTAAAGTGTTTTTTAATTTAATTAAATTAAATTATTTTCAGATTAAATTGAATTATTTCAAATTAAATTAAATTATTTTCAAATTAAAATAAAATATTTTTAAATTAAATTAAGTTATTTTTAAATTAAATAAAATCATTTTCAAATTAAGTTAATTTATTTTCAAATTAAATTAAATTATTTTAAAATTTTATTAAATTAAGTTATTTTCAAATCATTTTTAAGTTAAATTAAATTATTTTCAAATTAAAATAAATTAAATTATTTTCAAATTAAATAAAATTATTTTTAAATTAAGCTAAATTATTTTCAATTTAAATTAAATTATTTTTAAAATAAATCAAATTATTTTTAATATAAATTAAATTATTTAAAAAACTATTTAATCAGACTATTAAACTATTAAATAATAAACTATTTTTAAATTAAATTATTTTTAAATTAAATCAAATTATTTTCAAAATAAATTAAATTATTTTTAAATTTAATTAATCTTAATTATTTTTAAATTTAATTAAATTAAAATATTTTCAAATTAAATTAAATTATTTTCAAATTTAAATTAAATTATTTTCAAATTAAATTAATTTATTTTTAAATTTAATTAAATTATTTTTAAATTTAATTAAATTAAATTACTTTCAAATTAAGTAAAATTATTTTCAAATTAAATTAAATTATTTTCAAATTAAATAAATTATTTTCAAATTAAATTAAATTATTTTTAAATTTAATTAAATTAAATTATTTTCAAAATAAATTAAATTATTTTTAAATTAAATTGAATTATTTTCAAATTAAATTTAATTATTTTCAAATTAAATTAAATTTTCTTTAAATTAAATTAAATTATTTTCAATTGAATTGTTGTTTTTAATTAAAATTAAATTATTTTTAAAATAAATTAAATTATTGTCAAATTAAATCAAATTATTTTCAATTTAAATTAAATTATTTTCAAAATAAGTTATATTAATTTCAAACTAAATTAAATTATTTTTAAATTTAATTAAATTAAATTACTTTAAAATTAAATTAAATTATTTTCAAATTAAATTAATTTATTTTCATATTAAAATAAATTATTTTCCAATTAAATTAAGTTATTTTTAAATTAAATTAAATTATTTTCAAATTAAGATAATTTATTTTTAAATTAAATTAAATTATTTTAAAATTTAATTAAATTAAATTATTTTCAAATTATTTTTAAGTTAAATTAAATTATTTTCAAATTAAATTAAATTAAATTATTTTCAAATTAAATAAAATTATTTTTAAATTAAGTTAAATTATTTTCAATTCAAATTAATTTATTTTTAAATTAAATCAAATTATTTGTAACATAAATTAAATTATTTAAAAAACTATTTAACTAAACCATTAAACTATTAAATTAAAAACTATTTTTAAATTAAAATATTTTTAAATTAAATTAAATTATTTTCAAAGTATATTAAATTATTTTCAAATTAAATTAAGTTATTTTTAAATTAAATTAAATTATTTTTAAATTAAATTAAATTATTTTCAAATTAAATTCAATTACTTTCAAATTAAACTAAATTATTTTTAAATTTAATTAAATTAGATTATTTTCAAAATAAATTAAATTACTTTCAAACTAAATTAAATTATTTTTAAATTTAATTAAATTATTTTCAAATTAAATTAAATTATTTTCAAATTAAATTAAATTATTTTCAAATTAAATTAAATTATTTTCAAGTTAAATTAAATTATTTTTAAATTTAATTAAATTAAATTATTTTCAAACTGAATTCAAATATTTTTAAATTTAATTAAATTAAAATATTTTTAAATAAAATTAAATTATTTTCAAATAAAATTAAATTATTTTCAAATTAAATTAATATATTTTCAAATTAAATAAAATCACTTTCAAATTAAGTTAATTTATTTTCAAATTAAATTAAATTATTTTTAAATTTAATTAAATTATTTTTAATTTAAATTAAATTATTTAAAAAACTATTTAACTAAACTATTAAACTATTAAATAAAAAACAATTTTTAAATTAAATTAAATTATTTTCAAATTAAATTAAATTATTTTCATATTAAAATAAATTATTTTCCAATTAAATTAAGTTATTTTTAAATTAAATTAAATTATTTTCAAATTAAGTTAATTTATTTTTAAATTAAATTAAATTATTTTAAAATTTAATTAAATTAAATTATTTTCAAATTATTTTTAAGTTAAAATAAATTATTTTCAAATTAAATTAAAATATTTTCAAATTAAATAAAAAAAATTTTAAATTAAGTTAAAATATTTTCAATTTAAATTAAATTATTTTTAAATTAAATCAAATTATTTGTAACATAAATTAAATTATTTAAAAAACTATTTAACTAAACCATTAAACTATTAAATAAAAAACTATTTTTAAATTAAATTATTTTTAAATTAAATTAAATTATTTTCAAAGTATATTAAATTATTATCAAATTAAATTAAGTTATTTTTAAATTAAATTAAATTATTTTTAAAATAAATTAAATTATTTTCAAATAAATTCAATTATTTTCAAATTAAACTAATTTTAAAAACTATTTTTAAATTTAAATAAATTAAATTATTTTCAATATAAATTAAATTATTTTCAATAAAAATTAAATTATTTTTAAATTTAATTAAATTAAATTATTTTCAAATTAAAATAAATTATTTTCAAATTAAATTAAATTATTTTCAAATTAAATTAAATTATTTTTAAATTAAATTAAATTATTTTCAAAATAAATTAAATTATTTTTAAATTAAATTAAATTATTTTCAAATTAATTTCAATTATTTTCAAATTAAAATAAATTATTTTTAATTTAATTAAATTTAATTATTTTTAAATTTAATTAAATCAAATTATTTTCAAATTAAATTATTTTCAAATTTAAATTAAATTATTTTCAAATTAAATTAAATTATTTTTTAATTTGATTAAATTATTTTTAAATTTATTTAAATTAAATTACCTTCAAATTAAATTAAATTATTTTCAAATTAAACTAAATTATTTTCAAATTCAATAATTTATTTTCAAATTAAATTAAATTATTTTTAAATTTAATTAAATTAAATTATTTTTAAAATAATATATTATTATTAAATTAAATTGAATTATTTTTAAATTAAATTTAATTATTTTCAAATTAATTTAAATTTTCTTTAAATTAAATTATATTATTTTAAATTGAATTGTTGTTTTTAATTAAAATTGAATTAATTTTAAAATAAATTAAATTATTTTCAAATTAAATAAAATTATTTTCAAATTAAATTAAATTATTTTTAAATTAAAATAAATTATTTAGGAAAAATCGAAATTAATTTTAAATTAAATTAAATTATTTTTAAATTAAATTAAATTATTTAAAAAAACTAAATTCATTTTAAATTAAATAAATTTTTTTTAAATTTTAATAAATTATTTTAAAATAATATAAGATTATTATCAAATTAAATTAAATTATTTTCAAATTAAAATTAAATTCTTTTCAAATTAAATGAAATTATTATTAAATTTAATTAAATTATTTTTAAATTAAATTAATTTGAATTATTTTCAAATTTAATTAAATTATTTTTAAATTAAATTATTTTCAAATTTAATTAAATTATTTTCAAATTAAATTTATTTATTTTCTAATTAAATTAAATTATTTTCAAATTAAATTATATTATTTTCAAACTAAATTAAATTATTTTTAAATTTAATTAAATTATTTTTAAATTTAAATAAATTATTTAAAAAAAAACTAAATTAAATTTAAATTAAATAAAATTATTTTTTAATTTAATTAAATTATTTTAAAATTAAATTAAATTATTTTAAAATTAAATTAAATTATTTTCAAATTAAATTAAATTATTTTTAAATTAAATTAAATTATTTTTAATTAAAATTAAAAATAATTTAATTTAAAAATAATTTAATTTAATTTGAAAATAATTTGATTTAATTTTAAAATAATTGAATTAAATTATTTTTAAATTAAATCAAATTATTTTCAAATTAAATTTAATTATTTTTAAATTAAATTAAATTATTTAAAAAAAACTAAATTAATTTTAAATGAAATAATTTTTTTTTTATATTTAATTAAATTATTTTAAAATAAAATTAGATTATTATCAAATTAAATTAAATTATTTTCAAATTTAAATTAAATTCTTTTCAAATTAAATGAAATTATTATTAAATTTAATTAAATTATTTTTTAATTTAATTAATTTAAATTATTTTCAAATTTAATTAAACTATTTTTAAATTCAATTATTTTCAAATTAAATTAAATTATTTTCAAATTAAATTATTTTCAAATTCAAATAAATTAAATTATTTTCAAAATAAATTAAATTATTTTCAAATTAAATAAAATTATTTTGAAAATAAATAAAATTATTTTCAAATTTAATTAAATTATTTTCAATTAAAATTAAATTATTTTCCAAATAAATAAAATTATTTTCAAATTAAGTTAATTTATTTTTAATATAAATTAAATTATTTTTAAATTAAATTAAATTAAATTGTTCCCAAATTAATTTAAGTTATTTTCAAATTAAATTTAATTATTTAAAAAAAAAATTTAATTATTTTTAAATTAAATTTAATTAAATTTTTATCGAATTAAATTAAATAATCTTTAAATTAAATTAATTTGAAATTAAATTTAATTATTTTTAAATTGAATTAAATTATTTTCAAAATAAATTTATATGTTTCAAATTAAATTAAATTATTTTTAAATTTTATTAAATAATATAAATTTTAAATTAAATTAAATTATTTTCAAAATAAATTAATTTTAAAGCAAATTAAATTATTTTCAAATTAAATTAAATTATTGTAAAATTTAATTCAATTATTTTCGAATTAAATTAAATTATTTTCAAATTAAAGTAAATTATTTTCAAATTAAATTAAATTATTTTTAAATTTAATTAAAGTAAAGTATTTTCAAATTAAATTAAATCATTTTCAAATTAAAATAAATTATTTTCATATTAAATTAAATTATTTTCAAATTAAAATAAATTATTTTCAAATGAAAAGAAATAATTTTCAAATTAAATTAAGTTATTTTTAAATTAAATTAAATTATTTTCAAATTAAATTAAATTGTTTTTAAATTAACTCAATTTATTTGCAGATTAAATTAAATTATTTTTAAATTAAATTAAATTATTTTTAAATTAAATTAAATTATTTTTAAATTAAATTAAGTTAATTTCAAATTAAATTAATATATTTTCAAATTAAATGAAATTAATTTTAAATTTATTTAAATTAAATTATTGTCAAAATAAATTAAATTAAATTATTATTAAACTAAATTATTTTCAAATTAAATTTCAATTATTTTTAAATTTAATTAAATTAAATTATTGTCAAAATAAAAAAAATATTTTTAAATTGAATTAAATTATTTTTTATTTAAATTATTTTCAAATTTAATTAAATTAGTTTCAAATTAAATTTATTTATTTTCAATTTAAATTAAATTATTTTCAAAATAAGTTATATTATTTTCAAACTAAATTAAATTATTTTTAAATTTAATTAAATTAAATTATTTTCAGATTAAATTGAATTATTTTCAAATTAAATTAAATTATTTTCAAATTAAAATAAATTATTTTTAAATAAAATTAAGTTATTTTTAAATTAAATTAAATCATTTTCAAATTAAGTTAATTTATTTTCAAATTAAATTTAATTATTTTAAAATTTATATAAATTAAGTTATTTTCAAATTATTTTTAAGTTAAATTAAATTATTTTCAAATTAAAATAAATTAAATTATTTTCAAATTAAATAAAATTATTTTTAAATTAAGTTAAATTATTTTCAATTTAAATTAAATTATTTTTAAAATAAATCAAATTATTTTTAATTTATAGTAAATTATTTAAAAAAACTATTTAATCAAACCATTAAACTTTTAAATAAAAAACTATTTTTAAATTAAATTATTTTTAAATTAAATTAAATTATTTTCAAAATAAATTAAATTATTTTTAAATTTAATTAATCTTAATTATTTTTAAATTTAATTAAATCAAATTATTTTCAAATTAAATTAAATCATTTTCAAATTTAAATTAAATTATTTTCAAATTAAATTAAATTATTTTTAAATTTAATTAAATTATTTTTAAATTTAATTAAATTAAATTACTTTCGAATTAAGTAAAATTATTTTCAAATTAAATTAAATTATTTTCAAATTAAAATAAATTATTTTCAAATTAAATTAAATTATTTTTAAATTTAATTAAATTAAATTATTTTCAAAATAAATTAAATTATTTTTAAATCAAACTGAATTATTTTCAAATTAAATTTAATTATTTTCAAATTAAATTAAATTTTCTTTAAATTAAAATAAATTATTTTCAATTGAATTGTTGTTTTTAATTAAAATTAAATTATTTGTAAAATAAATTAAATTATTGTCAAATTAAATCAAATTACTTTCAATTTAAATTAAATTATTTTCAAAATAAGTTATATCAATTTCAAACTAAATTAAATTATTTTTAAATTTAATTAAATTAAATTTCTTTCAAATTAGATTAAATTATTTTCAAATTAAATTAAATTATTTTCATATTAAAATAAATTATTTTCCAATTAAATTAAGTTATTTTTAAATTAAATTAAATTATTTTAAAATTTAATTAAATTAAATTATTTTCAAATTATTTTTAAGTTAAATTAAATTATTTTCAAATTAAATTAAATTAAATTATTTTCAAATTAAATTAAATTATTTTTAAATTAAGTTAAATTATTTTCAAATTAAATTAAATAATTTTTAAATTAAATCAAATTATTTGTAACATAAATTAAATTATTTAAAAAATTTTTAACTAAACCATTAAACTATTAAATAAAAAACAATTTTCAAAATAAATTATTTTTAAATAAAATTAAATTATTTTCAGTGTATTAATTTATTTTCAAATTAAATTAAGTTATTTTTAAATTAAATTATTTTTAAATTAAATTAAATTATTTTCAAATTAAATTCAATTATTTTCAAATTAAACTAAATTATTTTTAAATTTAATTAAATTAAACTATTTTCAAATTAAATTAAATTATTTTCAAATTAAATTAAATTATTTTCAAATTAAATTAAATTATTTTCAAGTTAAATTAAATTATTTTTAAAATTAATTCAAATATTTTTAAATTTAATTAAATTAAAATATTTTTAAATAAAATTAAATTATTTTCAAATTAAATTAAATTATTTTCAAATTAAATTAATATTTTTAGTTTTAATTTAAGTTATTTTTAAATTAAATTAAATTATTTTCAAATTAAGTTAATTTATTTTCAAATTAAATTAAATTTTTTTAAAATTTAATTAAATTAAGTTATTTTCAAATTATTTTTAAGTTAAATTAAATTATTTTCAAATTAAAATAAATTAAATTATTTTCAAATTAAATAAAATTATTTTTAAATTAAGCTAAATTATTTTCAATTTAAATTAAATTATTTTTAAAATAAATCAAATTATTTTTAATTTAAATTAAATTATTTTAAAAACTATTTAATCAATTTAATATTTAATATTTAAATATTTAATAAAAAACTATTTTTAAATTAAATTATTTTTAAATTAAATTAAATTATTTTCAAAATAAATTAAATTATTTTTAAATTTAATTAATCTTAATTACTTTTAAATTTAATTAAATTAGTTTCAAATTAAATTTATTTATTTTCAATTTAAATTAAATTATTTTCAAAATAAGTTATATTAGTTTTCAAACTAAATTAAAGTGTTTTTTAATTTAATTAAATTAAATTATTTTCAGATTAAATTGAATTATTTCAAATTAAATTAAATTATTTTCAAATTAAAATAAAATATTTTTAAATTAAATTAAGTTATTTTTAAATTAAATAAAATCATTTTCAAATTAAGTTAATTTATTTTCAAATTAAATTAAATTATTTTAAAATTTTATTAAATTAAGTTATTTTCAAATCATTTTTAAGTTAAATTAAATTATTTTCAAATTAAAATAAATTAAATTATTTTCAAATTAAATAAAATTATTTTTAAATTAAGCTAAATTATTTTCAATTTAAATTAAATTATTTTTAAAATAAATCAAATTATTTTTAATATAAATTAAATTATTTAAAAAACTATTTAATCAGACTATTAAACTATTAAATAATAAACTATTTTTAAATTAAATTATTTTTAAATTAAATCAAATTATTTTCAAAATAAATTAAATTATTTTTAAATTTAATTAATCTTAATTATTTTTAAATTTAATTAAATCAAATTATTTTCAAATTAAATTAAATTATTTTCAAATTTAAATTAAATTATTTTCAAATTAAATTAATTTATTTTTAAATTTAATTAAATTATTTTTAAATTTAATTAAATTAAATTACTTTCAAATTAAGTAAAATTATTTTCAAATTAAATTAAATTATTTTCAAATTAAATAAATTATTTTCAAATTAAATTAAATTATTTTTAAATTTAATTAAATTAAATTATTTTCAAAATAAATTAAATTATTTTTAAATTAAATTGAATTATTTTCAAATTAAATTTAATTATTTTCAAATTAAATTAAATTTTCTTTAAATTAAATTAAATTATTTTCAATTGAATTGTTGTTTTTAATTAAAATTAAATTATTTTTAAAATAAATTAAATTATTGTCAAATTAAATCAAATTATTTTCAATTTAAATTAAATTATTTTCAAAATAAGTTATATTAATTTCAAACTAAATTAAATTATTTTTAAATTTAATTAAATTAAATTACTTTAAAATTAAATTAAATTATTTTCAAATTAAATTAATTTATTTTCATATTAAAATAAATTATTTTCCAATTAAATTAAGTTATTTTTAAATTAAATTAAATTATTTTCAAATTAAGATAATTTATTTTTAAATTAAATTATTTTAAAATTTAATTAAATTAAATTATTTTCAAATTATTTTTAAGTTAAATTAAATTATTTTCAAATTAAATTAAATTAAATTATTTTCAAATTAAATAAAATTATTTTTAAATTAAGTTAAATTATTTTCAATTCAAATTAATTTATTTTTAAATTAAATCAAATTATTTGTAACATAAATTAAATTATTTAAAAAACTATTTAACTAAACCATTAAACTATTAAATAAAAAACTATTTTTAAATTAAAATATTTTTAAATTAAATTAAATTATTTTCAAAGTATATTAAATTATTTTCAAATTAAATTAAGTTATTTTTAAATTAAATTAAATTATTTTTAAATTAAATTAAATTATTTTCAAATTAAATTCAATTACTTTCAAATTAAACTAAATTATTTTTAAATTTAATTAAATTAGATTATTTTCAAAATAAATTAAATTACTTTCAAACTAAATTAAATTATTTTTAAATTTAATTAAATTATTTTCAAATTAAATTAAATTATTTTCAAATTAAATTAAATTATTTTCAAATTAAATTAAATTATTTTCAAGTTAAATTAAATTATTTTTAAATTTAATTAAATTAAATTATTTTCAAACTGAATTCAAATATTTTTAAATTTAATTAAATTAAAATATTTTTAAATAAAATTAAATTATTTTCAAATAAAATTAAATTATTTTCAAATTAAATTAATATATTTTCAAATTAAATAAAATCACTTTCAAATTAAGTTAATTTATTTTCAAATTAAATTAAATTATTTTTAAATTTAATTAAATTATTTTTAATTTAAATTAAATTATTTAAAAAACTATTTAACTAAACTATTAAACTATTAAATAAAAAACAATTTTTAAATTAAATTAAATTATTTTCAAATTAAATTAAATTATTTTCATATTAAAATAAATTATTTTCCAATTAAATTAAGTTATTTTTAAATTAAATTAAATTATTTTCAAATTAAGTTAATTTATTTTTAAATTAAATTAAATTATTTTAAAATTTAATTAAATTAAATTATTTTCAAATTATTTTTAAGTTAAAATAAATTATTTTCAAATTAAATTAAAATATTTTCAAATTAAATAAAAAAAATTTTAAATTAAGTTAAAATATTTTCAATTTAAATTAAATTATTTTTAAATTAAATCAAATTATTTGTAACATAAATTAAATTATTTAAAAAACTATTTAACTAAACCATTAAACTATTAAATAAAAAACTATTTTTAAATTAAATTATTTTTAAATTAAATTAAATTATTTTCAAAGTATATTAAATTATTATCAAATTAAATTAAGTTATTTTTAAATTAAATTAAATTATTTTTAAAATAAATTAAATTATTTTCAAATAAATTCAATTATTTTCAAATTAAACTAATTTTAAAAACTATTTTTAAATTTAAATAAATTAAATTATTTTCAATAAAAATTAAATTATTTTTAAATTTAATTAAATTAAATTATTTTCAAATTAAAATAAATTATTTTCAAATTAAATTAAATTATTTTCAAATTAAATTAAATTATTTTTAAATTAAATTAAATTATTTTCAAAATAAATTAAATTATTTTTAAATTAAATTAAATTATTTTCAAATTAATTTCAATTATTTTCAAATTAAAATAAATTATTTTTAATTTAATTAAATTTAATTATTTTTAAATTTAATTAAATCAAATTATTTTCAAATTAAATTATTTTCAAATTTAAATTAAATTATTTTCAAATTAAATTAAATTATTTTTTAATTTGATTAAATTATTTTTAAATTTATTTAAATTAAATTACCTTCAAATTAAATTAAATTATTTTCAAATTAAACTAAATTATTTTCAAATTCAATAATTTATTTTCAAATTAAATTAAATTATTTTTAAATTTAATTAAATTAAATTATTTTTAAAATAATTTATTATTATTAAATTAAATTGAATTATTTTTAAATTAAATTTAATTATTTTCAAATTAATTTAAATTTTCTTTAAATTAAATTATATTATTTTAAATTGAATTGTTGTTTTTAATTAAAATTGAATTAATTTTAAAATAAATTAAATTATTTTCAAATTAAATAAAATTATTTTCAAATTAAATTAAATTATTTTTAAATTAAATTAAATTATTTAGGAAAAATCGAAATTAATTTTAAATTAAATTAAATTATTTTTAAATTAAATTAAATTATTTAAAAAAACTAAATTCATTTTAAATTAAATAAATTTTTTTTAAATTTTAATAAATTATTTTAAAATAATATAAGATTATTATCAAATTAAATTAAATTATTTTCAAATTAAAATTAAATTCTTTTCAAATTAAATGAAATTATTATTAAATTTAATTAAATTATTTTTAAATTAAATTAATTTGAATTATTTTCAAATTTAATTAAATTATTTTTAAATTAAATTATTTTCAAATTTAATTAAATTATTTTCAAATTAAATTTATTTATTTTCTAATTAAATTAAATTATTTTCAAATTAAATTATATTATTTTCAAACTAAATTAAATTATTTTTAAATTTAATTAAATTATTTTTAAATTTAATTAAATTATTTAAAAAAAAACTAAATTAAATTTAAATTAAATAAAATTATTTTTTAATTTAATTAAATTATTTTAAAATTAAATTAAATTATTTTAAAATTAAATTAAATTATTTTTAAATTAAATTAAATTATTTTTAAATTAAATTAAATTATTTTTAATTAAAATTAAAAATAATTTAATTTAATTTAAAAATAATTTAATTTAATTTGAAAATAATTTGATTTAATTTTAAAATAATTGAATTAAATTATTTTTAAATTAAATCAAATTATTTTCAAATTAAATTTAATTATTTTTAAATTAAATTAAATTATTTAAAAAAAACTAAATTAATTTTAAATGAAATAAATTTTTTTTTATATTTAATTAAATTATTTTAAAATAAAATTAGATTATTATCAAATTAAATTAAATTATTTTCAAATTTAAATTAAATTCTTTTCAAATTAAATGAAATTATTATTAAATTTAATTAAATTATTTTTTAATTTAATTAATTTAAATTATTTTCAAATTTAATTAAACTATTTTTAAATTCAATTATTTTCAAATTAAATTAAATTATTTTCAAATTAAATTATTTTCAAATTCAAATAAATTAAATTATTTTCAAAATAAATTAAATTATTTTCAAATTAAATAAAATTATTTTGAAAATAAATAAAATTATTTTCAAATTTAATTAAATTATTTTCAATTAAAATTAAATTATTTTCCAATTAAATAAAATTATTTTCAAATTAAGTTAATTTATTTTTAATATAAATTAAATTATTTTTAAATTAAATTAAATTAAATTGTTCCCAAATTAATTTAAGTTATTTTCAAATTAAATTTAATTATTTAAAAAAAAAATTTAATTATTTTTAAATTAAATTTAATTAAATTTTTATCGAATTAAATTAAATAATCTTTAAATTAAATTAATTTGAAATTAAATTTAATTATTTTTAAATTGAATTAAATTATTTTCAAAATAAATTTATATGTTTCAAATTAAATTAAATTATTTTTAAATTTTATTAAATAATATAAATTTTAAATTAAATTAAATTATTTTCAAAATAAATTAATTTTAAAGCAAATTAAATTATTTTCAAATTAAAATAAATTATTGTAAAATTTAATTCAATTATTTTCGAATTAAATTAAATTATTTTCAAATTAAAGTAAATTATTTTCAAATTAAATTAAATTATTTTTAAATTTAATTAAAGTAAAGTATTTTCAAATTAAATTAAATCATTTTCAAATTAAAATAAATTATTTTCATATTAAATTAAATTATTTTCAAATTAAAATAAATTATTTTCAAATGAAAAGAAATAATTTTCAAATTAAATTAAGTTATTTTTAAATTAAATTAAATTATTTTCAAATTAAATTAAATTGTTTTTAAATTAACTCAATTTATTTGCAGATTAAATTAAATTATTTTTAAATTAAATTAAATTATTTTTAAATTAAATTAAATTATTTTTAAATTAAATTAAGTTAATTTCAAATTAAATTAATATATTTTCAAATTAAATGAAATTAATTTTAAATTTATTTAAATTAAATTATTGTCAAAATAAATTAAATTAAATTATTATTAAACTAAATTATTTTCAAATTAAATTTCAATTATTTTTAAATTTAATTAAATTAAATTATTGTCAAAATAAAAAAAATATTTTTAAATTGAATTAAATTATTTTTTATTTAAATTATTTTCAAATTTAATTAAATTAGTTTCAAATTAAATTTATTTATTTTCAATTTAAATTAAATTATTTTCAAAATAAGTTATATTATTTTCAAACTAAATTAAATTATTTTTAAATTTAATTAAATTAAATTATTTTCAGATTAAATTGAATTATTTTCAAATTAAATTAAATTATTTTCAAATTAAAATAAATTATTTTTAAATAAAATTAAGTTATTTTTAAATTAAATTAAATCATTTTCAAATTAAGTTAATTTATTTTCAAATTAAATTTAATTATTTTAAAATTTATATAAATTAAGTTATTTTCAAATTATTTTTAAGTTAAATTAAATTATTTTCAAATTAAAATAAATTAAATTATTTTCAAATTAAATAAAATTATTTTTAAATTAAGTTAAATTATTTTCAATTTAAATTAAATTATTTTTAAAATAAATCAAATTATTTTTAATTTATAGTAAATTATTTAAAAAAACTATTTAATCAAACCATTAAACTTTTAAATAAAAAACTATTTTTAAATTAAATTATTTTTAAATTAAATTAAATTATTTTCAAAATAAATTAAATTATTTTTAAATTTAATTAATCTTAATTATTTTTAAATTTAATTAAATCAAATTATTTTCAAATTAAATTAAATCATTTTCAAATTTAAATTAAATTATTTTCAAATTAAATTAAATTATTTTTAAATTTAATTAAATTATTTTTAAATTTAATTAAATTAAATTACTTTCGAATTAAGTAAAATTATTTTCAAATTAAATTAAATTATTTTCAAATTAAAATAAATTATTTTCAAATTAAATTAAATTATTTTTAAATTTAATTAAATTAAATTATTTTCAAAATAAATTAAATTATTTTTAAATCAAACTGAATTATTTTCAAATTAAATTTAATTATTTTCAAATTAAATTAAATTTTCTTTAAATTAAAATAAATTATTTTCAATTGAATTGTTGTTTTTAATTAAAATTAAATTATTTGTAAAATAAATTAAATTATTGTCAAATTAAATCAAATTACTTTCAATTTAAATTAAATTATTTTCAAAATAAGTTATATCAATTTCAAACTAAATTAAATTATTTTTAAATTTAATTAAATTAAATTTCTTTCAAATTAGATTAAATTATTTTCAAATTAAATTAAATTATTTTCATATTAAAATAAATTATTTTCCAATTAAATTAAGTTATTTTTAAATTAAATTAAATTATTTTAAAATTTAATTAAATTAAATTATTTTCAAATTATTTTTAAGTTAAATTAAATTATTTTCAAATTAAATTAAATTAAATTATTTTCAAATTAAATTAAATTATTTTTAAATTAAGTTAAATTATTTTCAAATTAAATTAAATAATTTTTAAATTAAATCAAATTATTTGTAACATAAATTAAATTATTTAAAAATTTTTTAACTAAACCATTAAACTATTAAATAAAAAACAATTTTTAAAATAAATTATTTTTAAATAAAATTAAATTATTTTCAGTGTATTAAATTATTTTCAAATTAAATTAAGTTATTTTTAAATTAAATTATTTTTAAATTAAATTAAATTATTTTCAAATTAAATTCAATTATTTTCAAATTAAACTAAATTATTTTTAAATTTAATTAAATTAAACTATTTTCAAATTAAATTAAATTATTTTCAAATTAAATTAAATTATTTTCAAATTAAATTAAATTATTTTCAAGTTAAATTAAATTATTTTTAAAATTAATTCAAATATTTTTAAATTTTATTTAATTTCAAATATTTTTAAATAAAATTAAATTATTTTCAAATTAAATTAAATTATTTTCAAATTAAATTAATATTTTTAGTTTTAATTTAAGTTATTTTTAAATTAAATTAAATTATTTTCAAATAAAGTTAATTTATTTTCAAATTAAATTAAATTATTTTAAAATTTAATTAAATTAAGTTATTTTCAAATTATTTTTAAGTTAAATTAAATTATTTTCAAATTAAAATAAATTAAATTATTTTCAAATTAAATAAAATTATTTTTAAATTAAGCTAAATTATTTTCAATTTAAATTAAATTATTTTTAAAATAAATCAAATTATTTTTAATTTAAATTAAATTATTTTAAAAACTATTTAATCAATTTAATATTTAATATTTAAATATTTAATAAAAAACTATTTTTAAATTAAATTATTTTTAAATTAAATTAAATTATTTTCAAAATAAATTAAATTATTTTTAAATTTAATTAATCTTAATTATTTTTAAATTTAATTAAATCAAATTATTTTCAAATTAAATTAAATCATTTTCAAATTTAAATTAAATTATTTTCAAATTAAATTAAATTATTTTTAAATTTAATTAAATTATTTTTAAATTTAATTAAATTATTTTGAATTAAAATTAAAAATAATTTAATTTAAAAATAATTTAATTTAATTTGAAAATAATTTGATTTAATTTTAAAATAATTTAATTAAATTATTTTTAAATTAAATCAAATTTTTTTCAAATTAAATTAAATTATTTTTAAATTAAATTAAATTATATAAAAAAAACTAAATTCATTTTTAATTAAATAAATTTTTTTTTTAATTTTAATTAAATTATTTTAAAATAAAATTAGATTATTATCAAATTAAATTAAATTATTTTCAAATTTAAATTAAATTCTTTTCAAATAAGATGAAATTATTATTAAATTTAATTAAATTATTTTTAAATTTAATTAATTTAAATTATTTTCAAATTTAATTAAATTATTTTTAAATTAAATTGTTTTCAAATTTAATTAAATTATTTTCAAATTAAATTTATTTATTTTCTAATTAAATTAAATAATTTTCAAATTAAATTATATTATTTTCAAACTAAATTAAATTATTTTTAAATTTAATTAAATTATTTTTAAATTTAATTAAATTATTTAAAAAAAAAATTAAATTTAAATTAAATAAAATTATTTTTAAATTTAATTAAACTATTTTAAAATTAAATTAAATTACTTTCAAATTAAATTATATTATTTTCAAATTTAAATTAAATTATTTTCAAATTAAATTATATTATTTTCAAACTAAATTAAATTATTTTTAAATTTAATTAAATTAAATTACTTTCAAATTAAATTAAATTATTTTCAAATTAAATTAAATTTTTTTTTAAATTCAATAAATTATTTTCAAATTAAACTAAATTATTTTTAAATTTAATTAAATTAAATTATTTTCAGAATACATTAAATTATTTTTAAATTAAATTAAATTATTTTCAAATTAAATTTAATTATTTTCAAATTAAATTAAATTTTCTTTAAATTAAATTAAATTATTTTCAATTGAATTGTTGTTTTTAATTAAAATTATATTAATTTTAAAATTATTAAATTATTTTCAAATTAAATTAAATTATTTTTAAATTAAAATAAAATTACTTAAAAAAAAACAAAATTAATTTTAAATTATATTAAATTATTTTTAATTAAAATTAAAAATATTTTAATTTAATTTGGAAATAATTTGATTTAATTTTAAAATAATTGAATTAAATTTTTTTTAAATTTATTCAAATTATTTTCAAATTAAATTAAATTATTTTCAAATTTAAATTAGATTATTTTTAAATTAAATTAAATTATTTTTAAATTTAATTAAATCTTTTTAAATTAAATTATTTTCAAATTAAATTAAATTATTTTCAAATTAAATAATTAAATTTAATTATTTTTAAATTAGTTTAAATTATTTTTAAATTTAATTAAATTAAATTATTTTTAAAATGAATTAAATTATTTTTAAATTAAATTAAATTATTTTTAAATTAAATTAAATTATTTTCAAATTAAACTAAATTATTTTTAAATTGAATTAAATTTAATTATTTTTAAATTTAATTAAATCAAATTATATTCAAATTTAAATTAGATTATTTTTAAATTAAATTAAATTATTTTTAAATTTAATTAAATTATTTTTAAATTAAATTAAATTAGTTTCAAAATATATTAAATTATTTTCAAATTAAATTAAGTTATTTTTAAATTAAATTAAATTATTTTTAAGATAAATTAAATTATTTTTAAATTAAATTAAATTATTTTCAAAATATATTAAATTATTTTCAAATTAAATTCAATTATTTTCATATTATACTAAATTAATATTAAATTGAATTAAATTTAATTATTTTTAAATTTAATTAAATTCAATTATTTTCAAATTAAATTAAATTATTTTCAAATTAAATTAAAATGTTTTCAAATTAAATTTAACTATTTTCAAATTTAAATTAGATTATTTTTGAATTAAATTAAATTAATATTAAGATAAATTAAATTATTTTCAAAATAAATTAAATTATTTTTAAATTAAATTATTTTCAAATTAAAATTAAATTATTTTCAAATTTAAATTCAATTATTTTCAAATTAAATTTAATTATTTTCAAATTAATTTAAATTATTTTTAATTTAATTACATTAAATTATTTTCAAAATGAATTAAATTATTTTTAAATTAAATTAAATTATTTTCGAATTAAATTCAATTATTTTCAAATTAAATTAAATCATTTTTAAATTGAATTAAATTTAATTATTTTTAAATTTAATTAAATCAAATTATTTTCAAATTAAATTAAATTATTTTCAAATTTAAATTAGATTAATTTTAAATTAAATTGAATAATTTTTAAAATAAATTAAATTATTTTTAAAATAAATTAAATTATTTTTAAATTAAATTAAATTATTTTCAAATTAAATGCAATTATTTTCAAATTAAAATAAATTATTTTTAATTTGAATTAAATTTAATTATTTTAAAATTTAAATAAATCAAATTATTTTCAAATTAAATTAAATTACTTTCAAATTTAAATTAGATTATTGTTAAATTAAATTAAATTATTTTTAAATTTAATTAAATTATTTTTAAATTAAATAATTTTCAAATTAAATTAAATTATTTTCAAATTAAATTAAATTATTTTCTAATTAAATTATTTTTAATTTTAATTAAATTAAATTATTTTCAAATTAATTTAAATTATTTTTAAATTTAATTAAATTAAATTATTTTCAAAATGAATTAAATTATTTTTAAATTAAATTAAATTATTTTTGAATTTAAATTAAATTATTTTCCAATTAAACTAAATTATTTTTAAATTGAATTAAATTTAATTAAATCAAATTATTTTCAAATTAAATTAAATTATTTTCAAATTTAAATTAGATTATTTTTAAATTAAATTAAATTATTTTTAAATTAAATTAAATTATTTTCAAAATAAATTAAATTATTTTTAAATTAAATTCAATTTTTTTTAAATTAAATTCAATTATTTTCAAATTAAAATAAATAATTTTTAAATTTAATTAAGTTTAATTACTTTTAAATTTAATTAAATCAAATTATTTTCAAATTAAATTAAATTATTTTCAAATTTAAATTAAATTATTTTCCAATTAAATTAAATTATTTTTAAATTTGATTAAATTATTTTTAGATTTAATTAAATTAAATTACTTTCAAATTAAATTATATTATTTTGAAATTAAATTTAAATATTTTCAAATTCAATAAATTATTTTCTAATTAAATTAGATTATTTTTAAATTTAATTAAATTAAATTATTTTCAAAATAAATTAAATTATTTTTAAATTAAATTGAAATATTTTCAAATTAAATTTAATCATTTTTAAATTAAATTAAATTTTCTTTAAATTAAATTATTTTCAATTGAATTGTTGTTTTTAATTAAAATTAAATCATTTTTAAAATAAATTAAATTATTTTCAAATTAAATCAAATTATTTTCAAATTAAATTAAATTATTTATAAATTAAATTAAATTATTTAAGAAAAAACGAAATTAATTTTAAATTAAATTAAATTATTTTTAAATTAAATTAAATTTTTTTTAAATTAAATTAAATTATTTTCAAATTAAATTCAATTATTTTCAAATTAAATTAAATCATTTTTAAATTGAATTAAATTTAATTATTTTTAAATTTAATTAAATCAAATTATTTTCAAATTAAATCAAGTTATTTTCAAATTAAATTATTTTCAAATTTTAATTCAATTATTTTTAAAATAAATTTAATTATTTTCAAATTAATTTAAATTATTTTTAAATTTAATTAAATTAAATTATTTTCAAAATGAATTAAATTATTTTTAAATTAAATTAAATTATTCTCGAACTAAATTCAATTATTTTCAAATTAAATTAAATCATTTTTAAATTGAATTAAATTTAATTATTTTTAAATTTAATTAAATCAAATTATTTTCAAATTAAATTAAATTATTTTCAAATTTAAATTAGATTATTTTTAAATTAAATTAAATTATTTTTAAGATAAATTAAATTATTTTCAAAATAAATTAAATTATTTTTAAATTTAATTATTTTCAAATTAAATTCAATTATTTTCAAATTAAAATAAATTATTTTAAAATTGAATTAAATTTAATTATTTTTAAATTTAATTAAATCAAATTATTTTCAAATTAAATTAAACTATTTTCAAATTTAAATTAGATTATTTTTAAATTAAATTAAATTAGTTTTAAATTTAATTAAATTATTTTTAAATTAAATAATTTTCAAATTAAATTAAATTATTTTCAAATTAAATTAAATTATTTTCTTATTAAACTATTTTTAAATTTAATTAAATTAAATTATTTTCAAATTAAATTTAATTATTTTCAAATTAATTTAAATTATTTTTAAATTTAATTAAATTAAATTATTTTCAAAATGAATTAAATTATTTTTAAATTAAATTAAATTATTTTCGAATTTAAATTAAATTATTTTCCAATTAAACTAAATTATTTTTAAATAGAATTAAATTTAATTATTTTTAAATTTAATTAAATCAAATTATTTTCAAATTAAATTATTTTCAAATTTAAATTAGATTATTTTTAAATTAAATTATTTTTAAAAGAAAATAAATTATTTTCAAAATAAATTAAATTATTTTTAAATTAAATTCAATTATTTTCAAATTAAATTCAATTATTTTCAAATTAAAATAAATAATTTTTAAATTTAATTAAGTTAAATTACTTTTAAATTTAATTAAATCAAATTATTTTCGAATTAAATTAAATTATTTTCAAATTTAAATTAAATTATTTTCCAATTAAATTAAATTATTTTTAAATTTGATTAAATTATTTTTAAATTTAATTAAATTAAATTACTTTCAAATTAAATTATATTATTTTTAAATTAAATTAAATTATTTTCAAATTCAATAAATTATTTTCAAATTAAATTAAATTATTTTTAAATTTAATTAAATTAAATTATTTTCAAAATAAATTAAATTATTTTTAAATTGAATTGAAATATTTTCAAATTAAATTAAATTATTTATAAATTAAATTAAATTATTTAAGAAAAAACGAAATTAATTTTAAATTAAATTAAATTATTTTTAAATTAAATTAAATTTTTTTAAAATTAAATTAAATTATTTTCAAATTATATTAAATTTTTTTTAAATTAAATAATTTTTAAATGAAATTAAATTGCTTTTAATTATAATTAAAAATAATTTAATTTAATTATAATTTAATTTAATTTGAAAATAATTTGATTTAATTTTAAAATAATTGAATTAAATTATTTTTAAATGAAATCAAATTATTTTCAAATTAAATTAAATTATTTTCAAATTCAATAAATTATTTTCAAATTAAATTAAATTATTTTTAAATTTAATTAAATTTAATTATTTTTAAATTTAATTAAATCAAATTATTTTCAAATTAAATTTAATTATTTTCAAATTTAAATTAATATATTTTCAAGTTAAATTAAATTATTTTTAAATTAGATTAAATTATTTTTAAAGTTAATTAAATTAAATTACTTTCAAATTAAATTAAATTATTTTTAAATTAAATTAAATTATTTTTAAATTCAATAAATTATTTTCAAATTAAATTAAATTATTTTTAAATTTAATTAAATTAAGTTATTTTCAAAATAAATTAAATTATTTTTAAATTAAATTAAATTATTTTCAACTTAAATTCAATTATTTTCAAATAAAACTAAATTATTTTTAAATTGAATTAAATTTAATTATTTTTAAATTTAATTAAATCAAATTATTTTCAAATTTAATCAAATTATTTTCAAATTAAATTTAATTATTTTTAAATTAAATTATTTAAGAAAAAACGAAATTAATTTTAAATTAAATCAAATTATTTTCAAATTAAATTAAATTATTATTAAATTAAATAAATTAGTTTAAATTAAATTAAACTATTTTTAAATTAAATTATTTTTAAATTAAATTAAATTATTTTTAATTATAATTAAAAATAATTTAATTTAAAAACAATTTAATTTAAATTGAAAATAATTTGATTTAATTTTAAAATAATTGAATTAAATCATTTTTAAATTAAATAAAATTATTTTCAAATCAAATTAAATTATTTTCAAATTAAACTAAATTATTTTTAAATTTAATTAAATTAAATTATTTTCAAATTAAATTAAATTACTTTTAAATTAAATTAAATTATTTTCAAATTAAATTATTTTCAAATTAAATTAAATTATTTTGAAATTAAATTAAATTATTTTCAAATAAAATAAAATTATTTTTAAATTTAATTAAAATAATAATTATTTAATAATAATTATTAATAATAATATTATATTTATTAATTATTAATAATAATAATAATATTTTTTAATTATTTTCAAATTTAATTAAATTATTTTCAAATTAAATTAAATTACTTTTAAAATAAATTAAATTATTTCCAAATTAAATTGTTTTCAAATTAATTTAAATTATTTTCAAAATAAATTAAATTATTTTCTAACTAAATAAAATTATTTTAAAATTAAATTATTTTTAAATTTATTTAAATTATTTTCAAATTAAATTTAATTTTTTTTTAAATTAAATTCAATTAAATTGTTCTCAAATTAAATTAAGTTATTTTCAAATTAAATTTAATTATTTTTAAATTAAATTTAATTTTTTTTAAATCAAATTTAATTAAATTATTTTCGAATTAAATTAATTAATTTTTAAATTAAATTAAATTAATTTGAAATTAAAATAATTATTTTTAAATTCAATTAAATTATTTTCAAAATAAATTTATATATTTTCAAATTAAATTAAATTTGTTTAAAATTTAATTAAATTATATAATTATTAAATTAAATTAAATTATTTTCAAAATAAATTTTTTTTAAATTAAATTAAACTATTTTCAAACTAAGTTAATTTATTTTCAAATTAAATTAAATTATTTTTAAATTTAATAAAATTAAATTATTTCCAAATTATTTTTAAAATAAATTAAATTATTTTCAAATTAAATTAAATTATTTTCAAATGAAATAAAATTATTTTTAAATTAAGTTAAATTATTTTCAATTTAAATTAATTTATTTTTAAATTAAATTAAATTATTTTCAAATTATATTAAATTATTTTCAAATGAAATTAAGTTATTTTTTAAATAAATTAAATTATTGTTAAATCAAATTAAATTAAATTATTTTCAAATTAAATTAAATTATTTTCAAATTAAATTAAATTATTTTTAAATTTAATTAAATTAATTTTTTTTAAATTAAATTAAATTATTTTCAAATTAATTTAAATAATTTTCAAATTAAATTAAATTATTTTCAAATTAAATTGAATTATTTTTAAATTAAATCAAATTATTTTTAATTTAAATTAAATTATTTAAAAAACTATTTAAGTATACTATTAAACTATTAAATAAAAAACTATTTTTAAATTAAATTAAATCATTTTCAAATTATATTAAATTATTTTCAAATTGAATTAAGTTATTTCTAAATTATTTTTAAATTAAATTAAATTATTTTCAAACTAATTCAATTATCTTCAAATTAAACTAAATTATTTTTAAATTGAATTAAATTTAATTATTTTTAAATTTAATTAAATCAAATTATTTTCAAATTAAATTAAATTATTTTCAATTTTAAATTAAACTATTTTTAAATCAAATTAAATTATTTTTAAATTTAATTAAATTATTTTTAAATTAAATTATTTTAAAATTAAATTACATTATTTTCAAATTAAATTAAATTATTTTTAAATTAAATCAAATTATTTTTAATTTAAATTAAATTATTTAAAAAACTATTTAAGTATGCTATTAAACTATTAAATAAAAAACTATTTTTAAATTAAATTAAATTATTTTCAAATTATATTAAATTATTTTCAAATAAAACTAATTTATTTTTAAATTGAATTAAATTTAATTATTTTTAAATTTAATTAAATCAAATTATTTTCAAATTTAATCAAATTATTTTCAAATTAAATTTAATTATTTTTAAATTAAATTATTTAAGAAAAAACGAAATTAATTTTAAATTAAATCAAATTATTTTCAAATTAAATTAAATTATTATTAAATTAAATAAATTAGTTTAAATTAAATTAAACTATTTTTAAATTAAATTATTTTTAAATTAAATTAAATTATTTTTAATTATAATTAAAAATAATTTAATTTAAAAACAATTTAATTTAAATTGAAAATAATTTGATTTAATTTTAAAATAATTGAATTAAATCATTTTTAAATTAAATAAAATTATTTTCAAATCAAATTAAATTATTTTCAAATTAAACTAAATTATTTTTAAATTTAATTAAATTAAATTATTTTCAAATTAAATTAAATTACTTTTAAATTAAATTAAATTATTTTCAAATTAAATTATTTTCAAATTAAATTAAATTATTTTGAAATTAAATTAAATTATTTTCAAATAAAATAAAATTATTTTTAAATTTAATTAAAATAATAATTATTTAATAATAATTATTAATAATAATATTATATTTATTAATTATTAATAATAATAATAATATTTTTTAATTATTTTCAAATTTAATTAAATTATTTTCAAATTAAATTAAATTACTTTTAAAATAAATTAAATTATTTTCAAATTAAATTGTTTTCAAATTAAATTAAATTATTTTCAAATAAAATAAAATTATTTTTAAATTAAGTTAAATTATTTTCAATTTAAATTAATTTATTTTTAAATTAAATTAAATTATTTTCAAATTATATTAAATTATTTTCAAATGAAATTAAGTTATTTTTTAAATAAATTAAATTATTGTTAAATCAAATTAAATTAAATTATTTTCAAATTAAATTAAATTATTTTCAAATTAAATTAAATTATTTTTAAATTTAATTAAATTAATTTTTTTTTAAATTAAATTAAATTATTTTCAAATTAAATTAAATTATTTTCAAATAAATTAAATTATTATTTGCAAATTAAACTAAATTATTTTTAAATTGAATTAAATTTAATTATTTTTAAATTTAATTAAATCAAAATATTTTCAAATTAAATTAAATTATTTTCAAATTTAAATTAAATTATTTTAAAAATCAAACTAAATTATTTTTAAATTTAATTAAATTATTTTTAAAGTAAATTATTTTCAAATTAAATTCAATTATTCTCAAATTAAACTAAATTATTTTTGAAATGAATTAAATTTGATTATTTTTAAATTTAATTAAATCAAATTATTTTCAAATTAAATTAAATTATTTTCAACTTTAAATTAAAATATTTTTAAATTAAATTAAATTTTTTTTAAATTTAATTAAATTATTTTTAAATTAAATTATTTTTAAATTAAATTAAATTATTTTCAAATTAAATTAGTTTATTTTTAAATTAAATTAAATTATTTTCAAATTAAATTATTTTTAAATTCAATTAAATTAAATTATTTTCAAAATAAATTAAATTATTTTCAAACTAAATTAATTAATTTTTGGAATAATTAAATTAAATTATTTTCAAATTAAATTAAATTTTTTTCAAATTAATTTAAATTATTTTTAAATATAATTAAATTAAATTATTTTCAAAATGAATTAAATTATTTTTAAATTAAAGTAAATTATTTTCAAATTAAATTAAGGTATTTTTAAATTAAATTAGATTATTTTTAAATTAAATTATTTTCAAATTAAATTAAATTGTTTTCAAATTAAATTATATTTTTTTCAAATTTAATTAAATTATTTTCAAATTAAGTTAAATTACTTTTAAATTAAATTAAATTATTTTCAAATTAAATTATTTTCAATTTAAATTAAATTATTTTCAAAATAAATTAAATTATTTTCTAACTAAATAAAATTATTTTAAAATTAAATTATTTTTAAATTTATTTAAATTATTTACAAATTAAATTTAATTTTTTTTTAAATTAAATTCATTTAAATTGTTCTCAAATTAAATTAAGTTATTTTCAAATTAAATTTAATTATTTTTAAATTAAATTTAATTTTTTTTAAATTAAATTTAATTAAATTATTTTCGAGTTAAATTAAATAATCTTTAAATTAAATTAAATTAAATTAATTTGAAATTAAATTTAATTATTTTTAAATTCAATTAAATTATTTTCAAAATAATTTTATATATTTTCAAATTAAATTTAATTATTTTTAAATTTAATTAAATTATGTAATTTTTAAATTAAATTAAATTATTTTCAAACTAAGTTAATTTATTTTCAAATTAAATTAAATTATTTTTAAATTTAATTAAATTAAATTACTTTCAAATTATTTTTAAAATAAATTAAATTATTTTCAAATTAAATTAAATTAAATTATTTTCAAATGAAATAAAATTATTTTTAAATTAAGTTAAATTATTTTCTATTTAAATTAAATTATTTTTGAAAAAAATTTAATTATTTTCAAATTATATTAAATTATTTTCAAATTAAATTAAGTTATTTTTTAATTAAATTAAATTATTGTTAAATTAAATTAAATTATTTTCAAATTAAATTAAATTATTTTCAAATCAATTTAAATTATTTTCAAATTAAATTAATTTATTTTCAAATTAAATTGAATTATTTTTAAATTAAGTTAATTTATTTTCAAATTAAATTAACTTATTTTTAAACTTAATTAAATTAAATTATTTACAAATTATTTTTAAATTAAATTAAATTATTATCAAATTAAATTAAATTTTTTTTAAATTAAATTAAATTATTTTCAAATTAATAAAAATTATTTTTAAAATAATTTAAATAATTTTCAATTTAAATTAAATTATTTTTAAATTAAATCAAATTATTTTTAAATTAAGTTAAATTATTTACAAATAAATTCAATTATTTTCAAATTAAACTTAATTATTTTTAAATTGAATTAAATTTAATTATTTTTAAATTTAATTAAATCAAATTATTTTCAAATTAAATTCAATTATTTTCAAATGAAACTAATTTTTTTTTAAAATGAATTAAATTTAATTATTTTTAAATATAATTAAATCAAATTATTTTCAAATTAAATTAAATTATTTTCAACTTTAAATTAAAATATTTTTAAATTAAATTAAATTATTTTTAAATTTAATTAAATTATTTTTAAATTAAATTATTTTTAAATTAAATTAAATTATTTTCAAATTAAATTAAATTATTTTCAAATTAAATTAAATTATTTTCAAATTAATATATTTTTAAATTCAATTAAATTAAATTATTTTCAAAATAAATTAAATTATTTTCAAACTAAATTAATTAATTTTTGAAATAATTAAATTGAATTTTCAAGTTAAATTAAATTTTTTTCAATTATTTTTAAATTTAAGTAAATTAAATTATTTTCAAAATGAATTAAATTATTTTTAAATTAAATTAAATTATTTTCAATTTAAATTAAGGTATTTTTAAATTAAACTAGATTATTTTTAAATTAAATTAAATTATTTTCAAATTAAATTAAATTATTTTCAAATTTAAATTAAATTATTTTCAAATTAAATGAAATTATTTTTAAATTGAATTAAATTATTTTTAAATTGAATTAAATTAAATTTTTTTTAAATTGAATTGAATTATTTTCAAATTAAATTAAATTACTTTTAATTTAAAAAAAAATATTTTCAAATTAAATTAAATTATTTTCAAATTAAATTAAATTATTTTCAAATTAAATTGAATTATTTTTAAAATTTAAATAAATTAAATTAATTTCAAATTAAATTAAATGTTTTTCAAATTTAATTGAAATAAATTATTTTCAGAATAAATTAAATTATTTTCAAATTAAATTAAATTATTTTCAAATTAAATTATTTTTAAATTAAATTAAATTATTTTTAAATTTAATAAAATTAAATTATTTTAAAATTAAATATTATTTTCAAATTAAATTAAATTATTTTCAAATTAAATTAAATTATTTTCAAATTAAATTAAATTATTTTTAAAACAAGTTAAATTATTTTTTAATTAAATTAAATTATTTTAAAATTAAATTAAATTATTTTTAAATTAAATTAAATTATTTTTAAATTTAAGTTAAACTATTTTCAAAATAAATTAAAATATTTTCAAATTAAATTAAATTATTTTCAAATTAAATTAAATTATTTTTAAATTAAATTAAATTATTTTTAAATTTAATTAAATTAAATTATTTTAAAATTAAATATTATTTTCAAATTAAATTAAATTATTTTCAAATTAAATTATTTTTAAATTTAATTAAATTATTTTAAAATTAAATTATTTTAAAATTAAATTATTTTTAAATTAAATTAAATTATTTTCAAATTAAATTAAATTATTTTCAAATTAAATTAAATTATTTTGAAATTAAATTATTTTTAAATTCAATTAAATTAAATTATTTTCAAAATAAATTATATTATTTTCAAACTAAATTAATTAATTTTTAAAATAATTAAATTAAATTATTTTCAAATTAAATTAAATTTTTTTCAAATTAATTTAAATTATTTTTAAATTTAATTATTTTCAAAATGAATTAAATTATTTTTAAATTAAATTAAATTATTTTTAAATTAAATTAAGGTATTTTTAAATTAAATTAGATTAATTTAAAATTAAATTAAATTATTTTCAAATTAAATTAAATTATTTTCAAATTTAAATGAAATTATTTTCAAATAAAATGAAATTATTTATAAATTGAATTAAATTATTTTTAATTTAAATTAAATTAATTTTTTTTTAAATTGAATTGAATTATTTTCAAATTAAATTAAATTACTTTTGATTTAAAAAAAAATATTTTCAAATTAAATTAAATTATTTTCAAATTAAATTAAATTATTTTCAAATTAAATAAAATTATTTTTAAATTAAATTGAATTATTTTTAAATTTAATTAAATTAAACTAATTTCAAATTAAATTAAATTATTTTCAAATTTAATTAAAATAAATTATTTTCAAAATAAATTATTTTCAAATTAAATTATTTTCAGATTAAATTAAATTATTTTTAAATTAAATTATTTTTAAATTTAATAAAATTAATTTATTTTAAAATTAAATATTACTTTCAAATCAAATTAAATTATTTTCAAATTAAATTAAATTATTTTCAAATTAAAATAAATTATTTTTAAATTAAATTAAATTATTTTCAAATAAATTAAATTATTTTCCAATTAATTAAATTATTTTAAAATTAAATTATTTTGAAATAAAATTAAATTATTTTTAAATTAAATTAAATTATTTTCAAATTTAAATGAAATTATTTTCAAATAAAATGAAATTATTTATAAATTGAATTAAATTATTTTTAATTTGAATTAAATTAATTTTTTTTTAAATTGAATTGAATTATTTTCAAATTAAATTAAATTACTTTTGATTTAAAAAAAAATATTTTCAAATTAAATTAAATTATTTTCAAATTAAATTAAATTATTTTCAAATTAAATAAAATTATTTTTAAATTAAATTGAATTATTTTTAAATTTAATTAAATTAAACTAATTTCAAATTAAATTAAATTATTTTCAAATTTAATTAAAATAAATTATTTTCAAAATAAATTATTTTCAAATTAAATTATTTTCAGATTAAATTAAATTATTTTTAAATTAAATTATTTTTAAATTTAATAAAATTAATTTATTTTAAAATTAAATATTACTTTCAAATCAAATTAAATTATTTTCAAATTAAATTAAATTATTTTCAAATTAAAATAAATTATTTTTAAATTAAATTAAATTATTTTCAAATAAATTAAATTATTTTCCAATTAATTAAATTATTTTAAAATTAAATTATTTTGAAATAAAATTAAATTATTTTTAAATTAAATTAAATTATTTTTAAATTAAATAAAATTATTTTAAAATTAAATTAAATTATTTTCAAATTAAATTAAATTATTTTTAAATTAAGTTAAATTATTTTCAAAATAAATTAAATTGTTTTCAAATTAAATTAAATTACTTTCAAATTAATTTAAATTATTTTTAAATTAAATTGAATTATTTTTTAATTAAAGCAAATTATTTTCAAATTAAATTAAATTAGTTTCAAATTAAATTAAATTATTTTCAAATAAAATTAAATTATTTTTAAATTAAATTAAATTGTTTTCAAACAAAATAAATTATTTTTAAATTAAATTAAATTATTTTTAAATTTAATTAAATTTAATTATTTTCAAATAAAAATAATTTATTTTTAAATTTAATTAAAATAAATTATTTCCAAAATAACTTAAATTATTTTCAAATTAAATTAAATTAATTTATTTTTAAATTAAATTAAATTAAATCATTTTCAAATTAAATTAAATTATTTTCAAATTAAATTAAATTATTTTCAAATTAAATTAAGTTATTTTCAAATTAAATTATTTTCAAATAAAATTAAATTATTTTCAAATTAAATTAAATTATTTTTAAATTAAATTAAATTATTTTTAAATTAAATTAAATTATTTTCAAATAAATTAAATTATTTTCCAATTTAATTAACTTATTTTCAAATTAAATTAAATTATTTTCAAATAAAATTTAATTATTTTCAAATTAAATTAAATTATTTTCAAATTAAATTAAATTATTTTCTAACTAAATAAAATTATTTTAAAATTAAATTATTTTTAAATTTATTTAAATTATTTACACATTAAAATAAATTTTTTTTTAAATTAAATTCAATTAAATTGTTCTCAAATTAAATTAAGTTATTTTCAAATTAAATTTAATTATTTTTAAATTAAATTTAATTTTTTTAAAATTAAATTTAATTAAATTATTTTCGAGTTAAATTAAATAATCTTTAAATTAAATTAAATTAATTTGAAATTAAATTTAATTATTTTTAAATTCAATTAAATTATTTTCAAAATAAATTTATATATTTTCAAATTAAATTAAATTATTTTTAAATTTAATTAAATTATATAATTTTTAAATTAAATTAAATTATTTTCAAAATAAATTATTTTTAAATTAAATTAAATTATTTTCAAACTAAGTTAATTAATTTTCTAATTAAATTTAATTATTTTTAAATTTAATTGAATTAAATTATTTTTAAAATAAATTAAATTATTTTCAAATTAAATTAAATTAAATTATTTTCAAATGAAATAAAATTATTTTTAAATTAAGTTAAATTATTTTCAATTTAAATTAAATTATTTTTAAATTAAATTAAATTATTTTCAAATTATATTAAATTATTTTCAAATTAAATTAAGTTATTTTTTAATTAAATTAAATTATTGTTAAATTAAATTAAATTATTTTCAAATTAAATTAAATTATTTTCAAATCAATTTAAATTATTTTCAAATTAAGTTAAATTATTTTTAAATTAAATTGAATTATTTTTAAATTAAGTTAATTTATTTTCAAATTAAATTAACTTATTTTTAAACTTAGTTAAATTAAATTATTTTAAAATTATTTTTAAATTAAATTAAATCATTTTCAAATTAAATTAAATTATTTTTAAATTAAATTAAATTATTTTCAAATTAAATAAAATTATTTTTAAATTAAGTTAAATAATTTTCAATTTAAATTAAATTATTTTTAAATTAAATCAAATTATTTTTAATTTAAATTAAATTATTTAAAAAACTATTTAAGTATACTATTAAACTATTAAATAAAAAACTATTTTTAAATAAAATAAAATTATTTTCAATTTTTATTAAATTGTTTTCAAATTAAATTAAGTTATTTTTAAATTAAGTTAAATTATTTTCAAATAAATTCAATTATTTTCAAATTAAACTAAATTATTTTTAAATTGAATTAAATTTAATTATTTTTAAATTTAATTTAATTATTTTTAAATTAAATTAAATTTTTTCAAATTAAATTAAATTATTTTCAAATTAAATTCAATTATTTTCAAATGAAACTAAATTATTTTTAAAATGAATTAAATTTAATTATTTATAAATATAATTAAATCAAATTATTTTCAAATTAAATTAAATTATTTTCAACTTTAAATTAAAATATTTTTAAATTAAATTAAATTATTTTTAAATTTATTTAAATTATTTTTAAATTAAATTATTTTTAAATTAAATTATTTTCAAATTAAATTAAATTATTTTCAAATTAAATTAAATTATTTTCAAATTAATTTATTTTTAAATTCAATTAAATTAAATTATTTTTAAAATAAATTAAATTATTTTCAAACTAAATTAATTAATTTTTGAAATAATTAAATTAAATTATTTTCAAGTTAAATTAATTTTTTTTCAAATTAATTTAAATTATTTTTAAATTTAATTAAATTAAATTATTTTCAAAATGAATGAAATTATTTTTAAATTAAATTAAATTATTTTTAAATTAAATTAAGGTATTTTTAAATTAAATTGGATTATTTTTAAATTAAATTAAATTATTTTCAAATTAAATTAAATTATTTTCAAATTTAAATTAAATTATTTTCAAATCAAATCAAATTATTTTCAAATTAAATTAAAATGTTTTTAAATAAAATTATATTATTTAAAATAAAACTAAATTAATTTTAAATAAAATAAAATTATTTTTAAATTTAATTAAATTATTTTAAAATTAAATTAAATTATTTTTAAATTAAATTAAATTATTTTTAAATTTAAGTTAAATTATTTTCAAAATAAATTAAAATATTTTCAAATTAAATTAAATTATTTTCAAATTAAATTAAATTATTTTTAAATTAAATTAAATTATTTTTAAGTTTAATTAAATTAAATTATTTTAAAATTAAATATTATTTTCAAATTAAATTAAATTATTTTCAAAGTAAATTAAATTATTTTTAAATTTAATTAAATTATTTTTAAATTTAATTATTTTAAAATTAAATTATTTTTAAATTAAATTAAATTATTTTCAAATTAAATTAAATTATTTTCAAATTAAATTAAATTATTTTGAAATTAAATTTTTTTTAAATTAAATTATTTTCAAAATAAATTATATTATTTTCAAACTAAATTAATTAATTTTTAAAATAATTAAATTAAATTATTTTCAAATTAAATTAAATTTCTTTCAAATTAATTTAAATTATTTTTAAATATAATTAAATTTAATTATTTTCAAAATGAATTAAATTATTTTTAAATTAAATTAAATTATTTTCAAATTAAATTAAATTATTTTCAAATTTAAATTAAATTATTTTCAAATTAAATGAAATTATTTATAAATTGAATTAAATTATTTTTAATTTGAATTAAATTAATTTTTTTTTAAATTGAATTGAATTATTTTCAAACTAAATTAAATTACTTTTGATTTAAAAAAAATTATTTTCAAATTAAATTAAATTATTTTCAAATTAAATTAAATTATTTTCAAATTAAATAAAATTATTTTTAAATTAAATTGAATTATTTTTAAATTTAATTAAATTAAACTAATTTCAAATTAAATTAAATTATTTTCAAATTTAATTAAAATAAATTATTTTCAAAATAAATTAAATTATTTTCAAATTAAATTAAATTATTTTCAGATTAAATTAAATTATTTTTAAATTAAATTATTTTTAAATTTAATAAAATTAAATTATTTTAAAATTAAATATTATTTTCAAATCAAATTAAATTATTTTCAAATTAAATTAATATATTTTCAAATTAAAATAAATTATTTTTAAATTAAATTAAATTATTTTGAAATAAATTAAATTATTTTCCAATTAATTAAATTATTTTAAAATTAAATTATTTTGAAATAAATTAAATTATTTTTAAATTAAATTAAATTATTTTTAAATTAAATAAAATTATTTTAAAATTAAATTAAATTATTTTCAAATTAAATTAAATTATTTTTAAATTAAGTTAAATTATTTTCAAATTAAATTAAATTGTTTTCAAATTAAATTAAATTACTTTCAAATTAATTTAAATTATTTTTAAATTAAATTGAATTATTTTTTAATTAAAGCAAATTATTTTCAAATTAAATTAAATTAGTTTCAAATTAAATTAAATTATTTTCAAATAAAATTAAATTATTTTTAAATTAAATTAAATTGTTTTCAAACAAAATAAATTATTTTTAAATTCAATTAAATTATTTTTAAATTTAATTAAATTTAATTATTTTCAAATAAAAATAATTTATTTTTAAATTTAATTAAAATAAATTATTTCCAAAATAACTTAAATTATTTTCAAATTAAATTAAATTAATTTATTTTTAAATTAAATTAAATTAAATCATTTTCAAATTAAATTAAATCATTTTCAAATTAAATTAAATTATTTTCAAATTAAATTAAGTTATTTTCAAATTAAATTATTTTCAAATAAAATTAAATTATTTTCAAATTAAATTAAATTATTTTTAAATTAAATTAAATTATTTTTAAATTAAATTAAATTATTTTTAAATAAATTAAATTATTTTCCAATTTAATTAACTTATTTTCAAATTAAATTAAATTATTTTCAAATGAAATTCAATTATTTTCAAATTAAATTGAATTATTTTCAAATTAAGTTAAATTTTTTTCAAAATAAATTAAATTTTTTTCTAACTAAATTAAATTATTTTAAAATTAAATTATTTTTAAATTTATTTAAATTATTTTCAAATTAAATTTAATTATTTTTAAATTAAATTTAATTTTTTTAAAATTAAATTTAATTAAATTATTTTCGAGTTAAATTAAATAATCTTTAAATTAAATTAAATTAAATTAATTTGAAATTAAATTTAATTATTTTTAAATTCAATTAAATTATTTTCAAAATAAATTTACATATTTTCAAATTAAATTAAATTATTTTTAAATTTAATTAAATTATATAATTTTTAAATTAAATTAAATTATTTTCAAAATAAATTATTTTTAAATTAAATTAAATTATTTTCAAACTAAGTTAATTAATTTTCAAATTAAATTAAATTATTTTTAAATTTAATTAAATTAAATTATTTTCAAATTATTTTTAAAATAAATTAAATTATTTTCAAATTAAATTAAATTAAATTATTTTCAAATGAAATAAAATTATTTTTAAATTAAGTTAAATAATTTTCAATTTAAATTAAATTATTTTTAAATTAAATCAAATTATTTTTAATTTAAATTAAATTATTTAAAAAACTATTTAAGTATACTATTAAACTATTAAATAAAGAACTATTTTTAAATAAAATTAAATTATTTTCAATTTTTATTAAATTGTTTTCAAATTAAATTAAGTGATTTTTAAATTAAGTTAAATTATTTTCAAATAAATTCAATTATTTTCAAATTATACTAAATTATTTTTAAATTGAATTAAATTTAATTATTTTTAAATTTAATTAAATCAAATTATTTTCAAATTAAATTAAATTATTTTCAAATTTAAATTAAATTATTTTAAAAATCAAATTAAATTATTTTTAAATTTAATTTAATTATTTTTAAATTAAATTAAAATTTTTCAAATTAAATTAAATTATTTTCAAATTAAATTCAATTATTTTCAAATGAAACTAAATTATTTTTAAAATGAATTAAATTTAATTATTTTTAAATATAATTAAATCAAATTATTTTCAAATTAAATTAAATTATTTTCAACTTTAAATTAAAATATTTTTAAATTAAATTAAATTATTTGTAAATTTTATTAAATTATTTTTAAATTAAATTATTTTTAAATTAAATTATTTTTAAATTAAATTAAATTATTTTCAAATTAAATTAAATTATTTTCAAAACAAATTAAATTATTTTCAAACTAAATTAATTAATTTTTGAAAAAATTAAATTAAATTATTTTCAAGTTAAATTATTTTTTTTTCAAATTAATTTAAATTACTTTTAAATTTAATTAAATTAAATTATTTTCAAAATGAATTAAATTATTTTTAAATTAAATTAAATTATTTTTAAATTAAATTAAGGTATTTTTAAATTAAATTGGATTATTTTTAAATTAAATTAAATTATTTTCAAATTAAATTAAATTATTTTCAAATTTAAATTAAATTATTTTCAAATCAAATCAAATTATTTTCAAATTAAATAAAAATGTTTTTAAATAAAATTATATTATTTAAAATAAAACTAAATTAATTTTAAATAAAATAAAATTATTTTTAAATTTAATTAAATTATTTTAAAATTAAATTAAATTATTTTTAAATTAAATTAAATTATTTTTAAATTTAAGTTAAATTATTTTCAAAATAAATTAAAATATTTTCAAATTAAATTAAATTATTTTCAAATTAAATTAAATTATTTTAAAATTAAATTAAATTATTTTTAAATTTAATTAAATTAAATTATTTTAAAATTAAATATTATTTTCAAATTAAATTAAATTATTTTCAAATTAAATTAAATTATTTTTAAATTTAATTAAATTATTTTTAAATTAAATTATTTTAAAATTAAATTATTTTTAAATTAAATTAAATTATTTTCAAATTAAATTAAATTATTTTCAAATTAAATTAAATTATTTTGAAATTAAATTATTTTTAAATTCAATTAAATTAAATTATTTTCAAAATAAATTATATTATTTTCAAACTAAATTAATTATTTTTTAAAATAATTAAATTAAATTATTTTTAAATTAAATTAAATTTTTTTCAAATTAATTTAAATTATTTTTAAATTTAATTAAATTTAATTATTTTCAAAATGAATTAAATTATTTTTAAATTAAATTAAATTATTTTTAAATTAAATTAAGGTATTTTTAAATTAAATTAGATTAATTTTAAATTAATTTAAATTATTTTCAAATTAAATTAAATTATTTTCAAATTTAAATTAAATTATTTTCAAATTAAATGAAATTATTTATAAATTGAATTAAATTATTTTTAATTTGAATTAAATTAATTTTTTTTAAATTGAATTGAATTATTTTCAAATTAAACTAAATTACTTTTGATTTAAAAAAAATTATTTTCAAATTAAATTAAATTATTTTCAAATTAAATTAAATTATTTTCAAATTAAATAAAATTATTTTTAAATTAAATTGAATTATTTTTAAATTTAATTAAATTAAACAAATTTCAAATTAAATTAAATTATTTTCAAATTTAATTAAAATAAATTATTTTCAAAATAAATTAAATTATTTTCAAATTAAATTAAATTATTTTCAGATTAAATTAAATTATTTTTAAATTAAATTACTTTTAAATTTAATAAAATTAAATTATTTTAAAATTAAATATTATTTTCAAATCAAATTAAATTATTTTCAAAATAAATTAAATTATTTTCAAATTAAAATAAATTATTTTTAAATTAAATTAAATTATTTTCAAATAAATTAAATTATTTTCCAATTAATTAAATTATTTTAAAATTAAATTATTTTGAAATAAAATTAAATTATTTTTAAATTAAATTACATTATTTTTAAATTAAATAAAATTATTTTAAAATTAAATTAAATTATTTTCAAATTAAATTAAATTATTTTTAAATTAAGTTAAATTATTTTCAAATTAAATTAAATTGTTTTCAAATTAAATTAAATTACTTTCAAATTAATTTAAATTATTTTTAAATTAAATTGAATTATTTTTTAATTAAAGCAAAATATTTTCAAATTAAATTAAATTAGTTTCAAATCAAATTAAATTATTTTCAAATAAAATTAAATTATTTTTAAATTAAATTAAATTGTTTTCAAACAAAATAAATTATTTTTAAATTAAATTAAATTATTTTTAAATTTAATTAAATTTAAATATTTTCAAATAAAAATAATTTATTTTTAAATTTAATTAAAATAAATTATTTCCAAAATAACTTAAATTATTTTCAAATTAAATTAAATTAATTTACTTTTAAAATAAATTAAATTAAATCATTTTCAAATTAAATTAAATTATTTTCAAATTAAATTAAATTATTTTCAAATTAAATTAAGTTATTTTCAAATTAAATTATTTTCAAATAAATTTAAATTATTTTCAAATTAAATTTAATTATTTTTAAATTAAATTAAATTATTTTTAAATTAAATTAAATTATTTTCAAATAAATTAAATTATTTTCCAATTTAATTAACTTATTTTCAAATTAAATTAATTTATTTTCAAATGAAATTTAATTATTTTCAAATTAAATTGAATTATTTTCAAATTAAGTTAAATTTTTTTCAAAATAAATTAAATTATTTTCTAACTAAATAAAATTATTTTAAAATTAAATTATTTTTAAATTTATTTAAATTATTTACAAATTAAATTAAATTTTTTTTTAAATTAAATTCAATTAAATTGTTCTCAAATTGAATTAAGTTATTTTCAAATTAAATTTAATTATTTTTAAATTAAATTTAATTTTTTTTAAATTAAATTTAATTAAATTATTTTCGAGTTAAATTAAATAATCTTTAAATTAAATTAAATTAATTTGAAATTAAATTTAATTATTTTTAAATTCAATTAAATTATTTTCAAAATAAATTTATATATGTTCAAATTAAATTAAATTATTTTTAAATTTAATTAAATTATATAATTTTTAAATTAAATTAAATTATTTTCAAAATAAATTATTTTTAAATTAAATTAAATTATTTTCAAACTAAGTTAATTAATTTTCAAATTAAATTAAATTATTTTTAAATTTAATTAAATTAAATTATTTTCAAATTATTTTTAAAATAAATTAAATTATTTTCAAATTAAATTAAATTAAATTATTTTGAAATGAAATAAAATTATTTTTAAATTAAGTTAAATTATTTTCAATTTAAATTAAATTATTTTTAAATTAAATTAAATTATTTTCAAATTATATTAAATTATTTTCAAATTAAATTAAGTTATTTTTTAATTAAATTAAATTATTATTAAATTAAATTAAATGATTTTCAAATTAAATTAAATTATTTTCAAATCAATTTAAATTATTTTCAAATTAAATTAAATTATTTTTAAATTAAATTGAATTATTTTTAAATTAAGTTAATTTATTTTCAAATTAAATTAACTTATTTTTAAACTTAATTAAATTAAATTATTTTCCAATTATTTTTAAATTAAATTAAATTATTTTCAAATTAAATTAAATTATTTTTAAATTAAATTAAATTATTTTCAAATTAAATAAAATTATTTTTAAATTAAGTTAAATAATTTTCAATTTAAATTAAATTATTTTTAAATTAAATCAAATTATTTTTAATTTAAATTAAATTATTTAAAAAACTATTTAAGTATACTATTAAACTATTAAATAAAAAACTATTTTTAAATAAAATTAAATTATTTTCAATTTTTATTAAATTGTTTTCAAATTAAATTAAGTTATTTATAAATTAAGTTAAATTATTTTCAAATAAATTCAATTATTTTAAAATTTAACTAAATTATTTTTAAATTGAAATAAATTTAATTATTTTTAAATTTAATTAAATCAAATTATTTTCAAATTAAATTAAATTATTTTCAAATTTAAATTAAATTATTTTAAAAATCAAATTAAATTATTTTTAAATTTAATTTAATTATTTTTAAATTAAATTAAATTTTTTCAAATTAAATAAAATTATTTTCAAATTAAATTTAATTATTTTCAAAAGAAACTAAATTATTTTTAAAATGAATTAAATTTAATTATTTTTAAATATAATTAAATCAAATTATTTTCAAATTAAATTTAATTATTTTCAACTTTAAATTAAAATATTTTTAAATTAAATTAAATTATTTTCAAATTAAATTAAATTATATTCAAAATAAATTAAATTATTTTCAAACTAAATTAATTAATTTTTGAAATAATTAAATTAAATTATTTTCAAGTTAAATTAAATTTTTTTCAAATTCTTTTAAATTATTTTTAAATTTAATTAAATTAAATTATTTTCAAAATGAATTAAATTATTTTTAAATTAAATTAATTTATTTTTAAATTAAATTGAATTATTATTAAATTAAATCATTTTCAAATTAAATTAAATTATTTTTAAATTAAATTAAATTATTTTCAAATTAAATTAATTTATTTTTAAATTAAATTAAATTAAAATTTAATTAAATTAAATTATTTTAAAATTAAATATATTTTCAAATTAAATTAAATTATTTTCAAATTAAGTTAAATTATTTTCAAATTAAATTAAATTATTTTCAAATTAAATTAAATTTTTTTCAAACTAAATTAAATTATTTTTAAAACAAATTAAATTATTTTTTAATTAAATTAAATTATTTTCAAATTAAATTAAATTATTTTCAAATTAAATTAAATTATTTTCAAATTAAAATAAATTATTTTCAAATTTAATTAAAATAAATTATTTTCAAAATAAATTAAATTATTTTCAAATTAAATTAAATTATTTTGAAATTAAATTAAATTATTTTTAAATTTAATTAAATTAAATTATTTTAAAATTAAATATTATTTTGAAATTAAATTAAATTATTTTCAAATTAAATTAAATTATTTTAAAATTAAATTATTTTTAAATTTAATTATTTTAACATATTTTTAAATTAAATTTATATATTTTCAAATTGAACTTAATTATCCTTAAATTAAATTGAATTATTAAATTGAATTGAATTGTTATTTTTAATTAAAATTAAATTATTTTTAAAATAAATTAAATTATTTTCAAATCAAATCAAATTATTTTCAAATTAAATTAAAATGTTTTTAAATAAAATTATATTATTTAAAAAAAACTAAATTAATTTTAAATAAAATAAAATTATTTTTAAATTTAATTAAATTATTTTAAAATTAAATTAAATTATTTTTAAATTAAATTAAATTATTTTTAAATTTAAATTAAATTATTTTCAAATTAAATGAAATTATTTTTAAATTTAATTAAATTATTTTTAAATTTATTTAAATTAAATTTTTTTCAAATTGAATTAAATTATTTTCAAATTAAATAAAATTATTTTGAAATTAAATTCACTTTAATTAAATTTTTAAATTTAATTAAAATAAATTATTTTTAAAATAAATTAAAATATTTTCAAATTAAATTAAATTATTTTCAAATTAAATTAAATTATTTTTAAATTAAATTAAATTATTTTTAAATTTAATTAAATTAAATTATTTTAAAATTAAATATTATTTTCAAATTAAATTAAATTATTTTCAAATTAAATTAAATTATTTTTAAATTTAATTAAATTATTTTTAAATTAAATTGTTTTTAAATTAAATTAAATTATTTTCAAAATAAATTAAATTATTTTCAAATTAAATTAAATTATTTTCAAATCAAATTATTTTTAAATTCAACTAAATTAAATTATTTTCAAAATAAATTATATTATTTTCAAACTAAATTAATTAATTTTTAAAATAATTAAATTAAATTATTTTCAAATTAAATTAAATTTTTTTCAAATTAATTTAAATTATTTTTAAATTTAATTAAATTTAATTATTTTCAAAATGAATTAAATTATTTTTAAATTAAATTATTTTTAAATTAAATTAAGGTATTTTTAAATTAAATTAGATTAGTTTTAAATTAAATTAAATTATTTTCAAATTAAATTAAATTATTTTCAAATTTAAATTAAATTATTTTCAAATTAAATGAAATTATTTATAAATTGAATTAAATTATTTTTAATTTGAATTAAATTAATTTTTTTTTAAATTGAATTGAATTATTTTCAAATTAAATTAAATTACTTTTGATTTAAAAAAAATTATTTTCAAATTAAATTAAATTATTTTCAAATTAAATTAAATTATTTTCAAATTAAATAAAATTATTTTCAAATTAAATAAAATTATTTTTAAATTAAATTGAATTATTTTTAAATTTAATTAAATTAAATTAATTTCAAATTAAATTAAATTATTTTCAAATTAAATTAAAATAAATTATTTTAAAAATAAATTAAATTATTTTCAAATTAAATTAAATTATTTTCAGATTAAATTAAATTATTTTTAAATTAAATTATTTTTAAATTTAATAAAATTAAATTATTTTAAAATTAAATATTATTTTCAAATCAAATTAAATTATTTTCAAATTAAATTAAATTAATTTCAAATTAAAATAAATTATTTTTAAATTAAATTAAATTATTTTCAAATTAATTAAATTATTTTCCAATTAAATTAAATTATTTTAAAATTAAATTATTTTGAAATAAAATAAAATTATTTTTAAATTAAATTAAATTATTTTTAAATTAAATAAAATTATTTTAAAATTAAATTAAATTATTTTCAAATTAAATTAAATTATTTTCAAATTAAATTAAATTAATTTATTTTTAAATTAAATTAAATTATTATTAAATTAAATCATTTTCAAATTAAATTAAATTATTTTCAAATTAAAATAAATTATTTTCAAATTAAATTAAATTATTTTTAAATTAAATTAATTTAAAATTTAATTGAATTAAATTATTTTAAAATTAAATATATTTTCAAATTAAATTAAATTATTTTAAAATTAAATTAAGTTATTTTCAAATTAAATTATTTTCAAATAAAATTAAATTATTTTCAAATTAAATTAAATTATTTTTAAATTAAATAAAATTATTTTTAAATTAAATTAAATTATTTTCAAATAAATTAAATTATTTTCCAATTTAATTAACTTATTTTCAACTTAAATTAAATTATTTTCAAATTAAATTTAATTATTTTCAAATTAAATTGAATTATTTTCAAATTAAGTTAAATTTTTTTCAAAATAAATTAAATTATTTTCAAGTTAAATTAAATTATTTTCAAATCAAATTAAATTCTTTTTAAAATAAATTAAATTATTTTTTAATTAAATTAAATTATTTTCAAATTAAATTAAATTATTTTCAAATTAAATTAAATTATTTTCAAATTAAAATAAATTATTTTCAAATTTAATTAAAACAAATTATTTTCAAAATAAATTAAATTATTTTCAAATTAAATTATTTTCAAATAAAATTAAATTATTTTTAAATAAAATTAAATTATTTTTAAATTTAATTAAATTAAATTATTTTAAAATTAAATATTATTTTTAAATTAAATTAAATTATTTTCAAATTAAATTAAATTATTTTCAAATTAAATTAAATTATTTTAAAATTAAATTAAGTTATTTTCAAATTAAATTATTTTCAATTAAAATTAAATTATTTTCAAATTAAATTAAATTATTTTTAAATTAAATTAAATTATTTTTAAATTAAAATAAATTATTTTCAAATAAATTAAATTATTTTCCAATTTAATTAACTTATTTTCAACTTAAATTAAATTATTTTCAAATGAAATTTAATTATTTTCAAATTAAATTCAATTATTTTCAAATTAAGTTAAATTTTTTTCAAAATAAATTAAATTATTTTCAAGTTAAATTAAATTATTTTCAAATTAAATAAAATTATTTTTAAAATAAATTAAATTATTTTTTAATTAAATTAAATTATTTTCAAATTAAATTAAATTATTTTCAAATTAAATGAAATTATTTTCAAATTAAAATAAATTATTTTCAAATTTAATTAAAACAAATTATTTTCAAAATAAATTAAATTATTTTCAAATTAAATTAAATTATTTTCAAATTAAATTAAATTATTTTTAAATAAAATTAAATTATTTTTAAATTTAATTAAATTAAATTATTTTAAAATGAAATATTATTTTTAAATAAAATTAAATTATTTTCAAATTAAATTAAATTATTTTCAAATTAAATTAAATTATTTTCAAATTAAATTATTTTTAAATTTAATTAAATTAATATATTTTCAAATTAAATTTATATGTTTTCAAATGAAACTTAATTATACTTAAATTAAATTGAATTATTTTCAAATTGAATTGTTATTTTTAATTAAAATTAAATTATTTTCAAAATAAATTAAATTATTTTTAAATTAAATCAAATTATTTTCAAATTAAATTAAAATGTTTTTAAATAAAATTATATTATTTAAAAAAAACTAAATTAATTTTAAATTAAATAAAACTATTTTTAAATTTAATTAAATTATTTTAAAATTAAATTAAATTATTTTTAAATTAAATTAAATTATTTTTAAATTTAAATTGAATTATTTTCAAATTAAATGAAATTATTTTTAAATTTAATTAATTTATTTTTAAATTTATTTAAATTAAATTTTTTTGAAATTGAATTAAATTATTTTCAAATCAAATTAAACTACTTTTAAATTAAATTAAATCACTTTCAAATTAAATTAAATTATTTTCAAATTAAATTAAATTATTTTCAAATTAAATAAAATTATTTTGAAATTAAATTATTTTTAAATTATTTTTAAATTTAATTAAAATAAACCATTTTCAAAATAAATTAAATTATTTTTAAATTTAATTAAAATAAACCATTTTCAAAATAAATTAAATTATTTTCAAATTAAATAAAATTATTTTAAAATTAAATTATTTTTAAAATTGTTAAAATTATTTTGAAATTAAATTAAATTATTTTTAAATGAAATTCAATTAAATTGTTCTCAAATTAAATTAAGTTATTTTCAAATTAAATTTAATTATTTTTAAACTAAATTTAATTATTTTTAAATTAAATTTAATTAAATTATTTTCGAATTAAATTAAATTATTTTCAAATTTAAATTAGACTATTTTTTAATTAAATTAAATTATTTTTAAAATTAATTAAATGATTTTTAAATTAAATTATTTTCAAATTAAATTTAATTATTTGAAATTAAATTAAATTATTTTCAAATAAAATTAAATTATTTTCAAATTAAATTATTTTTAAATTTAATTAAATTAAATTGTTTTCAAATTAAATTTAAATATTTTCAAAATTTAAATTAAATTGAATTATTTTCAATTTGAATTGTTATTTTTAATTAAAATTAAATTATTTTCAAAATATATTAAATTATTTTCAAATTATATCAAATTATTTTCAAATTAATTTAAAATGTTTTAAAATAAAATTATATTATTTAAAAAAAACTAAATTATTTTCAAATTAAATTAAATTGTTTTCAAATTAAGTTCAATTATTTTCAAATTAAATTAAATTATTTTCAAATTAAGTTTATTTTTTTTTCAAACTAAATTAAATTATTTTTAAATTATTTTAAATTAGATTATTTTCAAATTATTTTTAAATTAAATTAAATTATTTTCAAATTAAATTAATTTTAAATTAAATTAAATTATTTTCAAATTAAATAGAACTATTTTTAAATTAAGTTAATTTATTTTCAATTTAAATTAAATTATTTTTAAATTAAATCAAATTATTTTTAATTTAAATTAAATTATTTAAAAAACTATTTAAGTAAACTAATAAACTATTAAATAAAAAACTATTTTTAAATTAAATCAAATTATTTTCAAAATAAATTAAATTATTTTCAAATTTAAATTAAATTATTTTTAAATCAAATTAAATTATTTTTAAATTAAAATATTTTAAAATTAAATATTATTTTCAAATTAAATTAAATTATTTTCAAAATAAATTAAATTATTTTCAAATTAAAAAAAAAAATTTTTAAATTAAATTAAATTATTTTTTAATTAAATTAAATTATTTTTAAATAAATTAAATTATTTTCCAATTAAATTAAATTATTTTCAAATTAAATTATTTTCAAATGAAATTAAATTATTTTCAAATTAAATTAAATTATTTTCAAATTAAGTTAAATTATTTTCAAATTAAATTAAATTATTTTCAAATTAAATTACTTTCAAATTAAATTAAATGATTTTTAATTAAAGTAAATTATTTTCAAATTAAATTAAATTATTTTCAAATTAAATTAAATTATTTTTAAATTAAATTAAATTATTTTTTAATTAAATTAAATTATTTTCAAATTAAATTAAATTATTTTTAAATTTAATTAAAATAAATTATTTTCAAAATAAATTAAATTATTTTCAAATTAAAATAAATTATTTTTAAATTAAATTAAATAATTTTCAAATAAATTAAATTATTTTCCAATTAAATTAAATTATTTTAAAATTAAATTATTTTGAAATAAAATAAAATTATTTTTAAATTAAATTAAATTATTTTTAAATTAAATTAAATTATTTTAAAATTAAATTAAATTATTTTCAAATTAAATTAAATTATTTTCAAATAAATTAAATTATTTTCCAATTAAATTAAATTATTTTAAAATTAAATTATTTTGAAATAAAATAAAATTACTTTCAAATTAATTTAAATTATTTTTAAATTAAATTAAATTATTTTTTAATTAAAGCAAATTATTTTCAAATTAAATTAAATTATTTTCAAATTAAATTAAATTATTTTCAAACTAAATTATTTTCAAATAAAATTAAATTATTTTTAAATTAAATTAAATTATTTTTAAGTTAAATTAAATTATTTTCAAATTAAATTAAATTATTTTCATATTAAATTATTTTTAATTTTAAATTAAATTATTTTTAAATTTAATTAAATTGTTTTCAAACTAAATAAATTATTTTCAAATTAAATTAAATTATTTTTAAATTTAATTAAATTTAATTATTTTCAAATAAAAATAATTTATTTTTAAATTTAATTAAAATAAATTATTTCCAAAATAACTTAAATTATTTTTAAATTAAATTAAAATAATTTATTTTTAAATTAAATTAAATTATTATTAAATTAAATCATTTTCAAATTAAATTAAATTATTTTTAAATTAAATTAAATTATTTTCAAATTAAATTAAATTATTTTTAAATTAAATTAATTTAAAATTTAATTGAATTAAATTATTTTAAAATTTAATATATTTTCAAATTAAATTAAATTATTTTAAAATTAAATTAAGTTATTTGAAATTAAATTATTTTCAAATAAAATTAAATTATTTTCAAATTAAATTAAATTATTTTTAAATTAAATTAAATTATTTTTAAATTAAATTAAATTATTTTCAAATAAATTAAATTATTTTCCAATTTAATTAACTTATTTTCAACTTAAATTAAATTATTTTCAAATGAAATTTAATTATTTTCAAATTAAATTGAATTATTTTCAAATTAAGTTAAATTTTTTTCAAAATAAATTAAATTATTTTCAAGTTAAATTAAATTATTTTCAAATCAAATTAAATTATTTTTAAAATAAATTAAATTATTTTTTAATTAAATTAAATTATTTTCAAATTAAATTAAATTATTTTCAAATTAAATTAAATTATTTTCAAATTAAAATAAATTATTTTCAAATTTAATTAAAACAAATTATTTTCAAAATAAATTAAATTATTTTCAAATTAAATATAATTATTTTCAAATTAAATTAAATTATTTTTAAATAAAATTAAATTATTTTTAAATTTAATTAAATTAAATTATTTTAAAATTAAATATTATTTTTAAATTAAATTAAATTATTTTCAAATTAAATTAAATTATTTTCAAATTAAATTAAATTATTTTCAAATTAAATTATTTTTAAATTTAATTAAATTAATATATTTTCAAATTAAATTTATATGTTTTCAAATGAAACTTAATTATACTTAAATTAAATTGAATTATTTTCAAATTGAATTGTTATTTTTAATTAAAATTAAATTATTTTCAAAATAAATTAAATTATTTTTAAATTAAATCAAATTATTTTCAAATTAAATTAAAATGTTTTTAAATAAAATTATATTATTTAAAAAAAAACTAAATTAATTTTAAATTAAATAAAACTATTTTTAAATTTATTTAAATTATTTTAAAATTAAATTAAATTATTTTTAAATTAAATTAAATTATTTTTAAATTTAAATTGAATTATTTTCAAATTAAATGAAATTATTTTTAAATTTAATTAATTTATTTGTAAATTTATTTAAATTAAATTTTTTTGAAATTGAATTAAATTATTTTCAAATCAAATTAAACTACTTTTAAATTAAATTAAATCACTTTCAAATTAAATTAAATTATTTTCAAATTAAATTAAATTATTTTCAAATTAAATTAAATTATTTTGAAATTAAATTATTTTTAAATTATTTTTAAATTTAATTAAAATAAACTATTTTCAAAATAAATTAAATTATTTTCAAATTAAATAAAATTATTTTAAAATTAAATTATTTTTAAAATTATTAAAATTATTTTGAAATTAAATTAAATTATTTTTAAATGAAATTCAATTAAATTGTTCTCAAATTAAATTAAGTAATAATTATTTTTAAATTAAATTTAATTAAATTATTTTCGAATTAAATTAAATTATTTTCAAATTTAAATTAGACTATTTTTTAATTAAATTAAATTATTTTTAAAATTAATTAAACGATTTTTAAATTAAATTATTTTCAAATTAAATTTAATTATTTGAAATTAAATTAAATTATTTTCAAATTATATTAAATTATTTTCAAATTAAATTATTTTTAAATTTAATTAAATTAAATTGTTTTCAAATCAAATTTAAATATTTTCAAATTAAACTTAATTATCTTTAAATTAAATTGAATTATTTTCAATTTGAATTGTTATTTTTAATTAAAATTAAATTATTTTCAAAATAAATTAAATTATTATCAAATTATATCAAATTATTTTCAAATTAATTTAAAATGTTTTTAAATAAAATTATATTATTTAAAAAAAACTAAATTATTTTCAAATTAAATTAAATTGTTTTCAAATTAAATTAAATTATTTTAAAATTAAATTAAATTATTTTCAAATTAAGTTAATTTATTTTCAAACTAAATTAAATTATTTTTAAATTATTTTAAATTAAATTATTTTCAAATTATTTTTAAATTAAATTAAATTATTTTCAAATTAAATTAATTTAAAATTAAATTAAATTATTTTCAAATTAAATAAAACTATTTTTAAATTAAGTTAATTTATTTTCAATTTAAATTAAAATATTTTTAAATTAAATCAAATTATTTTTAATTTAAATTAAATTATTTAAAAAACTATTTAAGTTAACTAATAAACTATTAAATAAAAAACTATTTTTAAATTAAATCAAATTATTTTCAAAATAAATTAAATTATTTTCAAATTTAAATTAAATTATTTTTAAATCAAATTAAATTATTTTTAAATTAAAATATTTTAAAATTAAATATTATTTTTAAATTAAATTAAATTATTTTCAAATTAAATTAAATTATTTTCAAATTAAAAAAATATATTTTTCAATTTAATTATATTATTTTCTAAATAAATTAAATTATTTTCAAATTAAATTAAATATATTTCAAATTAAATTAAATTATTTTCAAATTTAATTAAAATAAATTATTTTCAAAATAAATTAAATTATTTTCAAATCAAATTAAATTATTTTCAAACTATATTAATTTTTTTTTAAATTAAATTAAATTATTTTTAAATCTAATTAAATTAAATTATTTTAAAATTAAATATTATTTTCATTTAAATTTAATTATTTTCAAAATAAATTAAATTATTTTCAAATTAAAAAAAATTATTTTTAAATTAAATTAAATTATTTTTTAATTAAATTAAATTATTTTCAAATAAATTAAATTATTTTCCAATTAAATTAAATTATTTTCAAATTAAATTAATTTCAAATGAAATTAAATTATTTTCAAATTAAATTAAATTATTTTCAAATTAAGTTAAATTATTTTTAAATTAAATTAAATTATTTTCAAATTAAATTACTTTCAAATTAAATTAAATGATTTTTAATTAAAGTAAATTATTTTCAAATTAAATTAAATTATTTTCAAATTAAATTAATTTATTTTTAAATTAAATTAATTTAAATTATTTTTTAATTAAATTAAATTATTTTCAAATTAAATTAAATTATTTTCAAAATAAATTATTTTTAATTTTAAATTAAATTATTTTTAAATTAAATTAAATTGTTTCAAATTGAATAAATTATTTTCAAATTATATTAAATTATTTTTAAATTTAATTAAATTAAATTATTTTCAAATTAAATTAAATTATTTTTAAATTTAATTAAAATAAATTATTTTCAAAATAAATTAAATTATTTTCGAATTAAATTAAATTAATTTATTTTTAAATTAAATTAATTTATTTTTAAATTAAATTATTTTCAAATTAAATTAAATTATTTTCAAATTAAATTAAATTATTTTAAAATTAAATTAAATTATTTTTAAATTAAATTAAATTAATTTAAAATTTAAATAAATTAAATTATTTTAAAATTAAATATTATTTTCAAATTAAATTAAATTATTTTCAAATTAAATTAAATTATTTTCAAATTAAATTATTTTCAAATTAAATTAAATTGTTTTCAAATTAAATTAAATTATTTTAAAATTAAATTAAATTATTTTCAAATTAAGTTAATTTATTTTCAAACTAAATTAAATTATTTTTAAATTATTTTAAATTAAATTATTTTCAAATTATTTTTAAATTAAATTAAATTATTTTCAAATTAAATTAATTTAAAATTAAATTAAATTATTTTCAAATTAAATAAAACTATTTTTAAATTAAGTTAATTTATTTTCAATTTAAATTAAATTATTTTTAAATTAAATCAAATTATTTTTAATTTAAATTAAATTATTTTTAAATTAAATTAAATTAATTTAAAATTTAAATAAATTAAATTATTTTAAAATTAAATATTATTTTCAAATTAAATTAAATTATTTTCAAATTAAATTAAATTATTTTCAAATTAAATTATTTTCAAATTAAATTAAATTGTTTTCAAATTAAATTAAATTATTTTTAAACTAAACTAAATTATTTTTAAATTAAATTAAATTATTTTTAAATTAAATTAAATAATTTTCCAATAAATTAAATTATTTTCCAATTAAATTAAATTATTTTCAAATTAAATTAAATTATTTTCAAATGCAATTAAATTATTTTCAAATTAAATGAAATTAATTTATTTTTAAATTAAATTAAATTAATTTTAAATTAAATTATTTTCAAATTAAATTAAATTTCTTTCAAATTAAATTAAATTATTTTGAAATTAAATTAAATTATTTTAAATTAAATTAAATTGTTTCAAACTAAATACATTATTTTTAAATTAAATTAAAATATTTTCAAATTAAATTAAATTATTTTTAAATTAAATTAAATTATTTTTAAATTAAATTATTTTCAAATTAAATTAAATTATTTTCAAATTAAATTAATTTATTTTGAAATTAAATTAAATTATTTTTAAATTAAATTAATTTAAAATTTAAATAAATTAAATTATTTTAAAATTAAATATTATTTTCAAATTAAATTAAATTATTTTCAAATTAAATTAAATTATTTTCAAATTAAATTATTTTCAAATTAAATTAAATTATTTTCAAATTAAATTAAATTATTTTTCAAATTAAATTAAATTAATTTATTTTTTAATTAAATCAAATTATTTTCAAATTAAATTAAATTATTTTCAAATTAAATTAAATTATTTTCAAATTAAAATAAATTATTTTCAAATTAAATTAAAATAAATTATTTTCAAAAAAATTAAATTATTTTCAAATTAAATTAAATTATTTTCAAATTAAATTATTTTCAAATTAAATTAAATTATTTTCAATTAAATTAAATTATTTTCAAATTAAATTAAATTAATTTATTTTTTAATTAAATCAAATTATTTTCAAATTAAATTAAATTATTTTCAAATTAAATTAAATTATTTTCAAATTAAAATAAATTATTTTCAAATTTAATTAAAATAAATTATTTTCAAAATAAATTAAATTATTTTCAAATTAAATTAAATTATTTTCAAACTAAATTAAATTATTTTTAAATTTAATTAAATTATTTTTAAATTTAATTAAATTAAATTATTTTAAAATTAAATATTATTTTCAAATTAAATTAAATTATTTTCAAGTTAAATTAAATTATTTTCAAATTAAATTATTTTCAAATTAAATTAAAATATTTTCAAATTAAATTAAATTATTTTTAAATTAAATTAAATTATTTTTGAATTAAATTAAATTATTTTTAAATTAAATTAAATTATTTGTAAATTAAATTAAATTATTTTTAAATTTAATTAAATTAAATTATTTTAAAATTAAATATTATTTTCAAATTAAATTAAATTATTTTCAAATTAAATTAAATTATTTTCAAATTAAAAAAATATATTTTTCAATTAAATTATATTATTTTCAAATTAAATTAAATTATTTTTAAATTTAATTAAATTATTTTTAAATTAAATTAAATTAATTTAAAATTTAAATAAATTAAATTATTTTAAAATTAAATATAATTTTCAAATTAAATTAAATTATTTTCAAATTAAATTAAATTATTTTCAAATTAAATTATTTTCAAATTAAATTAAATTGTTTTCAAATTAAATTAAATTATTTTCAAACTAAATTAAATTATTTTTAAATTAAATTAAATTATTTTTAAATTAAATTAAATTATTTTCCAATAAATTAAATTATTTTCCAATTAAATTAAATTATTTTTAAATTAAATTAAATTATTTTCAAATGCAATTAAATTATTTTCAAATTAAATGAAATTAATTTATTTTTAAATTAAATTAAATTAATTTTAAATTAAATTATTTTCAAATTAAATTGAATTACTTTTAAATTAAATTAAATTATTTTGAAATTAAATTAAATTATTTTAAATTAAATTAAATTGTTTCAAACTAAATACATTATTTTTAAATTAAATTAAAATATTTTCAAATTAAATTAAATTATTTTTAAATTAAATTAAATTATTTTTAAATTAAATTATTTTCAAATTAAATTAAATTATTTTGAAATTAAATTAATTTATTTTGAAATTAAATTAAATTATTTTTAAATTAAATTAATTTAAAATTTAAATAAATTAAATTATTTTAAAATTAAATATTATTTTCAAATTAAATTAAATTATTTTCAAATTAAATTAAATTATTTTCAAATTAAATTATTTTCAAATTAAATTAAATTATTTTCAAATTAAATTAAATTATTTTCAAATTAAATTAAATTAATTTATTTTTTAATTAAATCAAATTATTTTCAAATTAAATTAAATTATTTTCAAATTAAATTAAATTATTTTCAAATTAAAATAAATTATTTTCAAATTAAATTAAAATAAATTATTTTCAAAAAAATTAAATTTTTTTCAAATTAAATTAAATTATTTTCAAATTAAATTATTTTCAAATTAAATTAAATTATTTTCAAATTAAATTAAATTATTTTCAAATTAAATTAAATTATTTTCAAATTAAATTACTTTCAAATTAAATTAAATGATTTTTAATTAAAGTAAATTATTTTCAAATTAAATTAAATTATTTTCAAATTAAATTAAATTATTTTTAAATTAAATTAAATTAAATTATTTTTTAATTAAATTAAATTATTTTCAAATTAAATTAAATTATTTTCTAATTAAATTATTTTTAATTTTAAATTAAATTATTTTTAAATTAAATTAAATTGTTTCAAATTGAATAAATTATTTTCAAATTATATTAAATTATTTTTAAATTTAATTAAATTAAATTATTTTCAAATTAAATTAAATTATTTTCAATTTAATTAAAAAAAATTATTTTCAAAATAAATTAAATTATTTTCGAATTAAAATAAATTAATTTATTTTTAAATTAAATTAATTTATTTTTAAATTAAATTATTTTCAAATTAAATTAATTTATTTTCAAATTAAATTAAATTATTTTGAAATTGAATTAAATTATTTTTAAAAAAAATTAAATTAATTTAAAATTTAAATAAATTAAATTATTTTAAAATTAAATATTATTTTCAAATTAAATTAAATTATTTTCAAATTAAATTAAATTATTTTCAAATTAAATTATTTTCAAATTAAATTAAATAGTTTTCAAATTAAATTAAATTATTTTTAAACTAAATTAAATTATTTTTAAATTAAATTAAATTATTTTTAAATTAAATTAAATTATTTTCCAATAAATTAAATTATTTTCCAATTAAATTAAATTATTTTCAAATTAAATTATTTTCAAATGCAATTAAATTATTTTCAAATTAAATGAAATTAATTTATTTTTAAATTAAATTAAAATATTTTTAAATTAAATTATTTTCAAATTAAATTAAATTACTTTCAAATTAAATTAAATTATTTTGAAATTAAATTAAATTATTTTATATTAAATTAAATTGTTTCAAACTAAATACATTATTTTTAAATTAAATTAAAATATTTTCAAATTAAATTAAATTATTTTTAAATTAAATTAAATTATTTTTAAATTAAATTATTTTCAAATTAAATTAAATTATTTTCAAATTAAATTAAATTATTTTCAAATTAAATTAAATTATTTTCAAATAAAATTATTTTCAAATTAAATTATTTTCAAATTAAATTAAATAGTTTTCAAATTAAATTAAATTATTTTTAAACTAAATTAAATTATTTTTAAATTAAATTAAATTATTTTTAAATTAAATTAAATTATTTTCCAATAAATTAAATTATTTTCCAATTAAATTAAATTATTTTCAAATTAAATTAAATTATATTCAAATGCAATTAAATTATTTTCAAATTAAATGAAATTAATTTATTTTTAAATTAAATTAAATTATTTTTAAATTAAATTATTTTCAAATTAAATTAAATTACTTTCAAATTAAATTAAATTATTTTGAAATTAAATTAAATTATTTTAAATTAAATTAAATTGTTTCAAACTAAATACATTATTTTTAAATTAAATTAAAATATTTTCAAATTAAATTAAATTATTTTTAAATTAAATTAAATTATTTTTAAATTAAATTATTTTCAAATTAAATTAAATTATTTTCAAATTAAATTAATTTATTTTGAAATTAAATTAAATTATTTTTAAATTAATTTAAAATTTAAATAAATTAAATTATTTTAAAATTAAATATTATTTTCAAATTAAATTAAATTATTTTCAAATTAAATTAAATTATTTTCAAATTAAATTATTTTCAAATCAAATTAAATTATTTTCAAATTAAATTAAATTATTTTCAAATTAAATTAAATTAATTTATTTTTTAATTAAATCAAATTATTTTCAAAATAAATTAAATTATTTTAAAATTAAATTAAATTATTTTCAAATTAAAATAAATTATTTTCAAATTAAATTATTTTCAAATTAAATTAAATTATTTTCAAATTAATTTTCAAATTAAATTAAATTATTTTCAAATTAAATTAAATTATTTTCAAATTAAATTAAATTAATTTATTTTTTAATTAAATCAAATTATTTTCAAATTAAATTAAATTATTTTCAAATTAAATTAAATTATTTTCAAATTAAAATAAATTATTTTCAAATTTAATTAAAATAAATTATTTTCAAAATAAATTAAATTATTTTCAAATTAAATTAAATTATTTTCAAACAAAATTAAATTATTTTTAAATTTAATTAAATTATTTTTAAATTTAATTAAATTAAATTATTTTAAAATTAAATATTATTTTCAAATTAAATTAAATTATTTTCAAGTTAAATTAAATTATTTTCAAATTAAATTATTTTCAAATTAAATTAAAATATTTTCAAATTAAATTAAATTATTTTTAAATTAAATTAAATTATTTTTAAATTAAATTAAATTATTTTTAAATTAAATTAAATTATTTGTAAATTAAATTAAATTATTTTTAAATTTAATTAAATTAAATAATTTTAAAATTAAATATTATTTTCAAATTAAATTAAATTATTTTCAAATTAAATTAAATTATTTTCAAATTAAAAAAATATATTTTTCAATTAAATTATATTATTTTCAAATTAAATTAAATTATTTTTAAATTTAATTAAATTAAATTATTTTCAAATTAAATTAAATTATTTTCAAATTAAAAAAAATTATTTTTAAATTAAATTAAATTATTTTTTAATTAAATTAAATTTTTTTCAAATAAATTAAATTATTTTCCAATTAAATTAAATTATTTTCAAATTAAATTATTTTTAAATGAAATTAAATTATTTTCAAATTAAATTAAATTATTTTTAAATTAAATTAAATTAAATTATTTTTAAATTAAATTAAATTATTTTTAAATTATATTATTTTCAAATTAAATTACTTTCAAATTAAATTAAATGATTTTTAAATTAAATTAATTTTTAATTAAAGTAAATTATTTTCAAATTAAATTAAATTATTTTTAAATTAAATTAAATTATTTTTAAATTAAATTAAATTATTTTTAAATTAAATTAATTATTTTCAAATTAAATTAAATTATTTTCAAGTTAAACTATTTTTAATTTTAAATTAAATTATTTTTAAATTAAATTAAATTGTTTCAAACTAAATAAATTATTTTTAAATTATATTAAATTATTTTAAATTTAAATAAATTAAATTATTTTCAAATTAAATTAAATTATTTTTAAATTTAATTAAAATAAATTATTTTCAAAATAAATTAAATTATTTTCCAATTAAAATGAATTAATTTATTTTTAAATTAAATTAAATTATTTTTCAATTAAATTATTTTCAAATTAAATTAAATTATTTTCAAATTAAATTAAATTATTTTAAAATTAAATTAAATTATTTTTAAATTAAATTAAATTAATTTAAAATTTAAATAAATTAAATTATTTTAAAATTATATATTATTTTCAAATTAAATTAAATTATTTTCAAGTTAAATTAAATTATTTTCAAATTAAATTATTTTCAAATTAAATTAAAATATTTTCAAATTAAATTAAATTATTTTTAAATTAAATTAAATTATTTTTGAATTAAATTAAATTATTTTTAAATTAAATTAAATTATTTTCAAATTAAATTAAATTATTTTCAAATTAAAAATATATATATTTCAATTAAATTATATTATTTTCAAATTAAATTAAATTATTTTTAAATTTAATTAAATTAAATTATTTTCAAATTAAATTAAATTATTTTCAAATTAAAAAAAATTATTTTTAAATTAAATTAAATTATTTTTTAATTAAATTAAATTATTTTCAAATAAATTAAATTATTTTCCAATTAAATTAAATTATTTTTAAATTAAATTATTTTCAAATGAAATTAAATTATTTTCAAATTAAATTAAATTATTTTCAAATTAGGTTAAATTAATTTCAAATTAAATTAAATTATTTTCAAATTAAATTACTTTCAAATTAAATTAAATGATTTTTAATTAAAGTAAATTTTTTTCAAATAAAATTAAATTATTTTCAAATTAAATTAAGTTATTTTTAAATTAAATTAAATTAAATTATTTTTTGATTAAATTAAATTATTTTCATATTAAATTAAATTATTTTCAAATTAAATTATTTTTAATTTTAAATTAAATTATTTTTAAATTAAATTAAATTATTTTTAAATTAAATTAAATTATTTTTAAATTAAATTAAATTATTTGTAAATTAAATTAAATTATTTTTAAATTTAATTAAATTAAATAATTTTAAAATTAAATATTATTTTCAAATTAAATTAAATTATTTTCAAATTAAATTAAATTATTTTCAAATTAAAAAAATATATTTTTCAATTAAATTATATTATTTTCAAATTAAATTAAATTATTTTTAAATTTAATTAAACTAAATTATTTTCAAATTAAATTAAATTATAATCAAATTAAAAAAAAATATTTTTAAATTAAATTAATTTATTTTTTATTTAAATTAAATTATTTTCAAATAAATTAAATTATTTTCCAATTAAATTAAATTATTTTCAAATTAAATTATTTTCAAATGAAATTAAATTATTTTCAAATTAAATTAAATTATTTTTAAATTAAATTAATTTAAATTATTTTTAAATTAAATTAAATAATTTTTAAATTATATTATTTTCAAATTAAATTACTTTCAAATTAAATTAAATGATTTTTAAATTAAATTAATTTTTAATTAAAGTAAATTATTTTCAAATTAAATTAAATTATTTTCAAATTAAATTAAATTATTTTTAAATTAAATTAAATTAAATTATTTTTAAATTAAATTAATTATTTTCAAATTAAATTAAATTATTTTCAATTTAAACTATTTTTTATTTTAAATTAAATTATTTTTAAATTAAATTAAATTGTTTCAAACTAAATAAATTATTTTTAAATTATATTAAATTATTTTAAATTTAATTAAATTAAATTATTTTCAAATTAAATTAAATTATTTTTAAATTTAATTAAAATAAATTATTTTCAAAATAAATTAAATTATTTTCCAATTAAAATGAATCAATTTATTTTTAAATTAAATTAAATTATTTTTCAATTAAATTATTTTCAAATTAAATTAAATTATTTTCAAATTAAATTAAATTATTTTGAAATTAAATTAAATTATTTTCAAATTAAATTAAATTATTTTTAAATTAAATTAAATTAAATTATTTTTAAATTAAATTAAATAATTTTTAAATTATATTATTTTCAAATTAAATTACTTTCAAATTAAATTAAATGATTTTTAAATTAAATTAATTTTTAATTAAAGTAAATTATTTTCAAATTAAATTAAATTATTTTCAAATTAAATTAAATTATTTTTAAATTAAAAAAATATATTTTTCAATTAAATTATATTATTTTCAAATTAAATTAAATGATTTTTAAATTAAATTAATTTTTAATTAAAGTAAATTATTTTCAAATTAAATTAAATTAATTTATTTTTTAATTAAATCAAATTATTTTCAAATTAAATTAAATTATTTTCAAATTAAATTAAATTATTTTCAAATTAAAATAAATTATTTTCAAATTTAATTAAAATAAATTATTTTCAAAATAAATTAAATTATTTTCAAATTAAATTAAATTATTTTCAAACTAAATTAAATTATTTTTAAATTTAATTAAATTATTTTTAAATTTAATTAAATTAAATTATTTTAAAATTAAATATTATTTTCAAATTAAATTAAATTATTTTCAAGTTAAATTAAATTATTTTCAAATTAAATTATTTTCAAATTAAATTAAATTATTTTTAAATTAAATTAAATTATTTTTAAATTAAATTAAATTATTTTCAAATTAAATTAAATTATTTGTAAATTAAATTAAATTATTTTTAAATTTAATTAAATTAAATAATTTTAAAATTAAATATTATTTTCAAATTAAATTAAATTATTTTCAAATTAAATTAAATTATTTTCAAATTAAAAAAATATATTTTTCAATTAAATTATATTATTTTCAAATTAAATTAAATTATTTTTAAATTTAATTAAATTAAATTATTTTCAAATTAAATTAAATTATTTTCAAATTAAAAAAAATTATTTTTAAATTAAATTAAATTATTTTTTAATTAAATTAATTTTTTTTCAAATAAATTAAATTATTTTCCAATTAAATTAAATTATTTTCAAATTAAATTATTTTCAAATGAAATTAAATTATTTTCAAATTAAATTAAATTATTTTTAAATTAAATTAAATTAAATTATTTTTAAATTAAATTAAATTATTTTTAAATTATATTATTTTCAAATTAAATTACTTTCAAATTAAATTAAATGATTTTTAAATTAAATTAATTTTTGATTAAAGTAAATTATTTTCAAATTAAATTAAATTATTTTTAAATTAAATTAAATTATTTTTAAATTAAATTAAATTATTTTTAAATTAAATTAATTATTTTCAAATTAAATTAAATTTTTTTTCAAGTTAAACTATTTTTAATTTTAAATTAAATTATTTTTAAATTAAATTAAATTGTTTCAAACTAAATAAATTATTTTTAAATTATATTAAATTATTTTAAATTTAATTAAATTAAATTATTTTCAAATTAAATTAAATTATTTTTAAATTTAATTAAAATAAATTATTTTCAAAATAAATTAAATTATTTTCCAATTAAAATAAATTAATTTATTTTTAAATTAAATTAAATTATTTTTAAATTAAATTAAATTATTTTTCAATTAAATTATTTTCAAATTAAATTAAATTATTTTCAAATTAAATTAAATTATTTTTAAATTAAATTAAATTAAATTATTTTTAAATTAAATTAAATAATTTTTAAATTATATTATTTTCAAATTAAATTACTTTCAAATTAAATTAAATTATTTTTAAATTAAATTAATTTTTAATTAAAGTAAATTATTTTCAAATTAAATTAAATTATTTTCAAATTAAATTAAATTATTTTCAAATTAAAAAAATATATTTTTCAATTAAATTATATTATTTTCAAATTAAATTAAATGATTTTTAAATTAAATTAATTTTTAATTAAAGTAAATTATTTTCAAATTAAATTAAATTAATTTATTTTTTAATTAAATCAAATTATTTTCAAATTAAATTAAATTATTTTCAAATTAAATTAAATTATTTTCAAATTAAAATAAATTATTTTCAAATTTAATTAAAATAAATTATTTTCAAAATAAATTAAATTATTTTCAAATTAAATTAAATTATTTTCAAACTAAATTAAATTATTTTTAAATTTAATTAAATTATTTTTAAATTTAATTAAATTAAATTATTTTAAAATTAAATATTATTTTCAAATTAAATTAAATTATTTTCAAGTTAAATTAAATTATTTTCAAATTAAATTATTTTCAAATTAAATTAAAATATTTTCAAATTAAATTAAATTATTTTTAAATTAAATGAAATTATTTTTAAATTAAAATAAATTATTTTTAAATTAAATTAAATTATTTGTAAATTAAATTAAATTATTTTTAAATTTAATTAAATTAAATAATTTTAAAATTAAATATTATTTTCAAATTAAATTAAATTATTTTCAAATTAAATTAAATTATTTTCAAATTAAAAAAATATATTTTTCAATTAAATTATATTATTTTCAAATTAAATTAAATTATTTTTAAATTTAATTAAATTAAATTATTTTCAAATTAAATTAAATTATTTTCAAATTAAAAAAAATTATTTTTAAATTAAATTAAATTATTTTTTAATTAAATTAATTTTTTTTCAAATAAATTAAATTATTTTCCAATTAAATTAAATTATTTTCAAATTAAATTATTTTCAAATGAAATTAAATTATTTTCAAATTAAATTAAATTATTTTTAAATTAAATTAAATTAAATTATTTTTAAATTAAATTAAATTATTTTTAAATTATATTATTTTCAAATTAAATTACTTTCAAATTAAATTAAATGATTTTTAAATTAAATTAATTTTTAATTAAAGTAAATTATTTTCAAATTAAATTAAATTATTTTTAAATTAAATTAAATTATTTTTAAATTAAATTAAATTATTTTTAAATTAAATTAAATATTTTCAAATTAAATTAAATTTAAACTATTTTTAATTTTAAATTAAATTATTTTTAAATTAAATTAAATTGTTTCAAACTAAATAAATTATTTTTAAATTATATTAAATTATTTTAAATTTAATTAAATTAAATTATTTTCAAATTAAATTAAATTATTTTTAAATTTAATTAAAATAAATTATTTTCAAAATAAATTAAATTATTTTCCAATTAAAATGAATTAATTTATTTTTAAATTAAATTAAATTATTTTTAAATTAAATTAAATTATTTTTCAATTAAATTATTTTCAAATTAAATAAAATTATTTTCAAATTAAATTAAATTATTTTAAAATTAAATTAAATTATTTTTAAATTAAATTAAATTAATTAAAAATTTAAATAAATTAAATTATTTTAAAATTATATATTATTTTCAAATTAAATTAAATTATTTTCAAGTTAAATTAAATTATTTTCAAATTAAATTATTTTCAAATTAAATTAAAATATTTTCAAATTAAATTAAATTATTTTTAAATTAAATTAAATTATTTTTTAATTAAATTAAATTATTTTCAAATAAATTAAATTATTTTCCAATTAAATTAAATTATTTTTAAATTAAATTATTTTCAAATGAAATTAAATTATTTTCAAATTAAATTAAATTATTTTTAAATTAGGTTAAATTAATTTCAAATTAAATTAAATTATTTTCAAATTAAATTACTTTCAAATTAAATTAAATGATTTTTAATTAAAGTAATTTTTTTTCAAATTAAATTAAATTATTTTCAAATTAAATTAAATTATTTTTAAATTAAATTAAATTAAATTATTTTTTAATTAAATTAAATTATTTTCATATTAAATTAAATTATTTTCAAAATAAATTATTTTTAATTTTAAATTAAATTAAATTATTTTTAAATTAAATTAAATTATTTTTAAATTAAATTAAATTATTTGTAAATTAAATTAAATTATTTTTAAATTTAATTAAATTAAATAATTTTAAAATTAAATATTCTTTTCAAATTAAATTAAATTATTTTCAAATTAAATTAAATTATTTTCAAATTAAAAAAATATATTTTTCAATTAAATTATATTATTTTCAAATTAAATTAAATTATTTTTAAATTTAATTAAACTAAATTATTTTCAAATTAAATTAAATTATAATCAAATTAAAAAAAATTATTTTTAAATTAAATTAATTTATTTTTTATTTAAATTAAATTATTTTCAAATAAATTAAATTATTTTCCAATTAAATTAAATTATTTTCAAATTAAATTATTTTCAAATGAAATTAAATTATTTTCAAATTAAATTAAATTATTTTTAAATTAAATTAAATTAAATTATTTTTAAATTAAATTAAATAATTTTTAAATTATATTATTTTCAAATTAAATTACTTTCAAATTAAATTAAATGATTTTTAAATTAAATTAATTTTTAATTAAAGTAAATTATTTTCAAATTAAATTAAATTATTTTCAAATTAAATTAAATTATTTTTAAATTAAATTAAATTAAATTATTTTTAAATTAAATTAATTATTTTCAAATTAAATTAAATTATTTTCAATTTAAACTATTTTTAATTTTAAATTAAATTATTTTTAAATTAAATTAAATTGTTTCAAACTATATAAATTATTTTTAAATTATTTTAAATTTAATTAAATTAAATTTTTTTCAAATTAAATTAAATTATTTTTAAATTTAATTAAAATAAATTATTTTCAAAATAAATTAAATTATTTTCCAATTAAAATGAATTAATTTATTTTTAAATTAAATTAAATTATTTTTCAATTAAATTATTTTCAAATTAAATTAAATTATTTTCAAATTAAATTAAATTATTTTGAAATTAAATTAAATTATTATCAAATTAAATTAAATTATTTTTAAATTAAATTAAATTAAATTATTTTTAAATTAAATTAAATAATTTTTAAATTATATTATTTTCAAATTAAATTACTTTCAAATTAAATTAAATGATTTTTAAATTAAATTAATTTTTAATTAAAGTAAATTATTTTCAAATTAAATTAAATTATTTTCAAATTAAATTAAATTATTTTCAAATTAAAAAAATATATTTTTCAATTAAATTATATTATTTTCAAATTAAATTAAATTATTTTTAAATTTAATTAAATTAAATTATTTTCAAATTAAATTATTTTCAAATTAAAAAAAATTATTTTTAAATTAAATTAAATTATTTTTTAATTAAATTAAATTTTTTTCAAATAAATTAAATTATCTTCCAATTAAATTAAATTATTTTCAAATTAAATTATTTTCAAATGAAATTAAATTATTTTCAAATTAAATTAAATTATTTTTAAATTAAATTAAATTATTTTTAAATTAAATTAAATTATTTTTAAATTATATTATTTTCAAATTAAATTACTTTCAAATTAAATTAAATGATTTTTAAATTAAATTAAATTATTTTCAAACTAAATTAAATTATTTTTAAATTTAATTAAATTATTTTTAAATTTAATTAAATTAAATTATTTTAAAATTAAATATTATTTTCAAATTAAATTAAATTATTTTCAAGTTAAATTAAATTATTTTCAAATTAAATTATTTTCAAATTAAATTAAAATATTTTCAAATTAAATTAAATTATTTTCAAATTAAATTAAATTAATTTATTTTTTAATTAAATCAAATTATTTTCAAATTAAATTAAATTATTTTCAAATTAAATTAAATTATTTTCAAATTAAAACAAATTATTTTCAAATTTAATTAAAATAAATTATTTTGAAAATAAATTAAATTATTTTCAAATTAAATTAAATTATTTTCAAACTAAATTAAATTATTTTTAAATTTAATTAAATTATTTTTAAATTTTATTAAAATAAATTATTTTAAAATTAAATATTATTTTCAAATTAAATTAAATTATTTTCAAGTTAAATTAAATTATTTTCAAATTAAATTATTTTCAAATTAAATTAAATTATTTTCAACTTAAATTAAATTATTTTTAAATTAAATTAAATTATTTTTGAATTAAATTAAATTATTTTCAAATTAAATAAAATTATTTTTAAATTAAATTAAATTATTTTTAAATTTAATTAAATTAAATTATTTTAAAATTAAATATTATTTTCAAATTAAATTAAATTATTTTCAAATTAAATTAAATTATTTTCAAATTAAAAAAAAAATATTTTTAAATTAAATTAAATTATTTTTTAATTAAATTAAATTATTTTCAAATAAATTAAATTATTTTAAAATTAAATTAAATTATTTTCAAATTAAATTATTTTCAAATGAAATTAAATTATTTTCAAATTAAATTAAATTATTTTCAAATTAAGTTAAATTATTTTCAAATTAAATTAAATTATTTTCAAATTAAATTATTTTCAAATTAAGTTAAATTATTTTTAAATTAAATTAAATTATTTTTAAATTGAATTAAATTAAATTATTTTTTAATTAAATTAAATTATTTTCAAATTAAATTAAATTATTTTCAAATTAAATTATTTTTTATTTTAAATTAAATTATTTTTAAATTAAATTAAATTGTTTCAAACTAAATTAATTATTTTCAAATTATATTAAATTATTTTTAAATTTATTTAAATTAAATTATTTTCAAATTAAATTAAATTATTTTTAAATTAAATTAAAATAAATTATTTTCAAAATAAATTAAATTATTTTCCAACTAAATTAAATTAATTTATTTTTAAATTAAATTAAACTATTTTTAAAATAAATTATTTTCAAATTTAATTAAAATAAATTATTTTCAAAATATATTAAATTTTTTTTAAATTAAATTAAATTATTTTTAAATTTAATTAAATTAAATTATTTTAAAATTAAATATTATTTTCATTTAAATTTAATTATTTTCAAATTAAATTAAATTATTTTCAAATTAAAAAAAAATATTTTTAAATTAAATTAAATTAATTTTTAATTAAAGTAAATTATTTTCAAATTAAATTAAATTATTTTCAAATTAAATTAAATTATTTTTAAATTAAATTAAATTAAATTATTTTTAAATTAAATTAATTATTTTCAAATTAAAATAAATTATTTTCAAATTTAATTAAAATAAATTATTTTCAAAATAAATTAAATTATTTTCAAATTAAATTAAATTATTTTCAAACTAAATTAAATTATTTTTAAATTTAATTAAATTATTTTTAAATTTAATTAATTTAAATTATTTTAAAATTAAATATTATTTTCAATTTAAATTAAATTATTTTCAAGTTAAATTAAATTATTTTCAAATTAAATTATTTTCAAATTAAATTAAAATATTTTCAAATTAAATTAAATAATTTTTAAATTAAATTAAATTATTTTTAAATTAAATTAAATAATTTTTAAATTAAATTAAATTATTTGTAAATTAAATTAAATTATTTTTAAATTTAATTAAATTAAATAATTTTAAAATTAAATATTATTTTCAAATTAAATTAAATTATTTTCAAATTAAATTAAATTATTTTCAAATTAAAAAAATATATTTTTCAATTAAATTATATTATTTTCAAATTAAATTAAATTATTTTTAAATTTAATTAGATTAAATTATTTTCAAATTAAATTAAATTATTTTCAAATTAAAAAAAATTATTTTTAAATTAAATTAAATTATTTTTTAATTAAATTAAATTATTTTCAAATAAATTAAATTATTTTCCAATTAAATTAAATTATTTTCAAATTAAATTATTTTCAAATGAAATTAAATTATTTTCAAATTAAATTAAATTATTTTTAAATTAAATTAAATTAAATTATTTTTAAATTAAATTAAATTATTTTTAAATTATATTATTTTCAAATTAAATTACTTTCAAACTAAATTAAATGATTTTTAAATTAAATTAATTTTTAATTAAAGTAAATTATTTTCAAATTAAATTAAATTATTTTCAAATTAAATTAAATTATTTTTAAATTAAATTAAATTAAATTATTTTTAAATTAAATTAATTATTTTCAAATTAAATAAAATTATTTTCAAGTTAAACTATTTTTAATTTTAAATTAAATTATTTTTAAATTAAATTAAATTGTTTCAAACTAAATAAATTATTTTTAAATTATATTAAATTATTTTAAATTTAATTAAATTAAATTATTTTCAAATTAAATTAAATTATTTTTAAATTTAATTAAAATAAATTATTTTCAAAATAAATTAAATTTTCCAATTAAAATGAATTAATTTATTTTTAAATTAAATTAAATTATTTTTCAATTAAATTATTTTCAAATTAAATTAAATTATTTTCAAATTAAATTAAATTATTTTGAAATTAAATTAAATTATTTTTAAATTAAATTAAATTAATTTAAAATTTAAATAAATTAAATTATTTTAAAATTATATATTATTTTCAAATTAAATTAAATTATTTTCAAGTTAAATTAAATTATTTTAAAATTAAATTATTTTCAAATTAAACTAAAATATTTTCAAATTAAATTAAATTATTTTTAAATTAAATTAAATTATTTTTGAATTAAATTAAATTATTTTTAAATTAAATTAAATTATTTGTAAATTAAATTAAATTATTTTTAAATTTAATTAAATTAAATAATTTTAAAGTTAAATATTATTTTCAAATTAAATTAAATTATTTTCAAATTAAATTAAATTATTTTCAAATTCAAAATATATATATTTCAATTAAATTATATTATTTTCAAATTAAATTAAATTATTTTTAAATTTAATTAAACTAAATTATTTTCAAATTAAATTAAATTATTTTCAAATTAAAAAAAATTATTTTTAAATTAAATTAAATTATTTTTTAATTAAATTAAATTATTTTCAAATAAATTAAATTATTTTCCAATTAAATTAAATTATTTTTAAATTAAATTATTTTCAAATGAAATTAAATTATTTTCAAATTAAATTAAATTATTTTCAAATTAGGTTAAATTATTTTCAAATTAAATTAAATTATTTTCAAATTAAATTACTTTCAAATTAAATTAAATGATTTTTAATTAAAGTAAATTATTTTCAAATTAAATTAAATTATTTTCAAATTAAATTAAATTATTTTTAAATTAAATTAAATTAAATTATTTTTTAATTAAATTAAATTATTTTCATATTAAATTAAATTATTTTCAAATTAAATTATTTTTAATTTTAAATTAAATAATTTTTAAATTAAATTAAATTATTTTTAAATTAAATTAAATTATTTTTAAATTAAATTAAATTATTTGTAAATTAAATTAAATTATTTTTAAATTTAATTAAATTAAATAATTTTAAAATTAAATATTATTTTCAAATTAAATTAAATTATTTTCAAATTAAAAAAATATATTTTTCAATTAAATTATATTATTTTCAAATTAAATTAAATTATTTTTAAATTTAATTAAATTAAATTATTTTCAAATTAAATTAAATTATTTTCAAATTAAAAAAAATTATTTTTAAATTAAATTAAATTATTTTTTAATTAAATTAAATTATTTTCAAATAAATTAAATTATTTTCCAATTAAATTAAATTATTTTCAAATTAAATTATTTTCAAATGAAATTAAATTATTTTCAAATTAAATTAAATTATTTTTAAATTAAATTACATTAAATTATTTTTAAATTAAATTAAATTATTTTTAAATTATATTATTTTCAAATTAAATTACTTTCAAATTAAATTAAATGATTTTTAAATTAAATTAATTTTTAATTAAAGTAAATTATTTTCAAATTAAATTAAATTATTTTCAAATTAAATTAAATTATTTTTAAATTAAATTAATTGAAATTATTTTCAAATTAAATTAATTATTTTCAAATTATATTAAATTATTTTCAAGTTAAACTATTTTTAATTTTAAATTAAATTATTTTTAAATTAAATTAAATTGTTTCAAACTAAATAAATTATTTTTAAATTATATTAAATTATTTTAAATTTAATTAAATTAAATTATTTTCAAATTAAATTAAATTATTTTTAAATTCAATTAAAATAAATTATTTTCAAAATAAATTAAATTATTTTCCAATTAAAATGAATTAATTTATTTTTAAATTAAATTAAATTATTTTTCAATTAAATTATTTTCAAATTAAATTAAATTATTTTCAAATTAAATTAAATTATTTTGAAATTAAATTAAATTATTTTTAAATTAAATTAAATTAATTTAAAATTTAAATAAATTAAATTATTTTAAAATTATATATTATTTTCAAATTAAATTAAATTATTTTCAAGTTAAATTAAATTATTTTCAAATTAAATTATTTTCAAATTAAATTAAAATATTTTCAAATTAAATTAAATTATTTTTAAATTAAATTAAATTATTTTTGAATTAAATTAAATTATTTTTAAATTAAATTAAATTATTTTCAAATTAAAAAAAATTATTTTTAAATAAAATTAAATTATATTTTAATTAAATTAAATTATTTTTAAATTTAATTAAATTAAATAATTTTAAAATTAAATATTATTTTCAAATTAAATTTAATTATTTTCAAATTAAATTAAATTATTTTCAAATTAAATATATATATATTTCAATTAAATTATATTATTTTCAAATTAAATTAAATTATTTTTAAATTTAATTAGATTAAATTATTTTCAAATTAAATTAAATTATTTTCAAATTAAAAAAAATTATTTTAAAATAAAATTAAATTATTTTTTAATTAAATTAAATTATTTTCAAATAAATTAAATTATTTTTCAATTAAATTAAATTATTTTCAAATTAAATTATTTTCAAATGAAATTAAATTATTTTCAAATTAAATTAAATTATTTTCAAATTAGGTTATATTATTTTCAAATTAAATTAAATTATTTTCAAATTAAATTACTTTCAAATTAAATTAAATGATTTTTAATTAAAGTAAATTATTTTCAAATTAAATTTAATTATTTTCAAATTAAATTAAATTATTTTTAAATTAAATTAAATTAATTTTTTTTTTAATTAAATTAAATTATTTTCATATTAAATTAAATTATTTTCAAATTAAATTATTTTTAATTTTAAATTAAATTATTTTTAAATTAAATTAAATTGTTTCAAACTAAATAAATTATTTTCAAATTATATTAAATTATTTTTAAATTTAATTAAATTAAATTATTTTCAAATTAAATTAAATTATTTTTAAATATAATTAAAATAAATTTTTTTCAAAATAAATTAAATTATTTTCCAATAAAATTAAATTTATTTATTTTTAAATTAAATTAAATTATTTTTAAATTAAATTATTTTTAAATTAAATTAAATTATTTTCAAATTAAATTAAATTATTTTGAAATTAAATATTATTTTGAAATTAAATTAAATTATTTTGAAATTAAATTAAATTATTTTTAAATTAAATTAAATTGTTTCAAACTAAATACATTATTTTCAAATTAAATTAAAATATTTTCAAATTAAATTAAATTATTTTTAAATTAAATTAAATTATTTTTAAATTATATTATTTTCAAATTAAATTAAATTATTTTCAAATTAAATTAAATTATTTTCAAATTAAGTTAAATTATTTTCAAATCAAATTAAAATATTTTCAAATTAAATTACTTTCAAATTAAATTAAATGATTTTTAAATTAAATTAATTTTTAATTAAAGTAAATTATTTTCAAATTAAATTAAATTATTTTCAAATTAAATTAAATTATTTTTAAATTAAATTAAATTAAATTATTTTTAAATTAAATTAATTATTTTCAAATTAAATTAAATTATTTTCAAGTTAAACTATTTTTAATTTTAAATTAAATTATTTTTAAATTAAATTAAATTATTTTTCAATTAAATTATTTTCAAATTAAATTAAATTATTTTCAAATTAAATTAAATTATTTTTAAATTAAAACAAATTATTTTCAAATTTAATTAAAATAAATTATTTTGAAAATAAATTAAATTATTTTCAAATTAAATTAAATTATTTTCAAACTAAATTAAATTATTTTTAAATTTAATTAAATTATTTTTAAATTTTATTAAAATAAATTATTTTAAAATTAAATATTATTTTCAAATTAAATTAAATTATTTTCAAGTTAAATTAAATTATTTTCAAATTAAATTATTTTCAAATTAAATTAAATTATTTTCAACTTAAATTAAATTATTTTTAAATTAAATTAAATTATTTTTGAATTAAATTAAATTATTTTCAAATTAAATAAAATTATTTTTAAATTAAATTAAATTATTTTTAAATTTTATTAAATTAAATTATTTTAAAATTAAATATTATTTTCAAATTAAATTAAATTATTTTCAAATTAAATTAAATTATTTTCAAATTATGACAATATATTTTTCAATTAAATTATATTATTTTCAAATTAAATTAAATTATTTTCAAATTTAATTAAAATAAATTATTTTCAAAATAAATTAACTTATTTTCAAAATAAATTAAATTATTTTCAAACTATATTAAATTTTTTTTAAATTAAATTAAATTATTTTTAAATTTAATTAAATTAAATTATTTTAAAATTAAATATTATTTTCATTTAAATTTAATTATTTTCAAATTAAATTAAATTATTTTCAAATTAAAAAAAAAATATTTTTAAATTAAATTAAATTATTTTTTAATTAAATTAAATTATTTTCAAATAAATTAAATTATTTTAAAATTATATTAAATTATTTTCAAATTAAATTATTTTCAAATGAAATTAAATTATTTTCAAATTAAATTAAATTATTTTCAAATTAAGTTAAATTATTTTCAAATTAAATTAAATTATTTTCAAATTAAATTATTTTCAAATTAAGTTAAATTATTTTTAAATTAAATTAAATTATTTTTAAATTGAATTAAATTAAATTATTTTTAATTTCAAATTAAATTATTTTTAAATTAAATTAAATTGTTTCAAACTAAATTAATTATTTTCAAATTATATTAAATTATTTTTAAATTTATTTAAATTAAATTATTTTCAAATAAAATTAAATTATTTTTAAATTTAATTAAAATAAATTATTTTCAAAATAAATTAAATTATTTTCCAACTAAATTAAATTAATTTATTTTTAAATTAAATTAAATTATTTTTAAAATAAATTATTTTCAAATTAAATTAAATTATTTTCAAATTAAATTTAATTATTTTGAAATTAAATTAAATTGTTTTTAAATTAAATTAAATTAATTTAAAATTTAAATAAATTAAATTATTTTAAAATTAAATATTATTTTCAAATTAAATTAAATTATTTTCAAATTAAATTAAATTATTTTCAAATTAAATTATTTTTAAATTAAATTAAATTATTTTTAAATTTAATTAAATTAAATTATTTTAAAATTAAATATTATTTTCATTTAAATTTAATTATTTTCAAATTAAATTATTTTCAAATTAAAAAAAATTATTTTTAAATTAAATTAAATTATTTTTTAATTAAATTAAATTATTTTCAAATAAATTAAATTATTTTCCAATTAAATTAAATTATTTTCAAATTAAATTATTTTCAAATGAAATTAAATTATTTTACAATTAAATTAAATTATTTTCAAATTAAGTTAAATTATTTTCAAATTAAATTAAATTATTTTCAAATTAAATTACTTTCAAATTAAATTAAATGATTTTTAATTAAAGTAAATTATTTTCAAATTAAATTAAATTATTTTCAAGTTAAACTATTTTTAATTTTAAATTAAATTATTTTTAAATTAAATTAAATTATTTTTCAATTAAATTATTTTCAAATTAAATTAAATTATTTTCAAATTAAATTAAATTATTTTCAAATTAAAACAAATTATTTTCAAATTTAATTAAAATAAATTATTTTGAAAATAAATTAAATTATTTTCAAATTAAATTAAATTATTTTCAAACTAAATTAAATTATTTTTAAATTTAATTAAATTATTTTTAAATTTTATTAAAATAAATTATTTTAAAATTAAATATTATTTTCAAATTAAATTAAATTATTTTCAAGTTAAATTAAATTATTTTCAAATTAAATTATTTTCAAATTAAATTAAATTATTTTCAACTTAAATTAAATTATTTTTAAATTAAATTAAATTATTTTTGAATTAAATTAAATTATTTTCAAATTAAATAAAATTATTTTTAAATTAAATTAAATTATTTTTAAATTTTATTAAATTAAATTATTTTAAAATTAAATATTATTTTCAAATTAAATTAAATTATTTTCAAATTAAATTAAATTATTTTCAAATTAAAACAATATATTTTTCAATTAAATTATATTATTTTCAAATTAAATTAAATTATTTTCAAATTTAATTAAAATAAATTATTTTCAAAATAAATTAACTTATTTTCAAAATAAATTAAATTATTTTCAAACTATATTAAATTTTTTTTAAATTAAATTAAATTATTTTTAAATTTAATTAAATTAAATTATTTTAAAATTAAATATTATTTTCATTTAAATTTAATTATTTTCAAATTAAATTAAATTATTTTCAAATTAAAAAAAAAATATTTTTAAATTAAATTAAATTATTTTTTAATTAAATTAAATTATTTTCAAATAAATTAAATTATTTTAAAATTATATTAAATTATTTTCAAATTAAATTATTTTCAAATGAAATTAAATTATTTTCAAATTAAATTAAATTATTTTCAAATTAAGTTAAATTATTTTCAAATTAAATTAAATTATTTTTAAATTAAATTATTTTCAAATTAAGTTAAATTATTTTTAAATTAAATTAAATTATTTTTAAATTGAATTAAATTAAATTATTTTTAATTTTAAATTAAATTATTTTTAAATTAAATTAAATTGTTTCAAACTAAATTAATTATTTTCAAATTATATTAAATTATTTTTAAATTTATTTAAATTAAATTATTTTCAAATAAAAATAAATTATTTTTAAATTTAATTAAAATAAATTATTTTCAAAATAAATTAAATTATTTTCCAACTAAATTAAATTAATTTATTTTTAAATTAAATTAAATTATTTTTAAAATAAATTATTTTCAAATTAAATTAAATTATTTTCAAATTAAATTTAATTATTTTGAAATTAAATTAAATTGTTTTTAAATTAAATTAAATTAATTTAAAATTTAAATAAATTAAATTATTTTAAAATTAAATATTATTTTCAAATTAAATTAAATTATTTTCAAATTAAATTAAATTATTTTCAAATTAAATTATTTTTAAATTAAATTAAATTATTTTTAAATTTAATTAAATTAAATTATTTTAAAATTAAATATTATTTTCATTTAAATTTAATTATTTTCAAATTAAATTATTTTCAAATTAAAAAAAATTATTTTTAAATTAAATTAAATTATTTTTTAATTAAATTAAATTATTTTCAAATAAATTAAATTATTTTCCAATTAAATTAAATTATTTTCAAATTAAATTATTTTCAAATGAAATTAAATTATTTTCCAATTAAATTAAATTATTTTCAAATTAAGTTAAATTATTTTCAAATTAAATTAAATTATTTTCAAATTAAATTACTTTCAAATTAAATTAAATGATTTTTAATTAAAGTAAATTATTTTCAAATTAAATTAAATTATTTTCAAATTAAATTAAATTATTTTTAAATTAAATTAAATTAAATTATTTTTTAATTAAATTAAATTATTTTCATATTAAATTAAATTATTTTCAAATTAAATTATTTTTAATTTTAAATTAAATTATTTTTAAATTAAATTAAATTGTTTCAAACTAAATAAATTATTTTCAAATTATATAAAATTATTTTTAAATTTAATTAAATTAAATTATTTTCAAATTAAATTAAATTATTTTTAAATTTAATTAAAATAAATTATTTTCAAAATAAATTAAATTATTTTCCAATAAAATTAAATTTATTTATTTTTAAATTAAATTAAATTATTTTTAAATTAAATTATTTTTAAATTAAATTAAATTATTTTCAAATTAAATTAAATTATTTTGAAATTAAATATTATTTTCAAATTAAATTAAATTATTTTGAAATTAAATTAAATTATTTTTAAATTAAATTAAATTGTTTCAAACTAAATACATTATTTATAAATTAAATTAAAATATTTTCAAATTAAATTAAATTATTTTTAAATTAAATTATTTTTAAATTATATTATTTTCAAATTAAATTAAATTGTTTTCAAATTAAATTAAATTATTTTCAAATTAAGTTAAATTATTTTCAAATCAAATTAAATTATTTTCAAATTAAATTACTTTCAAATTAAATTAAATGATTTTTAAATTAAATTAATTTTTAATTAAAGTAAATTATTTTCAAATTAAATTATTTTCAAATTAAATTAAATTATTTTTAAATTAAATTAAATTAAATTATTTTTAAATTAAATTAATTATTTTCAAATGAAATTAAATTATTTTCAAGTTAAATTATTTTTAATTTTAAATTAAATTATTTTTAAATTAAATTAAATTGTTTCAAACTAAATAAATTATTTTTAAAATATATTAAATTATTTTAAATTTAATTAAATTAAATTATTTTTAAATTTAATTAAAATAAATTATTTTCAAAATAAATTAAATTATTTTCCAATTAAAATGAATTAATTTATTTTTAAATTAAATTAAATTATTTTTAAATTAAATTATATTAATTTAAAATTTGAATAAATTAAATTATTTTAAAATTAAATATTATTTTCAAATTAAATTAAATTATTTTCAAATAAATTAAATTATTTTCCAATTAAATTAAATTATTTTCAAGTTAAATTAAATTATTTTCAAACTAAATTAAATTATTTTTAAATTTAATTAAATTATTTTTAAATTTAATTAAATTAAATTATTTTAAAATTAAATATTATTTTCAAATTAAATTAAATTATTTTCAAGTTAAATTAAATTATTTTCAAATTAAATTATTTTCAAATTAAATTAAATTATTTTCAAATTAAATTAAATTATTTTCAAATTAAATTAAATTAATTTATTTTTTAATTAAATCAAATTATTTTCAAATTAAATTAAATTATTTTCAAATTAAAATAAATTATTTTCAAATTTAATTAAAATAAATTATTTTGAAAATAAATTAAATTATTTTCAAATTAAATTAAATTATTTTCAAACTAAATTAAATTATTTTTAAATTTAATTAAATTATTTTTAAATTTAATTAAAATAAATTATTTTAAAATTAAATATTATTTTCAAATTAAATTAAATTATTTTCAAATTAAATTATTTTCAAATTAAATTAAATTTTTTTCAACTTAAATTAAATTATTTTTAAATTAAATTAAATTATTTTTGAATTAAATTAAATTATTTTCAAATTAAATAAAATTATTTTAAAATTAAATTAAATTATTTTTAAATTTAATTAAATTAAATTATTTTAAAATTAAATATTATTTTCAAATTAAATTAAATTATTTTCAAATTAAATTAAATTATTTTCAAATTAAAACAATATATTTTTCAATTAAATTATATTATTTTCAAATTAAATTAAATTATTTTCAAATTTAATTAAAATAAATTATTTTCAAAATAAATTAAATTATTTTCAAAATAAATTAAATTATTTTCAAACTATATTAAATTTTTTTTAAATTTAATTAAATTAAATTATTTTAAAATTAAATATTATTTTCATTTAAATTTAATTATTTTCAAATTAAATTTAATTATTTTCAAATTAAATTATTTTTAAATGAAATTAAATTATTTTCAAATTAAATTAAATTATTTTCAAATAAATTAAATTATTTTCCAATTAAATTAAATTATTTTCAAATTAAATTATTTTCAAATGAAATTAAATTATTTTCAAATTAAATTAAATTATTTTCAAATTAAGTTAAATTATTTTCAAATTAAATTAAATTATTTTCAAATTAAATTATTTTCAAATTAAGTTAAATTATTTTCAAATTAAATTAAATTATTTTTAAATTGAATTAAATTAAATTATTTTTTAATTAAATTAAATTATTTTCAAATTAAATTAAATTATTTTCAAATTAAATTATTTTTAATTTTAAATTAAATTATTTTTAAATTAAATTAAATTGTTTCAAACTAAAATAATTATTTTCAAATTATATTAAATTATTTTTAAATTTATTTAAATTAAATTATTTTCAAATTAAATTAAATTATTTTTAAATTTAATTAAAATAAATTATTTTCAAAATAAATTAAATTATTTTCCAATTAAATTAAATTAATTTATTTTTAAATTAAATTAAATTATTTTTAAAATAAATTATTTTCAAATTAAATTAAATTATTTTCAAATTAAATTAAATTATTTTGAAATTAAATTAAATTATTTTTAAAATAAATTAAATTAATTTAAAATTTAAATAAATTAAATTATTTTAAAATTAAATATTATTTTCAAATTAAATTAAATTATTTTCAAATTAAATTAAATTATTTTCAAATTAAATTATTTTAAAATTAAATTAAATTGTTTTCAAATTAAATTAAATTATTTTTAAACTAAATTAAATTATTATTAAATTAAATTAAATTATTTTTAAATTAAATTAAATTATTTTCAAATAAATTAAATAATTTTCCACTTAAATTAAATTATTTTCAAATTAAATTAACTTATTTTCAAATGCAATTAAATTATTTTCAAATTAAATTAAATTAATTTATTTTTAAATTAAATTAAATTAATTTTAAATTAAATTATTTTCAAACTAAATTAAATTACTTTCAAATTAAATTAAATTATTTTCAAATTAAATTAAATTATTTTTAAATTAAATTAAATTGTTTCAAACTAAATACATTATTTTCAAATTAAATTAAAATATTTTCAAATTAAATTAAATTATTTTTAAATTAAATTAAATTATTTTTAAATTAAATTATTTTAAAATTAAATTAAATTATTTTCAAAATAAATTAAATTATTTTGAAATTAAATTAAATTATTTTTAAATTAAATTAAATTAATTTAAAATTTAAATAAATTAATTTATTTTAAAATTAAATATTATTTTCAAATTAAATTAAATTATTTTCAAATTAAATTAAATTATTTTCAAATTAAATTATTTTCAAATTAAATTAAATTATTTTCAAATTAAAATTAATTTATTTTTTAATTAAATCAAATTATTTTCAAATTAAATTAAATTATTTTCAAATTAAAATAAATTATTTTCAAATTTAATTAAAATAAATTATTTTCAAAATAAATTAAATTATTTTCAAATTAAATTAAACTATTTTCAAACTAAATTAAATTATTTTTAAATTTAATTAAATTATTTTTAAATTTAATTAAATTAAATATTATTTTCAAATTAAATTAAATTATTTTCAAATTAAATTAAATTATTTTCAAGTTAAATTAAATTATTTTCAAATTAAATTATTTTCAAATTAAATTAAATTATTTTTAAACTAAACTAAATTAAATTATTTTTAAATTAACTTAAATTATTTTCAAATTAAATTAAATTATTTTCAAATAAATCAAATTATTTTCCAATTAAATAAAATTATTTTCAAATTAAATTATTTTCAAATGAAATTAAATTATTTTCAAATTAAATTAAATTATTTTCAAATTAAGTTAGATTATTTTCAAATTAAATTAAATTATTTTCAAATTAAATTACTTTCAAATTATATTAAATGATTTTTAAATTAAATTAAATTAATTTTTAATTAAAGTAAATTATTTTCAAATTAAATTAAATTATTTTCAAATTAAATTAAATTTTTTTTAAATGAAATTATTTTTAAATTAAATTAAATTATTTTCAAATTAAATTATATTATTTTCAAATTAAGTTAAATTATTTTCAAATTAAATTAAATTATTTTCAAATTAAATTATTTTCAAATGAAATTAAATTATTTTCAAATTAAATTAAATTATTTTCAAATTAAGTTAAATTATTTTCAAATTAAATTAAATTATTTTCAAATTAAATTATTTTCAAATTAAATTAAATTATTTTCAAATTAAATTAAATTATTTTTAAATTAAATTAAATTGTTTCAAACTAAATAAATTATTTTCAAATTATATTAAATTATTTTTAAATTTAATTAAATTAAATTATTTTCAAATTAAATTATTTTTAATTTTAAATTAAATTATTTTTAAATTAAATTAAATTGTTTCAAACTAAATAAATTATTTTCAAATTATATTAAATTATTTTTAAATTTAATTAAATTAAATTATTTTCAAATTAAATTAAATTATTTTAAAATTAAATTAAATTATTTTTAAATTAAATTATTTTCAAATTAAATTAAATTATTTTCAAATTAAATTAAATTATTTTGAAATTAAATTAAATTATTTTTAAATTAAATTAAATTAGTTTAAAATTTAAATAAATTAAATTATTTTAGAATTAAATATTATTTTCAAATTAAATTAAATTATTTTCAAATTAAATTAAATTATTTTCAAATTAAATTATTTTCAAAATTAATTAAATTGTTTTCAAATTATATTAAATTATTTTTAAACTAAATTAAATTATTTTTAAATTAAATTAAATTATTTTTAAATTAAATTAAATTATTTTCAAATAAATTAAATTATTTTTCAATTAAATTAAATTATTTTCAAATTAAATTAAATTATTTTCAAATGCAATTAAATTATTTTCAAATTAAATTAAATTAATTTATTTTTAAATTAAATTAAATTAATTTGAAATTAAATTATTTTCAAATTAAATTAAATTACTTTCAAATTAAATTAAATTATTTTGAAATTAAATTAAATTATTTTTAAATTAAATTAAATTGTTTCAAACTAAATACATTATTTTCAAATTAAATTAAAATATTTTCAAATTAAATTAAATTATTTTTAAATTAAATTAAATTATTTTTAAATTAAATTATTTTCAAATTAAATTAAATTATTTTCAAATTAAATTAAATTATTTTGAAATTAAATTAAATTATTTTAAAATTAAATTAATTTAAAATTTAAATAAATTAAATTATTTTAAAATTAAATATTATTTTCAAATTAAATTTAATTAATTTCAAATTAAATTAAATTATTTTCAAATTAAATTATTTTCAAATTAAATTAAATTATTTTCAAATTAAATTAAATTAATTTATTTTTTAATTAAATCACATTATTTTCAAATTAAATTAAATTATTTTCAAATTAAATTAAATTATTTTCAAATTAAAATAAATTATTTTCAAATTAAATTAAATTATTTTTAAACTAAATTAAATTGTTTTTAAATTAAATTAAATTATTTTCAAACCAAATTAAATTATTTTTAAATTTAATTAAATTATTTTTAAATTTCATTAAATTAAATTATTTTAAAATTAAATATTATTTTCAAATTAAATTAAATTATTTTCAAGTTAAATTAAATTATTTTCAAATTAAATTATTTTCAAATTAAATTAAATTATTTTCAAATTAAATTAAATTATTTTTAAACTAAATTAAATTATTTTTAAATTAAATTAAATTATTTTCAAATTAAATTAAATTATTTTCAAATAAATTAAATTATTTTCAAATTAAATTATTTTCAAATTAAGTTAAATTATTTTCAAATTAAATTAAATTATTTTCAAATTAAATTATTTTTAAATTTAATTAAATTATTTTTTAATTAAATTAAATTATTTTCAAAATAAATTATTTTACTTTCAAATTTAATCAAAGTAAATTATTTTCAAATTAAATTAAATTATTTTCAAATTAAATTAAATTATTTTGAAATTAAATTAAATTATTTTAAAATTAAATTAAATTAATTTAAAATTTAAATAAATTAAATTATTTTAAAATTAAATATTATTTTCAAATTAAATTAAATTATTTTCAAATTAAATTAAAATATTTTCAAATTAAATTATTTTCAAATTAAATTAAATTATTTTCAAATTAAATTAATTTATTTTTTAATGAAATCAAATTATTTTCAAATTAAATTAAATTATTTTCAAATTAAATTAAATTATTTTCAAATTAAAATAAATTATTTTCAAATTAAATTAAATTATTTTTAAACTAAATTAAATTATTTTTAAATAAAATTAAATTATTTTCAAATTAAATTAAATTATTTTTAAACTAAATTAAATTATTTTTAAATTAAATTAAATTATTTTCGAATTAAATTAAATTATTTTCAATTAAATTAAATTATTTTCAAATTAAATTAAATTATTTTCAAATTAAGTTACATTATTTTCAAATTAAAATAAATTATTTTCAAATTATATTAAATTATTTTCAAATTAAATTATTTTTAAATTTAAGTAAATTATTTTTTAATTAAATTAAATTAATTTCAAAATAAATTAATTTACTTTCAAATTTAATCAAAGTAAATTATTTTCAAATTAAATTAAATTATTTTCAAATTTTTTTAAATTAAATTATTTTCAAATTATATTAAATTGTTTTTGAATTTAATTAAATTATTTTCAATTTAAATTAAATTATTTTCAAATTAAATTAAATTTAAATAAATTATATTCAAATTAAATTAAGTTGTTTTAATATTAAATTAAATTAAATAATTTTAATATTAAATTAAATTATTTTCAAATTAAATTCAAGTATTTTCAAATTAAATTAATTCATTTCTAAATTTAGGTATTTTCAAATTTAATTATTTTCAAATTAAATTAAATTATTTTTAAATTAAATTACATTATTTTTAAATTAAATTTAATTATTTTCGAATTAAATTTAATTATTTTCGAAATAAATTAAATAATTTTTAAATTAAATTTAATTATTTTAATATTAAATTAAATTATTTTCAAATTAAATTCAAGTATTTTCAAATTAAATTAATTCATTTTTAAATTTAGGTATTTTTAAATTAAATTATTTTCAAATTAAATTAAATAATTTTTATATTAAATTACATTATTTTTTAATTAAATTTAATTATTTTCGAATTAAATTAAATTATTTTCGAAATAAATTGAATAGTTTTTAAATTAAATTAAATTATTTGCAAACTAAATTAAATTATTTTTAAATTTAATTATATTAAATTATTTTCAAATTAAATTAAATTATTTTTAAATTAAATTAATTATTTTCATACTAAATTAAATTATTTTCATACTAAATTAAATTATTTTTAAATTTAATTCAATTAAATTATTTTCAAATTAAATTGAATTATTTTCAAAATAAATTATTTTTAAATTTAATTAAATTAAATTATTTTCAAATTAAATTAAATTATTTTTAAATTAAATTCAAATAAATTATTCTCAAATTAAATAGTTATTTTCAAATTAAATTTAATTATTTGTAAATTAAATTTAATTATTTTTGAATTAAATTATATTACTTTCGAATTAAATTAAATAAATTTAAATTATTTTTAAATTAAATTAAATTTTTTCAAATTGATTTAAGTTATTTTTAAATAAAATTAAAATATTTTTAAAATAAATTAAATTATTTTCAAATTAAATTAAATTTTTTCAAATTAAATTAAATTATTTTCAAATTAAACTAAATTATTTTTAAATTAAATTAAATTGTTTTTAAATCAAATTAAGTTATTTTCAAATTAAATTAAATTATTTTCAAATTAAATTAATTTTAATTCAATTTATTATTTTCAAGTTAAATTAAATTATTTTTATTTAAATTCAATTAAATTATTTTCAACTTAAATTTAATAAAAATCAATTTATTATTTTCAAGTTTAATTAAATTATTTTTATTTAAATTCAATTAAATTATTTTCAACTTAAATTTAATAAATTTAATAATTTTAAAATTAAATTAAATTATTTTCAAATTAAATTAAATTATTTTCAAACTAAATTAATTAAATTAAATTATTTTTAAATTATATTAAATTATTTTCAAGTTAAACTAATTATTTTCAAATTAAATTTAATTATTTTCAAATTAAATTATTTTTTTTTCAAATTAAATTGAATTATTTTCAAATTAAATTTAATTATTTTTAAATTAAATTAAATTATTTTTAAATTAAATTAAATTATTTTTAAATTAAATTAAATTATTTCCAAATTAAATTAAATTATTTTCAAATTTAATTAAATTATTTCTAGTTTTAAATTAAATTATTTTTAAATTAAATTAAATTGTTTTCAAATTAAATAAATGAATTTCAAATTAAATTAAATTATTTTTAAATTTAATTAAAATAAATTATTTTCAAAATAAATTAAATTTTTTTCAAATTAAATTAAATTATTTTTAAAATAAATTATTTTCTAATTGACAAATTATTTTTATTTAAAATTAAATTATTTTCAATTTAAATTAAATTAAATTATTTTTAAATTAAATTAAATCATTTTTAAATTAAATTAAATTATTTTTAAATTTATTTAGATTATTTTCTAATTTATTTAAATTTAATTATTTTCAAATTAAATTAAATTATTTTGAAATTAAATTAAATTATTTTCAAATTAAATTAAATTATTTTTAAATTAAATTAAATTATTTTCAAATTAAATTGTTATTTTTTAATTAAATTATTTTTAATTTAAATTATTTTCAATTTAAATTCAATTATTTTCAAATTAAACTAAATTATTTTTTTAGTTTATTCAATATAATTATTTTCAAATTAAATTAAATTTTTTTCAATTAAATTGAATTAAATTATTTTCAAATTAAATTAAATTATTACCAAATTAAATTAAATTATTTTTAAATTAAATCAAATTATTTTCAAATTAAATTAAATTATTTTTAAATTAAATTAAATTATTTAAAAAAAAATTAAAATATTTTTAATTTAAATTAAATTATTTTCAAATTAAATTAAATTATTTTTAAATTAAACTAAATTAATTTCAAATTAAATTAAATTATTTTCACATTAAATTAAATTATTTTTAAATTTAAATAAATTAAATTATTTTCAAATTAAGTTAAAATATTTTCAAATTAAATTAATTATTTTCAAATTAAATTATATTATTTTCAAATTAAATTAAATTATTTGTAAAACATATTAAATTATTTTCAAATTTAATTTAATATAATTATTTTCAAATTAAATTAATTATTTTGAAATTAAATTAAATTATTTTTAAATGTAATTAAATTTAATTAATTTCAAATAACATTAAACTATTTTCAAATTAAATTAAATTATTTGTAATCTTATCAAATTATTTTTAAATTTAATTAAATTATTTTAAAATTAAATTTATTTATTTTCAAATTGAATTAAATTTTTTTCTTAACTATTTAAATTCTTAACTATTTTCCAATTAAATTAAATTATTGTCAAATTAAATTTCAGTATTTTCCAAGTAAATAAAATTATTTTCAAATTAATTTAAAATATTTTGAAATTAAATTAAATTATTTTTAAATTAAATTAAAGTATTTTCAATTTAAGTAGTTATTTTTAAATTAAATTAAATTATTTTCAAATAAAATTAAATTATTTATAAATTTAAACTAAATTAATTTTGTATTAAATTAAATTATTTTCAAACTAAAATAAATTATTTTCAAATTAAATTATTTTCAAATTCAATTAATTTAAATTATTATTAAATTTTATAGTATAAAAATTATTTTCAAATTAAATTGAATTATATTCAAATTAAATTAAATTGTTTTCAAAGTAAATTAAATTATTTTCACGTTGAATTAAATTATTTTTAAATTATATTAAATTATTTTCTAGTTAAACTAATTATTTTAAAATTAAATCAAATTATTTTTAAATTATATTAAATTATTTAAAAAAAACTAAATTAATTTTAAATTAAATAAAATTATTTTTAAATTTAATTAAATTATTTTAAAATTAAATTAAATTATTTTCAAATTAAAATAAACTGTTTTCAAATTTAAATTAAATTAATTTCAAACTAAATTAAACTATTTTTTAATTTAATTAAATTATTTTTAAATTTAATTAAATTAAATTGTTTTCAAATTGAATGAAATTATTTTCAAATTAAATTAAATTATTTTCAAATTAAATTAAATTATTTTCAAATTAAATTAAATTATTTTTAAATTTAATAAAATTAAATTATTTTCAAAATAAACTAAATTATTTTCAAATTAAATTGAATTATTTTAAAATTAAATTTAATTATTTCAAAATTAAATTAAATTATTTTTAAATTAAATTAATTTTTTTTTAAATTGAATCGTTATTTTTAAATTAAATTATTTTTAAATTTAATTAAATTAAATTATTTTCAAATTAAATTAAATTATTTTTAAATTGTTTTTAATTAAAATTAAATTATTTTCAAATTAAATTAAATTATTTTCAAATATATCAAATTATTTTCAAATTAAATTAAATTATTTTCAAATTATATTAAATTATTTTTAAATTAAATTAAATTATTTTTAAATTAAATTAAAATATTTTCAAATTAAATTAAATTATGTTTAAATTAAATTAAATTAATTTCAAATTAAATTAAATTATTTTTAAATTAAATTAAATTATTTTCAAATTAAATTAAATTATTTTCAAATTAAATTTAATTATTTTCAAATTAAATTTAATTATTTTTAAATAAATTTAATTTTTTTTCAAATTAAAATAAATTATTTTTAAGTTTGATTAAATTAAGTTATTTTCGAATAAAATTATTTTTAAATTATATCATAATATTTTAAATTTAATTAAATTAAATTATTTTTAAATTAAATTATAATATTTTAAATTTAATTAAATAAAATTATTTTCAAATTAAATTAAATTATTTTTAAATTTAATTAAAATAAATTATTTTCAAATTAAATTAAATTATTTTCAAATTAAATTTAATTAATTTCATTTTAAATTGATTTATTTTCAAATTAAATTAAATTATTTTTAAATTAAATTAAATTATTTTTAAATTTAATTAAATTAAATTATTTTCAAATTAAATTAAATTATTTTCAAATTAAATTTAATTATTTTTAAATTCAATAAACTTATTTTTAAATTAAATTAATTTATTTTTAAATTAAATTAAATTATTTTAAAATTTAATTAAATTAAATTATTTTCAAATTAAATTAAATTATTTACAAATTAAATTCAATTATTTTCAAATTAAATTAAATTATTTTCAAATTAAGTAAAAGTATTTTTAAATTAAATTAAATTATTTTCTAATTAAATTAAATTATTTTTAAATTTATTTAAATTACATAATTTTTAAATTAAATTAAATTTTTTTCAAATTAAATTAAATTATTTTTAAAATAAACTAAATTATTTTCAAATTTAAATTAAATTATTTTCAAATTAAATTTAATTATTTTCAAATTCAATTAAATTATTTTTAAATTCAATTAATTTATTTTTAAATTAAATTAAATTATTTTAAAATTTAATTAAATTAAATTATTTTCAAATTAAATTAAATTATTTGTAAAATAAACTAAATTATTTTCAAATTTAAATTAAATTATTTTCAAATTAAATTAAATTAATTTCAAATTAAATTAATTTAATTTAATTTTTAAATTAAATTAAATTATTTTAAAATTTTATTAAATTAAATTATTTTCAAATTAAATTAAATTATTTTCAAATTAAATTTAATTATTTTCAAATTAAATTTAATTATTTTCAAATTTAATTAAATTATTTTCAAATTAAATTTAATTATTTTCAAATTAAATTATATTTAAATTAAATTAAATCATTTTTAATTAAAATTAAATTATTTTTAAATTAAATTAAATTATTTTCAAAATAAATTAAATTATTTTCAAACTAAATTAAATTATTATCAAATTTAAATTAAATTATGTTCAAATTAAATTAAATTCATTTCAAATTAAATTTATTTTTAAATTAATTTAAATTATTTTCAAATTAAAATAAATTTTTTTCAAATTAAAATATTATTATTTTTAATTGAATTAAATTATTTTTGAATTAAATTAAATTATTTTCTAATTAAATTAAATTATATTTAAATTAAATTAAAATAAATTAATTTCAAATTAAATTAAATTATTTTCAAATTAAATTAAATTATTTTCAAATTAAATTAAATTATTTTCAAATTAAATTTAATTATTTTCAAATTAAATTTAATTATTTTTAAATAAATTTAATTTTTTTTCAAATTAAAATAAATTATTTTTAAGTTTGATTAAATTAAATTATTTTCAAATAAAATTATTTTTAAATTATATTATAATATTTTAAATTTAATTAAATTAAATTATTTTTAAATTAAATTATAATATTTTAAATTTAATTAAATAAAATTATTTTCAAATTAAATTTAATTAAAATAAATTATTTTCAAATTAAATTAAATTATTTTCAAATTAAATTTAATTAATTTCAATTTAAATTGATTTATTTTCAAATTAAATTAAATTATTTTTAAATTAAATTAAATTATTTTTAAATTTAATTAAATTAAATTATTTTCAAATTAAATTAAATTATTTTCAAATTAAATTAAATTATTTTCAAATTAAATTTAATTATTTTTAAATTCAATTAAATTATTTTTAAATTCAATTAATTTATTTTTAAATTAAATTAAATTATTTTAAAATTTAATTAAATTAAATTATTTTCAAATTAAATTAAATTATTTACAAATTAAATTCAATTATTTTCAAATTAAATTAAATTATTTTCAAATTAAGTAAAAGAATTTTTAAATTAAATTAAATTATTTTCTAATTAAATTAAATTATTTTTCAATTTATTTAAATTACATAATTTTTAAATTAAATTAAATTTTTTTCAAATTAAATTAAATTATTTGTAAAATAAACTAAATTATTTTCAAATTTAAATTAAATTATTTTCAAATTAAATTAAATTAATTTCAAATTAAATTAATTTAATTTTATTTTTAAATTAAATTAAATTATTTTAAAATTTAATTAAAATTAATTATTTTCAAATTAAATTAAATTATTTTCAAATTAAATTAAATTTTTTTCAAATTAAAATAAATTATTTTTAAGTTTGATTAAATAAATTATTTTCAAATAAAATTATTTTTAAATTATATTATAATATTTTAAATTTAATTAAATTAAATTATTTTTAAATTAAATTATAATATTTTAAATTTAATTAAATAAAATTATTTTTAAATTAAATTAAATTATTTTTAAATTTAATTAAAATAAATTATTTTCAAATTAAATTAAATTATTTTCAAATTAAATTTTAATTAATTTCAATTTAAATTGATTTATTTTCAAATTAAATTAAATTATTTTTTAATTAAATTAAATTATTTTTAAATTTAATTAAATTAAATTATTTTTAAATTAAATTAAATTATTTTCAAATTAAATTAAATTATTTTCAAATTAAATTTAATTATTTTTAAATTCAATTAAACTATTTTTAAATTAAATTAATTTATTTTAAAATTTAATTATTAAATTATTTTAAAATTTAATTATTAAATTATTTTCAAATTAAATTAAATTATTTACAAATTAAATTCAATTATTTTCAAATTAAATTAAATTATTTTCAATTTAAGTAAAAGTATTTTTAAATTAAATTAAATTATTTTCTAATTAAATTAAATTATTTTAAAATTTAATTAAAATTAATTATTTTCAAATTAAATTAAATTATTTTCAAATTAAATTAAATTTTTTTCAAATTAAAATAAATTATTTTTAAGTTTGATTAAATAAATTATTTTCAAATAAAATTATTTTTAAATTATATTATAATATTTTAAATTTAATTAAATTAAATTATTTTTAAATTAAATTATAATATTTTAAATTTAATTAAATAAAATTATTTTTAAATTAAATTAAATTATTTTTAAATTTAATTAAAATAAATTATTTTCAAATTAAATTAAATTATTTTCAAATTAAATTTTAATTAATTTCAATTTAAATTGATTTATTTTCAAATTAAATTAAATTATTTTTTAATTAAATTAAATTATTTTTAAATTTAATTAAATTAAATTATTTTTAAATTAAATTAAATTATTTTCAAATTAAATTAAATTATTTTCAAATTAAATTTAATTATTTTTAAATTCAATTAAACTATTTTTAAATTAAATTAATTTATTTTAAAATTTAATTATTAAATTATTTTAAAATTTAATTATTAAATTATTTTCAAATTAAATTAAATTATTTACAAATTAAATTCAATTATTTTCAAATTAAATTAAATTATTTTCAATTTAAGTAAAAGTATTTTTAAATTAAATTAAATTATTTTCTAATTAAATTAAATTATTTTCAAATTAAATTTAATTATTTTTAAATTAAATTAAATTATATTTAAATTAAATTAAATTATTTATAATTAAAATTAAATTATTTTTAAATTAAATTAAATTATTTTCAAATTAAATTAAATTATTTACAAATTAAATTAAATTATTTTCAAATTTAAATTAAATTATGTTCAAATTAAATTAAATTAATTTCAAATTAAATTAATTTATTTTTTATTTGAATTAAATTATTTTTAAATTAAATTAAATTATTTTCTAATTAAATTAAATTATTTTCAAATAAAATTAAATTATTTTTAAATTAAATTAATTCATTTTTAAATTAAATTAAATTATTTTTAAATTTATATAAATCAAATTATTTCCAAATTAAATTAAATTGTTTTCAAACTAAATTAAATTATTTTCTAATTAAATTAAATTATTTTCAAATTAAATTTAATTATTTTTAAATTAAATTAAATTATATTTAAATTAAATTAAATTATTTATAATTAAAATTAAATTATTTTTAAATTAAATTAAATTATTTTCAAATTAAATTAAATTATTTTTAAATTAAATTAAATTATTTTCTTATTAAATTAAGTTATGTTATAATTAAATTAAATTAATTTCAAATTAAATTAAATTAAATTATTTTCAAATTAAATTAAATTATTTAAAAATTAAATTAATTTCAAATTAAATTAATTTTTTTTCAAATTTAAATTAAATTATTTTCAAATTAAATTAGAATAATTTCAAATTAAATTAATTTATTTTTAAACTAAAATAAATTATTTTTAAATTAAATTAAATTAAATTATTTTCAAATTAAATTAAATTATTTTTAAATTTAAATTAAATTTTTTTCAAATTAAATTAAATTAATTTCAAATTAAATTAATTTATTTTTTATTTGAATTAAATTATTTTTAAATTAAATTAAATTATTTTCAAATTAAATTTAATTATTTTCAAATAAAATTAAATTATTTTTAAATTAAATTAATTCATTTTTAAATTAAATTAAATTATTTTTAAATTTATATAAATCAAATTATTTCCAAATTAAATTAAATTGTTTTCAAACTAAATTAAATTATTTTTAAATTAAATTAAATTATTTTCAAATTAAATTAAATTATTTTCAAATTAAATTAAATTATTTTCAAATTAAATTATATATTTTCAAATTAAATTAAATTATTTTCAAAATAAATAAAATTATTTTCAAATTAAATTAAATTGTTTTCAAAATAAATTAAGTTATTTCTATATTAAATTAAATTATTTTTAAATTAAATTAAATTATTTTCAAATTAATTTAAATTATTTTTAAAATATTTTTAAATTTAATTAAATTTAATTATTTTTGTATTAAAATTAATTATTTTCCGAATAAATTTAATTATTTTCAAATTTATTTAAGTTCAATTTACTTCAAATTAAATTAAATAATTTTTAAATTAAACTATTATCAAATTGAATTTAATTATTTTTGTTTAAAATTAAATTATTTTCAAATTAAATTAAACTTTTTTCAAATTTAATGAAATTAATTTCAAATTAAAATAAATTATTCTTAAATTAAATAAAATTATTTAAAAAAAAATTACATTAATTTTAATTTAAATTAAAATAATTTCAAAATAAATTACATTATTTTTAAATTAAATTAAATTACTTTCAAATAAAATTATATAAAATTATTTGCAAATTAAATAAAATTATTTTTAGATTTAATTAAATTTATTTCAAATTTTAAATTTTTATTTTTTTAAAGTTTATTTTAAATTTAATTAAATTAAATTATATTCAAATTAAATTACATTAGTCTCAAATTAAATTTAATTATTTTCAAATTAAACTTAATTATTTTCAAATTAAATTACATTATTGTTAAATTAAATTAAATTATTTCAAATTAAATTTAGTTATTTTTAAATTAAATTAAATTATTTTCAAATAAAATTACATTATTTTCAAATTAAATTTAATTATTTTCAAATTGAATTAAACTCTTTTCAAATTAAATCAAATTAATTTGAATTATTCTGAAATTAAATTCAATTGTTTTCAAATTAATTAAAATTATTTTTTAAAATTTTTTTTTTAAATTTAATTAATTTTAATTTAAATATTAAATATTTTCGTATTAAATTTAATTATTTTTAAAATAAATTTAATTATTTTTAAATTTAATTAAGTTAAATTAAATTCAAATTAAATTAAATTATTTTTAAATTAAATTATTTTCAAATTGAATTAAATTATTTTTATTTAAAATTAAATTATTTTTAAATTAAATTAAACTTTTTTCAAATTTAATCATATTAATTTCAAATTAAATTAAATTATTCTTAAAAAAATAAAATTATTTTAAAAAAAATTAAATTAATTTTAAAAAAAATTAAATTATTTTGAAAATAAATTAAATTATTTTTAAATTGAATTAATTTTTTTTTAAATTAAATTAAATTATTTTCAAATTAAATACAATTATTTTTAGATTTAATTAAATTAATTTAAAATGTAATTAAATTATTTTTATATTTAATTAAATTAAATTATTTATAAATTAAATTACATTGTTTTTAAATTAAATTTAATTATTTTCAAATTAAATTAAATTATTTTCAATTTATTTATTTAAAAAAAAATTACATTATTTTTAAATTTAATTAAATTAAATTATTTTCAAATTAAATTAAATTATTTTCAAATTAAATTAAATCATTTTCAAATTAAGTTAAATTATTTTTAAATTAACAAATTATTTTCAAATTATTTATATACAAATTAAATTAAATTATTTTCAAATTAAATTAAATTATTTTGAAACTAAATTAATTCATTTTTAAATAAAATTAAATTATTTTTAAATTTGTATAAATTAAATTATTTCCAAAAAAAATTAAATTATTTTCAAATAAAATTAATTTAATTTCAAATTAAATTAAATTACTTTCAAATTAAATATATACAAATTAAATTAAATTATTTTTAAATTAAATTAAATTATTTTCAAATTAAATTTAATTATTTTTAAATTCAATTAAATTATTTTAAAATTAAATTAATTTGATTTTAAATTAAATTAAATTATTTTAAAATTTAATTAAATTAAATTATTTTCAAATTAAATTAAATTATTTACAAATTAAAATCAATTATTTTCAAATTAAATTAAATTATTTTCAAATTAAGTAAAAGTAATTTTAAATTAAATTAAACTATTTTCTAATTAAATTAAATTATTTTTAAATTTATTTAAATTACATAATTTTTAAATTAAATTAAATTTTTTTCAAATTAAATTAAATAATTTTTAAAATAAACTAAATTATTTTCAAATTTAAATTAAATTATTTTCAAATTAAATTAAATTAATTTCAAATTAAATTAATTTAATTTTATTTTTAAATTAAATTAAATTATTTTCAAATTAAATTAAATTATTTTCAAATTAAATTTAATTATTTTCAAATTAAATTAAATTATATTTAAATTAAATTAAATTATTTTTAATTAAAATTAAATTATTTTTAAATTAAATTAAATTATTTTCAAATTAAATTAAATTATTTTTAAATTAACATAAATTATTTTCAAATTAATTATATACAAATTAAATTAAATTATTTTCAAATTAAATTAAATTATTTTTAAACTAAATTAATTCATTTTTAAATAAAATTAAATTATTTTTAAATTTATATAAATTAAATTATTTCCAAAATAAATTAAATTATTTTCAAATAAAATTAATTTATTTTCAAATTAAATTAAATTACTTTTAAATTAAATATATACAAATTAAATTAAATTATTTTTAAATTAAATTAAATTATTTTCAAATTAAATTTAATTATTTTTAAATTAAATTAATTTATTTTCCAATTTAATTAATTCATTTTCAAATTAAATTAATTCATGTTTAAATTAAAATAAATTATTTTTAAATTTATAGAAATTAAATTATTTTCAAATTAAATTAAATTATTCTCAAATTAAATAAAATTATTTTCAAACTAAATAAAATTATTTTTAAATTAAATTTTTTTTTTTAAATTTAATTAAATTACATTATTTTCAAATTAAATTAAATTATTTTCAAATTAAAATAAATTATTTTCAAATTAAAATTAATTATTTTTAATTCAATTAAATTAAATTATTTTCAAAATAAATTAAAAAATTTCTAGAATATATTATTTTTAAATTTAATTAAATTATTTTTAAATTAAATTAATTCATTTTAAATTAAATTAAATTATTTCCAAATTACATTAAACTATTTTCAAATTAAATTAAATTATTTTTAAATTAAATTAATTCATTTCTAAATTAAATTAAATTATTTTTAAATTTATATAAATTAAATTATTTCCAAAACAAATTAAATTATTTTCAAATTAAATTAAATTATTTTCGAATTAAATTAAATTACTTTCAAATTAAATATATACATATTAAATTAAATTATTTTCAAATTAAATTAAGTTATTTTTTATTAAATTAATTCATTATTAAATTAAATTAAACTATTTTTAAAATTATATAATTTAATTATTTCCAAATTAAATTAAATTATTTTTAAATTAAATTAATTTATTTTCCAATTTAAGTAATCCATTTTTAAATTATAATAATTCATTTTTAAATTTTATTACATAATTTTTAAATTTATAAAGATTAAATTATTTTCAAATAAAATTAAATTATTCTCAAATTAAATTAAATTATATTTAAATTAAATTAAATTATTTTTAAATTAAATTAATTAAATTTTAAATTAAATTTATTCATTTTTAAATTAAATTAAATTATTTTTAAATTTATATAAATTAAATTATTTACAAATTAAAATAAATTAATTTCAAATTAAATTAAATTAATTTCAAATTAAATTAATTTATTTTTTATTTGAATTAAATTATTTTTAAATTAAATTAAATTATTTTCAAATTAAATTTAATTATTTTCAAATTAAATTACATTATTTTCAAATTAAATTTAATTATTTTCAAATTGAATTAAACTATTTTCAAATTAAATCAAATTAATTTAAATTATTGTGAAATTAAATTCAATTATTTTCAAATTAATTAAAATTATTTTTTAAAAATTTTTTTTTAAATTTAATTAATTTTAATTTAAATATTAAATATTTTCGTATTAAATTTAATTATTTTTAAAATAAATTTAAATATTTTTAAATTTAATTAAGTTAAATTAAATTCAAATTAAATTTAATTATTTTTAAATTAAATTATTTTCAAATTGAATTAAATTATTTTTATTTAAAATTAAATTATTTTTAAATTAAATTTAATTATTTTCCAATTAAATTAAATTATTTTCAATTTATTTATTTAAAAAAAAATTACATTATTTTTAAATTTAATTAAATTAAATTATTTTCAAATTAAATTAAATTATTTTCAAATTAAATTAAATTATTTTCAAATTAAATTAAATTATTTTTAAATTAACATAAATTATTTTCAAATTAATTATATACAAATTAAATTAAATTATTTTCAAATTAAATTAAATTATTTTTAAACTAAATTAATTCATTTTTAAATAAAATTAAGTTATTTTTAAATTTATATAAATTAAATTATTTCCAAAATAAATTAAATTATTTTCAAATAAAATTAATTTATTTTCAAATTAAATTAAATTACTTTCAAATTAAATATATACAAATTAAATTAAATTATTTTTAAATTAAATTAAGTTATTTTTAAATTAAATTAATTCATTTTTAAATTAAATTACACTATTTTTAAAATTATATAATTTAATTTATTTCCAAATTAAATTAAATTATTTTTAAATTAAATTAATTTATTTTCCAATTTAATTAATTCATTTTCAAATTATAATAATTCATTTTTAAATTTAATTACATAATTTTTAGTTTTATATAAATTAAATTATTTTCAAATAAAATTAAATTATTCTCAAATTAAATTAAATTATTTTTATGTTAAATTAAATTATGTTTAAATTAAATTAATTAAATTTAAAAAAAATTCATTCATTTTTAAATTAAATTAAATTATTTTTAAATTTATATAAATTAAATTATTTACAAATTAAATTATATTATTTTCAAATTAAATTAAATTATTTTTAAATTTAAATAATTCATTTTTAAATTAAAATAAAACATTTTAAATATTTATAGAAAGTAAATTATTTTCAAATTAAATTAAATTATTCTCAAATTAAATAAAATTATTTTCAAATTAAATAAAATTATTTTTAAATTAAATTAAATTATTTTTAAATTTAATTAAATTAAATTATTTACAAATTAAATTTAATTATTTTAAAAAAAAAATATATATTTTCAAATTAAATTAAATTATTTAAAAATTAAATAAAATTATTTTTTAATTAAAATAAATTATTTTCAAATTAAATAAATATATTTTTAAATTAAATTAATTCATTTTTAAATTAAATTAAATTATTTTTAAATTTAATGAAATTAAATTTATTCCAAATTAAATTGAATTATTTTCAAATTAAATTAAAATTATTTTTAAATTAAATTAATTCATTTTTAAATGAAATGAAATTATTTTTAAATTTATATAATTTAAATTATTTTCAAATTAAATTAAATTATTTTCAAACTAAATTAAATTATTTTCAAATTAAATTAAATCATTTTCAAATTCAATTAAATTATTTCCTAATTACATTAAATTATTTTTAAATTAAATTAAATTAAATTATTTTCAAATTAAATTAAATTATTTTTAAATTTAATTAAATTATATTATTTTTAAATTAAACTAAATTAATTTCAAATTAAATTAAATTATTTTTAAACTAAATTAATTTATTTTTAAATTTAATTATTTTCAAATTAAATTAAATTATTTTCATATTATATTTAATTATTTTTAAATTAGATTAAATATTTTCAAACTAAATTAAATTATTTTCAAAACTAAATTAAATTATTTTTGAATTTTATTAAAATAAATTATTTTCAGATTAATTTAATTTTTTTCTAATTAAATTAAATTATTTTCAAAATAAATGAAATTATTTTCAAATTTAATTAAATTATTTTCAAATTAAATTACGATATTTTTAAATTAAATTAAATTATTTTTAAATTATATATAATTATTATCAAATTAAATTTAATTATTTTCAAATTAAATTAAATAATTTTTTAATTTAATTAAATTTATTTTTTTTCAAATTTAATTAAATTTAAATATTTTTAAATTTAATTCAATTAAATTATTATCAAATTAAATTAAATAATTTTTAAATTAAATTATTTTCAAATTAAATTAAATTATTTTTAAATTTAATTGAATTAAATAATTTTTAAATTAAATTATTTTTAAATTAAATTCAATTAAATTATTTTCAAATTTAATTAAATTATTTTCAAACTAAATTAAATTATTTTCAAATTAAATTAAATTATTTTCAAATCAAATCAAATTATTTTCCTATAAAATTATATTATTTTCAAATAAAATTAATTTATTTTCAAATTAAATTAAATTTCTTTCAAATTAAATATATACAAATCAAATTAAATTATTTTTAAATGAAATTAAATTATTTTCAAATTAAATTTAATTATTTTTAAATTCAATTAAATTATTTTTAAATTAAATTAATTTATTTTTAAATTAAATTAAATTTTTTTAAAATTTAATTAAATTAAATTATTTTTAAATTAAATTAAATTATTTACAAATTAAATTCAATTATTTTCAAATTAAATTAAATTATTTTCAAATTAAGTAAAAGTATTTTTAAATTAAATTAAATTATTTTCTAATTAAATTAAATTATTTTTAAATTTATTTAAATTACATAATTTTTAAATTAAATTAAATTTTTTTCAAATTAAATTAAATTATTTTTAAAATAAACTAAATTATTTTCAAATTTAAATTAAATTATTTTCAAATTAAATTAAATTAATTTCAAATTAAATTAATTTAATTTTATTTTTAAATTAAATTAAATTATTTTAAAATTTAATTAAATTAAATTATTTTCAAATTAAATTAAATTATTTTCAAATTAAATTTAATTATTTTCAAATTAAATTAAATTATATTTAAATTAAATTAAATTATTTTTAATTAAAATTAAATTATTTTTAAATTAAATTAAATTATTTGCAAATTAAATTAAATTATTTTCAAATTAAATTAAATTATTTTCAAATTTAAATTAAATTATGTTCAAATTAAATTAAATTCATTTCAAATTAAATTTATTTATTTTTAAATTAAATTAAATTTATTTTTAAATTAAATTAAATTATTTTCTAATTAAAATAAATTATTTTCAAATTAAAATATTATTATTTTTAATTGAATTAAATTATTTTTAAATTAAATTAAATTATTTTCTAATTAAATTAAATTATATTTAAATTAAATTAAATTAAATTAATTTCAAATTAAATTAAATTATTTTTAAATTAAATTAAATTATTTTTAAATTAAATTAAATTAATTTCAAATTAAATTAAATTATTTTTAAATTTAAATTAAAATATTTTCAAATTAAATTAAATTAATTTCAAATTAAATTAATTTATTTTTAGACTAAAATAAATTATTATTAAATTAAATTAAATTATTTTCAAATTAAATTAAATTATTTTTAAATTAAATTAAATTATTTTCTTATTAAATTAAATTATGTTTAAATTACATTAAATTAATTTCAAATTAAATTAAATTAAATTATTTTCAAATTAAATACAATTATTTTTAGATTTAATTAAATTAATTTAAAATGTAATTAAATTATTTTTATATTTAATTAAATTAAATTATTTATAAATTAAATTACATTATTTTTAAATTAAATTAAATTATTTTCAAATTAAATTAAATTATTTTCAATTTATTTATTTTAAAAAAAATTACATTATTTTTAAATTTAATTAAATTAAATTATTTTCAAATTAAATTAAATTATTTTCAAAATAAATTAAATTATTTTCAAATTAAATTAAATTATTTTTAAATTAACATAAATTATTTTCAAATTAATTATATACAAATTAAATTAAATTATTTTCAAATTAAATTAAATTATTTTTAAACTAAATTAATTCATTTTTAAATAAAATTAAATTATTTTTAAATTTATATAAATTAAATTATTTCCAAAATAAATTAAATTATTTTCAAATAAAATTAATTTATTTTCAAATTAAATTAAATTACTTTCAAATTAAATATATACAAATTAAATTAAATTATTTTTAAATTAAATTAAGTTATTTTTAAATTAAATTAATTCATTTTTAAATTAAATTACACTATTTTTAAAATTATATAATTTAAATTATTTCCAAATTAAATTAAATTATTTTTAAATTAAATTAATTTATTTTCCAATTTAATTAATTCATTTTCAAATTAAATTAATTCATTTTTAAATTAAATTACATTAATTTTAAATTTATATAAATTAAATTATTTTCAAATAAAATTAAATTATTCTCAAATTAAATTAAATTATTTTTAAATTAAATTAAATTATTTTTAAATTTATACAAATTAAATTATTTTAAAATTAAATTAAATTATTTTCAAATTAAATTAAATTATTTTTAAATTTAATTAATTCATTATTAAATTAAAATAAATTATTTTTAAATTTATAGAAATTAAATTATTTTCAAATTAAATTAAATTATTCTCAAATTAAATAAAATTATTTTCAAACTAAATAAAATTATTTTTAAATTAAATTTAATTTTTTAAAAATTTAATTAAATTAAATTATTTACAAATTAAATTACATTATTTTCAAATTAAATTAAATTATTTTCAAATTAAAATAAATTATTTTCAAATTAAAATTAATTATATTTAATTCAATTAAATTAAATTATTTTCAAAATAAATTAAAAAATTTCCAGAATATATTATTTTTAAATTTAATTAAATTATTTTTAAATTAAATTAATTCATTTTAAATTAAATTAAATTATTTCCAAATTAAATTAAACTATTTTCAAATTAAATTAAATTATTTTTAAATTAAATTAATTCATTTCTAAATTAAATTAAATTATTTTTAAATTTATATAAATTAAATTATTTCCAAAACAAATTAAATTATTTTCAAATTAAATTAAATTATTTTCGAATTAAATTAAATTACTTTCAAATTAAATATATACATATTAAATTAAATTATTTTCAAATTAAATTAAGTTATTTTTTAATTAAATTATTTCATTTTTAAATTAAATTAAACTATTTTTAAAATTATATAATTTAAATTATTTCCAAATTAAATTAAATTATTTTTAAATTAAATTAATTTATGAATAGGATATATAGGAATAGTTTGACGGTCATCTTCAAGTCTTGAAAATGACCGTCAAACGTCGAAACTCGAGTCGTGATATGTGTAGAAATTTATATAACTGTGAATAATAAGTTATATAATATTTTTACATAATATAAGTGTGGTAAAAAACAAAGTGAATTTTTCAATTCAATGTAAATTAATTTATTTTCCAATTTAAGTAATTCATTTTTAAATTATAATAATTCATTTCTAAATTTAATTACATAATTTTTAAATTTATATAAATTAAATTGTTTTCAAATAAAATTAAATTATTCTCAAATTAAAATAAATTATTTTTAAATTAAATTATTTTTAAATTAAATTAATTAAATTTTAAATTAAATTCATTCATTTTTAAATTAAATTAAATTAAATTATTTTTAAATTTATATAAATTAAATTATTTACAAATTAAATTATATAATTTTCAAATTAAATTAAATTGTTTTTAAATTTAATTAATTCATTTTTAAATTAAAATAAAATATTTTATAAATTTATAGAAAGTAAATTATTTTCAAATAAAATTAAATTATTCTCAAATTAAATAAAATTATTTTCAAATTAAATAAAATTATTTTTAAATTAAATTAAATTATTTTTAAATTTTTATAAATTAAATTTATTCCAAATTAAATTGAATTATTTTCAAATTAAATTAAAATTATTTTTAAATTAAATTAATTAATTTTTAAATGAAATGAAATTATTTTTAAATTTATATAATTTAAATTATTTTCAAATTAAATTAAATTATTTTCAAACTAAATTAAATTATTTTCAAATTAAATTAAATCATTTTCAAATTCAATTAAATTATTTCCTAATTAAATTAAATTATTTTTAAATTAAATTAAATTAAATTATTTTCAAATTAAATTAAATTATTTTTAAATTTAATTAAATTATATTATTTTTAAATTAAACTAAATTAATTTCAAATTAAATTAAATTATTTTTAAACTAAATTAATTTATTTTTAAATTTAATTATTTTCAAATTAAATTAAATTATTTTCATATTATATTTAATTATTTTTAAATTAAATTAAATATTTTCAAACTAAATTAAATTATTTTCAAAACTAAATTAAATTATTTTTGAATTTTATTAAAATAAATTATTTTCAGATTAATTTAATTTTTTTCTAATTAAATTAAATTATTTTCAAAATAAATGAAAATATTTTCAAATTTAATTAAATTATTTTCAAATTAAATTACGATATTTTTAAATTAAATTAAATTATTTTTAAATTATATATAATTATTATCAAATTAAATTTAATTAATTTCAAATTAAATTAAATTATTTTTTAATTAAATTAAATTTATTTTTTTTCAAATTTAATTAAATTTAAATATTTTTAAATTTAATTCAATTAAATTATTATCAAACTAAATTAAATAATTTTTAAATTAAATTCTTTTCAAATTAAATTAAATTATTTTTAAATTTAATTGAATTAAATTATTTTTAAATTAAATTATTTTTAAATTAAATTCAATTAAATTAATTTCAAATTTAATTAAATTATTTTCAAACTAAATTAAATTATTTTCAAATTAAATTAAATTATTTTCAAATCAAATCAAATTATTTTCCTATAAAATTATATTATTTTCAAATAAAATTAAATTATTTTCCAATTAAATTAAATTATTTTCAAATTAAATTATTTTTAAATTTAATTGAATTTAATTACTTTTAAATTAAATAAAATTATTTACAGATGTAATTATATTATTTTCAAATTAAATTAAATTATTTTCAAATTATATTAAATTATTTTCAAATTAAATTAATTATTTTCAAATTAAATTAAATTATTTTCAAATTATATTAAATTATTTTCAAATTAAATTAATTATTTTCAAATTAAATTAAATTATTTTCAAACTAAATTAAATTATTTTTGAATTTTATTAAATTAAATTATTTTCAAATTAAATTAAATTATTTTCTAATTAAATATATTTCAAATTAAATTATTTTTAGATTTAATTAAATTTAATTAGTTTCGTATTAAATTTAATTAATTTTAAATTAAATTTAATTATTTTCAAATTAAATTAAAATATTTTTAAAGTGAATTAAGTTATTTTTATTTGAAATTAAATTATTTTTAAATTAAATTAAATTATTTACAAAGTAAATCAAATTATTTTCAAAATAAATTAAATTATTCTTAATTAAATAAAATTATTTTAAAAAAAATTAAATTAATTTTAATTTAAATTAAATTATTTTTAAATTAAAATAAAATATTTTAAATTAAATTAAATTAATTTCAAATTAAATTAAATTATTTTAAATTTAAATAAAATTATTTTTAGATTTAATTAAATTATTTTCAAATTAAATTAAATTATTTTAAAATTTATTTAAATTAAATTTTTTTCAAATTAAATTAATATATTTTTAATTTTTATTAAATGAATAATTTCAAAATTAAATTAAATTATTTTTAAATTAAATTAAAATATTTTTAAATATAATTAATTTAAATTATTTTCAAATTTAATTAAATTATTTCCAAATTAAATTAAATTATTTTCATATTATATTAAATTATTTTTAAATTAAATTAATTATTTTCAAACTAAATTAAATTATTTTCAAATTAAATTAAATTATTTTCAAATTAAATTAAACTATTTTCAAATTAAATTAGGTTATTTTTAAATTAAATTAAATTATTTTTTAAATAAATTAAATAATTTTAAAATTAAATTATTTTCAAATTAAATTAAATTATTTTAAAATTAAATTAAATTATTTCAAACTAAATTTAAATTATTTTCAAAGAAAATTAAATTAATTTTAAATTAAATTAAATTATTTTTAGATAAAATAGAATTATTTTTAAATTAAAATATTTTTTAATTTAATTAAATTTAATTATTTTCAAATTAAACCAAATTATTTTCAAATTAAATTAAATTATTTTCAAATTAAATTAAATTATTTTCAAATTAAATTAAACTATTTTCAAATTAAATTGGGTTATTTTTAAATTAAATTAAATTATTTTTAAAATAAATTGAATAATTTTAAAATTAAATTATTTTCAAATTAGATTAAATTATTTTTTAATTTAATTAAAATATTTTCAATTTAAATTAAATTATTTTCAAAAAAATTAAATTATTCTCAAATTATATTAAATTATTTTCAAATCAAATAAATTATTTTCAAGTTAAATTAAATTATTTTCAAACTATATTAAATTATTTTTGAGTTTTATTAAATTAAATTTTTTTCAAATTAAATTAAAATATTTTCTTATTAAATTAAACTATTTTCAAATTAAATTAAATTATTTTTAAATTTAATTAAATTTAATTATTTTCAAATTAAATTAATTATTTGCAGGATAAATTAAATTATTTTCAAACAAAATTAAATTATTTTTGAATTTTATTAAATTAAATTATTTTCAAATTTAATTATATTATTTTCATATTAAATTAAACTATTTTCAAATTAAATTAAATTATTTTGAAATTTAATTAAATTTAATTATTTTCAAATTAAATAAAATTATTTTCCAATTAAATTAAATTATTTTCAAATTAAATTATTTTTAAATTTAATTGAATTTAATTATTTTCAAATTAAATAAAATTATTTTCAGATGAAATTAAATTATTTTCAAATTAAATTAAATTATTTTCAAACTAAATTAAATTATTTTCAAATCAAATCAAATATTTTGCAATAAAATTAAATTATTTTCAAATTAAATTAAATTATTTTCCAATTAAATAAAATTATTTTCAAATTAAATTATTTTTAAATTTAATTGAATTTAATTATTTTCAAATTAAATAAAATTATTTTCAGATGAAATTAAATTAAATTATTTTTAAATTTAATTAAATTATTTTTAAATTTAATTAAATTATTTTTAATTTTAATTAAATTAAATTATTTCCAAATTAAATTAAATTATTTTCAAATTAAATTAAATTATTTTTAAATTAAATTAAACTATTTTCAATATAACTTAAATTATTTTTAAATTAAATTAAACTATTTTCAAATTAACTTAAAATATTTTCAAATTAAATTAAATTAGTTTCAAATTATATTAAATTATTTTTAAATTAATTATTTTCAAATTAAATTAAATTATTTTCAAATTATATTAAATTATTTTTAAATTAAATTAATTATATTCAAACTAAATTAAATTATTTTTGAATTTTATGAAATTAAATTATTTTCAAATTAAATTAAAATATTTTCTTATTAAATATATTTCAAATTAAATTATTTTTAAATTTAAATAAATTAAATTATTTCCAAATTAAATTAAATTATTTTCATATTATTTAAATTATTTTTAAATTTGAAACAATTAAATTATTTTTAAATTAAATTAAATTATTTTTAAATTAAATTAAACTTATTTCAAATTAACTTAAATTATTTTCAAAATAAATTAAATTATTTTCAAATTATATTAAATTATTTTCAAATTAAATTAATTATTTTCAAAATAAATTAAATTAATTTCAAACTAAATTAAATTATTTTTGAATATTATTAAATTAAATTAATTTCAAATTAAATTAAATTATTTTCCAATTAAATATATTTCAAATTAAATTATTTTTAAATTTAATTAAATTGAATTATTTTCAAATTAAATTAAATTATTTTCAAATTAAATTAAATTATTTGTAAATCAAATTAAATAATTTTTAAATTTAACTAAATTATTTTCAAATTAAATTAATTTATTTTCAAATTGAATTAAATTATTTTCAAATTAAATTAAATTATTTTAAACTAAATTAAATTAATTTTAAATTAAATTGATTAGTTTTTAAATTAAATTAAATTATTTTTAAATTCAATTAAATTATTTTTTAATGTAATTAAATTAAATTATTTTCAAATTATATTAAATTATTTTCAAACTAAATAATTTTTAAATTAAATTAAACTATTTTCAAATTTAATTAAATTATTTTAAATTTAAAAAAAATTATTTTTTGATTTATTTAAATTATTTTCAAATTAAATTAAATTATTTTTAAATTTAATTAAAATATTTTTAAATTTAATTAAATTAAATTATTTTCAAATTAAATTAATATATTTTTAATTTAAATGAAATAAATAATTGCCAAATTAAATTTAATTATTTTTAAATTTAATTAATTTAAATTATTTTCAAATTTAATAAAATTATTTTCAGATGAAATTATTTTCAAATTAAATTAAATTATTTTTAAATTTAATTAATTTATTTTTAATTATAATTAAATTTTTTTTAATTTTATTTAAATTAAATTATTTCCAAATTGAATTAAATTATTTTCAAATTAAATTAAATTATTTTTAAATTAAATTAAACTATTTTCAATATAACTTAAATTATTTTTAAATTAAATTAAACTATTTTCAAATTAACTTAAATTATTTTCAAATAAAATTAAATTATTTTCAAATTATATTAACTTATTTTCAAATTAAATTAATTATTTTCAAATTAAATTAAATTATTTTCAAACTATATTAAATTATTTTCAAATTAAATTAATTATTTTCAAATTAAATTAAATTATTTTTAAACTAAATTAAATTATTTTCTAATTAAATATATTTCAAATTAAATTATTTTTAAATTTAAATAAATTAAATTATTTCCAAATTAAATTAAATTATTTTCAAATTATATTAAATTATTTTCAAAATAAATTAATTATTTTCAAAATAAATTAAATTAATTTTAAACTAAATTAAATTATTTCTGAATATTATTAAATTAAATTAATTTCAAATTAAATTAAATTATTTGTAAATCAAATTAAATAATTTTTAAATTTAATTAAATTATTTTCAAATTAAATTTATTTATTTTCACATTGAATTAAATTATTTTCAAATTAAATTAAATTATTTTAAACTAAATTAAATTATTTTCAAATTAAATTAAATTATTTTCAAACTAAATTGATTAGTTTTTAAATTAAATTATATTATTTTTAAATACAAATAAATTATTTTTTAATTTAATTAAATTAAATTATTTTCAAATTATATTAAATTATTTTCAAACTAAATAATTTTTAAGTTAAATTAAACTATTTTCAAATTTAATTAATTTGTTATTAAATTTAATTAAATTAAGTTATTTCCAAACTAAGTTAAATTATTTTTAAATTTATTTAAATTAAATTATTTTCAAATTAAATTTAATTATTTTCATATATTAAATTATTTTCTAATGAAATTAATTATTTTCTAATTAAATTAAATTATTTTCAAATTAAATTAAATTCTTTTCAAATTAAATTACATTCATTTTAAATTAAATTAAATTATTTTCAAATTAAATTAAATTATTTATTTTAATAAATAAAAATATTTTTAAGTCAAATTACATTATTTTGAAAAAAAAAATATTTTCAAGTTAAATTAAATTATTTTTTAGTATAATTAAATTTAATTATTATCAAATCAAAATAAATTGTTTTCAAATTAAATTAAATTATGTCCAAATTAAATTAAATTATTTTTAAATTTAATTAAATTATTTTTAAATTTAATTAAATTTAATTAGTTTCGTATTAAATTTAATTATTTTTAAATTTAATTTAATTATTTTCAAAATAAATTAAATTATTTTTAAATTGAATTAAATTATTTTAAATTTAAATTAAATTATTTTTAGATTTAATTAAATTATTTTCAAATTAAATTAAATTATTTTTAAATTTAATTAAAATATTTTTAAATTTAATTAAATTAAATTATTTTTAAATTAAATTATTATATTTTTAATTTAAATTAAATAAATAATTTCCAAATTAAATTAAATTATTTTCAAATTAAATCAAATTATTTTCAAAATAAATTAAAATATTCTTAATTAAATTAAATTATTTAAAAAAAAAAATTAATTTTAATTTAAATTAAATTATTTTCAAATTAAATTATTTTAAATTAAATTAAATTATTTTCAAATTAAATTAAATTATTTTAAATTTAAATAAAATTATTTTTAGATTATTTTAAATTATTTTCAAATTAAATTAAATTATTTTTAAATTTAATTAAAATATTTTTAAATTTAATTAAATTAAATTATTTTTAAATTAAATTATTATATTTTTAATTTAAATTAAATAAATAATTTCCAAATTAAATTAAATTATTTTTAAATTAAATTAGAATATTTTTAAATTTAATTAATTTAAATTATTTTCAAATTTAATTAAATTATTTTCAAATTAAATTAAATTATTTTCATATTATATCGAATTATTTTTAAATTAAATTAATTATTTTCGAACTAAATTAAATTATTTCCAAAATAAATTAAATTATTTTTGAATTTTATTAAAATAAATTATTTTCAAAATAATTAATTTTTTTTCTAATTAAATTAAATTATTTTCAAATTAAATTAAATTATTTTCAAAAAAATTAAATTGTTTTCAAATTAGATTAATTTCAAATTAAATTAAGTTATTTTTAATACTTAATAATTTTTAAATTAAAAATAATTATTATAAAAATTAAATTTAATTATTTTTAAATTAAATTAAATTAATTTTTGATTTAATTAAATTTAATTATGTTTAAAAAAATTAATAATTTTCAAATCATTTTTAAATTAAATTAAAATATTTTTAAATTCAATTAAATTATTTTTAGATTAAACATTTTTTAAATTTAATTAAATTTAATTATTTTCAAATTAATTCAAATTATTTTCAAATTTAATCAAATTATTTTCAAATTACATTAAATTATTTTCAAATTAAATCAAATTATTTTCAAATTAAATATAATTATTTTCAAATTATTTTTTAATTTAATCAAATTTAATTATTTTCAAATTAAATTAAATTATTTTAAAATTAAATTAAATTAATTTCAAATTAAATTAAATTATTTTCAAATTAAATTAAATTATTTTTTAAATCAAATAAATTGTTTTTATTTAAAATTAAATTATTTTCAAATTAAATTAAATTATTTTCAAATTATTTTCAAATTAAATTAACTTATTTTCAAATTATTTTCAAATGAAATTAAATTATTCTTAAATTAAAATAGATTAAATTAGTTTTAAAAAAATTAAATTAATTTTAATTTAAATTAAATTATTTTTAAAATAAATAAAATTAAATTATTTTTAAATTAAATTAGATTATTTTTATATTTAACTAAATTATTTTCAAATTAAACTAAATTATTTTTAAATTTAATTAAATTATTTTTAAATAAAATTTAATTCTTTTCAAAATAAACGAAATTATTTTCAATTTAAATTAAAATATTTTTAAAATAAATTAAATTATTTTTAATTTAATTAAATTATTTTTATTTAAAATTAAATTATTTTCAAATTAAATTAAATTATTTTCAAAGTAAGTCAAATTATTTTCAAAATAAATTAAATTATTCTTAATTAAATTAAATTATTTAAAAAAAAAAAATTAATTTTAATTTAAATTAAATTATTTTAAATTAAATTAAATTATTTTCAAATTAAATTAAATTATTTTAAATATAAATAAAATTATATTTAGATTTAATTAAATTATTTTCAAATTAAATTAAACAATTTTCATATTATATTAAATTATTTTTAAATTAAATTAAATTATTTTCAAATTAAATTAAATTATTTTCAAAAAAATTAAATTGTTTTGAAATTAAATTAATTTCAATTTAAGTTATTTTCAAATTAAATCAAATTATTTTCAAATTAAATTAAATTATTCTTAAATTAAATTAAATTATTTTTAAAGGAATTAAAATAATATTAATTTAAATTAAATTATTTTTAAAATAAATTTATTGATTTTTAGATTAAATTAAATTATTTTCAAATTAAATTAAATCTTTTTCAAACTAAATTAAATTATTTTTGAATTTTATTAAATTATATTATTTTCAAACTAAATTAAGTTATTTTCAAATTAAATAAAATTATTTGTAAATCATATTAAATTAGTTTTAAATTGAATTAATTTATTTTCAAATTAAATAAAATTATTTCAAACTATATTAAATTATTTTCAAATTTAACTAAATTATTTTCAAAATATCTCAAATTATTTTCCAAATAAATTAAATTATTTTCAAATTAAATTAAATTATTTTCTAAATAAATTAAATTATTTTCAAATTAAATTAAATTATTTTTAAATTAAATTAAGATTTTTTTAAATTTAAATTATTTTTAATTTAGATTAAATTATTTTCAAATTAAATATAATTATTTTTAAATTATTTTTTAATTTAATCAAATTTAATTATTTTCAAATTAAATTAAATTATTTTCAAATTAAATTAAATTATTTTCAAATTAAATTAAATTATTTTCAAATTAAATTAAATTATTTTCAAATTAAATTAAATTAATTTCAAATTAAATTAAATTATTTTTAAATTAAGTTAAATTATTTTAAAATTAAATTATTTTCAAATTTAATTAAATATAATTACTTTCTAATTAAATCAAATTATTTTCAAATTAAATTAAATTATTTTCAAATTAAATTAAATAATTTTTAATTTTAATTAAACTATTTTTAAATAAATTTAAATTATTTTCAAATTAAATTAAATTATTCTCAAATTATATTAAATTATTTTCAAAATAAAATTAATTATTTTCAAATTAAATTAAATTTTTTTCAAACTAAATTAAATTATTTTTGAATTTTATTAAATTATATTATTTTCAAACTAAATTATGTTATTTTCAAATAAAATAAAATTATTTGTAAATCATATTAAATTAGTTTTAAGTTGAATTAATTTTTTTTCAAATTAAATTAAATTATTTCAAACTATATTAAATTATTTTCAAATTAAACTAAATTATTTTCAAAATATCTGAAATAATTTTCCAATTAAATTAAATTATTTTCAAATTAAATTAAATTATTTTCTCAATAAATTAAATTATTTTCAAATTAAATTAAATTATTTTTAAATTATATTAAGATTTTTTTAAATTTAAATTATTTTTAATTTAAATTAAATTATTTTCAAATTAAATATAATTATTTTCAAATTATTTTTTAATGTAATCAAATTTAATTATTTTCAAATTAAATTAAATTATTTTTAAATTAAATTAAGATTTTTTTTAATTTAAATTATTTTTAATTTAGATTAAATTATTTTCAAATTAAATATAATTATTTTCAAATTATTTTTTAATTTAATCAAATTTAATTATTTTCAAATTAAATTAAATTATTTTCAAATTAAATTAAATTATTTTCAAATTAAATTAAATTATTTTCAAATTAAATTAAATTATTTTCAAATTAAATTTAATTAATTTCAAATTAAATTAAATTATTTTTAAATTAAGTTAAATTATTTTAAAATTAAATTATTTTCAAATTTAATTAAAGATAATTACTTTCTAATTAAATCAAATTATTTTCAAATTAAATTAAATTATTTTCAAATTAAATTAAATTATTTTTAATTTTAATTAAACTATTTTCAAATAAATTTAAATTATTTTCAAATTAAATTAAATTATTCTCAAATTATATTAAATTATTTTCAAAATAAAATTAATTATTTTCAAATTAAATTAAATTTTTTTCAAAATAAATTAAATTATTTTTGAATTTTATTAAATTATATTATTTTCAAACTAAATTATGTTATTTTCAAATAAAATAAAATTATTTGTAAATCATATTAAATTAGTTTTAAGTTGAATTAATTTTTTTTCAAATTAAATTAAATTATTTCAAACTATATTAAATTATTTTCAAATTAAACTAAATTATTTTCAAAATATCTCAAATTATTTTTCAAATAAATTAAATTATTTTTAAATTAAATTAAATTATTTTCTAAATAAATTAAATTATTTTCAAATTAAATTAAATTATTTTTAAATTAAATTAAGATTTTTTTAAATTTAAATTATTTTAAATTTAAATTAAATTATTTTCAAATTAAATATAATTATTTTCAAATTATTTTTTAAATTAATCAAATTTAATTATTTTCAAATTAAATTAAATTATTTTCAAATTAAATTAAATTATTTTCAAATTAAATTAAATTATTTTCAAATTAAATTAAATTATTTTTTAAATCAAATAAATTGTTTTTATTTAAAATTAAATTATTTTCAAATTAAATTAAATTATTTTCAAATTATTTTAAAATTAAATTAAATTATTCTTAAATTAAAATAAATTAAATTATTTTAAAAAAATTAAATTAATTTAAATTTTAAATTAAATTATTTTTAAAATAAATTAAATTAAATTATTTTTAAATTAAATTAAATTATTTTTAGATTTAATTAAATTATTTTCAAATTAAACTAAATTATTTTTAAATTTAATTAAATTATTTTTAAATTAAATTTAATTATTTTGAAAATAAACGAAATTATTTTCAATTTAAATTAAAATATATTTTAAATAAATTGAATTATTTTCAAATTAATTTAAATTATTTTTAAATAAAATTAAATAATTTTTAAATTAAATTATTTTCTAATTAAATTAAATTATTTTTAAATTTAATTGAATTATTTTCAAATAAAATTAATTTATTTTCAAATTAAATTTAATTAAATTATTTTCAAATTTAATTAAAAGTTTTTCAAATTAGATTTATTTATTTTCAAATTAAATTAAATTATTTTTAAATTAAATTTAATTATTTTCAAATTAAATTAAATTATATTCTAATTAAATTAAATTATATTTAAATTAAATTTAATTATTTTTAAAATTATTTGAAATTAAAATATTTTTAAATTTAATTAAATTTAGTTATTTTCAAATTAAATCATATTAAATTAAATTATTTTCAAATTAAATAAAATTATTTTTAAATATTTTTAAATTAAACCATTTTCAAATTAAATTAAATTATTCTCAAATTATATTAAATTATTTTCAAATTAAATTAATTATTTACAAATTAAACTAAATTATTTTAAATTAAATTAAATTTTTTTTGAATTTTATTAAATTAAATTATTTTCAAATTCAATTAAAATAATTTTAAATTAAATTAAATTTTTTTTTAATTAAATTAAATTATTTTTAAATTAAAATATTTTTAAATTTAATTCTTTTCAAATTAAATCAAACTATTTTCAAATTAATTTAAATTATTTTCAATTTAAATTTAATTATTTTCAAATTAAATTAAAATTTTTTCAAATTAATTAAATTATTTTCAAATTAAATTAAATTAATTTAAAACTAAATTAAATTATTTTCAAATTTAAATTCAATTATTTTCAAATTGAATTAAATTAATTTCAAATTAAATTAATTTATTTTTAAACTAAAATAAATTATTTTTAAATTAAATTATTTTCAAATTAAATTAAATTATTTTCAAATTAATTTAAATTATTTTTAAAATAAATTAAATTATTTTCAAATTAAATTAGATAATTTTTAAATTAAATTAAATTATTTTCAAATTTAAATTAAATTTTTTTCAAATTAAATTAAATTAATTTCAAATTAAATTTATTTATTTTTTAATTAAATTAAATTATTATTAAATTTAAATAAATTAAATTATTTTTAAATTAAATTAAATTACTTTCAAATTAAATTAAACTAATTTCAAATTAAATTGATTTATGTTTAAATTAAATTAGTTTCAAACTAAAATAAATTATTTTCAAATTTAAATTCAATTATTTTAAAATTAAATTAAATTAATTTCAAATTAAATTAAATTATATTCTAATTAAATTAAATTATATTCAAATTAAATTTAATTATTTTTAAAATTATTTGAAATTAAAATATTTTTAAATTTAATTAAATTTAGTTATTTTCAAATTAAATCATATTAAATTAAATTATTTTCAAATTCAATTAAAATAATTTTAAATTAAATTAAATTTTTTTTTAATTAAATTAAATTATTTTTAAATTAAAATATTTTTAAATTTAATTCTTTTCAAATTAAATCAAACTATTTTCAAATTAATTTAAATTATTTTCAATTTAAATTAAATTATTTTCAAATTAAATTAAAATATTTTCAAATTAATTAAATTATTTTCAAATTAAATTAAATTAATTTAAAACTAAATTAAATTATTTTCAAATTTAAATTCAATTATTTTCAAATTGAATTAAATTAATTTCAAATTAAATTAATTTATTTTTAAACTAAAATAAATTATTTTTAAATTAAATTATTTTCAAATTAAATTAAATTATTTTCAAATTAATTTAAATTATTTTTAAAATAAATTAAATTATTTTCAAATTAAATTAGATAATTTTTAAATTAAATTAAATTATTTTCAAATTTAAATTAAATTTTTTTCAAATTAAATTAAATTAATTTCAAATTAAATTTATTTATTTTTTAATTAAATTAAATTATTATTAAATTTAAATAAATTAAATTATTTTCAAATTAAATTAAATTACTTTCAAATTAAATTAAACTAATTTCAAATTAAATTGATTTATGTTTAAATTAAATTAGTTTCAAACTAAAATAAATTATTTTCAAATTTAAATTCAATTATTTTAAAATTAAATTAAATTAATTTCAAATTAAATTATTTTTTAATTAAATTAAATAAATTTATTTTCAATATTAAATTAAATTATTTTCAAATCAATTTAAATTATTTTCAAACTAAATTAAATTATTTTCGAATTAAATTAATTCATTTTTAAATTAAATTAATTCACCTAAATTTATATAAAATAAATTATTTTCAAATTAAATTAAATTATTTTTTAATTAAATTAAATTATTTTTAAAATAAATTAAATTATTTTCAATTTAAATTAAATTATTTTAAAATTAAATTAAATTTTTTTCAAATTAAATAAAATCATTTTAAAATTAAATAAAATTTATTTTTACTTTAAATTGAATTATTTTTCAATTTAATTAAATTAAATTATTTTCAAATTAAATTACATCATTTTCAAATTAAATTAAATTATTTCATATTAAATTAAATAATTTTTATTTTAAATTAAATTATTATCAAATTAAATTAATTCATTTTTAAATTAAATTAAATTATTTATAAATTTAATTAAATTAAATTATTTTAAAATTAAATTAAATTATTTTCAAATTAAATTAATTTCAAATTAAATTAATTTATTTTAAATTAAATTTTTTTTAAATTTAATTAAATTATTTTTAAATTTAATTAAATTAAATTATTTTTAAATAAAATTACAATATTTTCAAAAAAAATTAATTATTTTCAAATTAAATTAAATATTTTCAAATTAAATTAAATTATTTGCAAATTAAATAAAATTATTTTTAGATTTAATTAAATTAATTTAAAATGTAATTAAATTATTTTTATATTTAATTAAATTAAATTATTTAAAAATTAAATTACATTATGTTTAAATTAAATTTAATTATTTTCAAATTAAATTAATTTATTTTCAAATTAACATAAATTATTTTAAAATTAATTATATACAAATTAAATTAAATTATTTTCAAATTAAATTAAATTATTTTTAAATTAAATTAAATTATTTTTAAATTTATATAAATTAAATTATTTCCAAAATAAATTAAATTATTTTCAAATTAAATTAAAATATTTTCAAATTAAATTAAATTACTTTCAAATTAAATATATACAAATTAAAATAAATTATTTTTAAATTAAAGTAAATTATTCTCAAATTAAATTAAATTATTTTTAAATTTATATAAATTAAATTATTTTCAAATTAAATTAAATTATTTTCTAATTAAATTAAATTATTTTTAAATTTAATTAATTCATTTTTAAATTAAAATAAATTATTGTTAAATTTATAGAAATCAAATTATTTTCAAATTAAATTAAATTATTCTTAAATTAAATAAAATCAAATTAAATAAAATTATTTTTAAATTAAATTATTTTTAAATTTAATTAAATTAAATTATTTACAAATTAAATTACATTATTTTCAAATTAAATTAAATTATTTTCAAATTAAAAATAAATTATTTTCAAATTAAATTAAATTATTTTCAATTCAATTAAATTAAATTATTTTCAAAATAAATTAAAAAATTTCCAGAATCTATTATTTTTAAATTAAATTAAATTTCTTTTCAATTGAATTAATTCATTTTTAAATTAAATTAAATTATTTCCAAATTAAATTAAATTATTTTCAAATTAAATTAAATTATTTTCAAATTAAATTTAATTATTTTTAAATTAAATTAATATATCTTCAAATTAAATTAAATTATTTAAAAATTAAATAAAATTGTTTTTAAATTAAATTAAATTATTTTCAAATTAAATAAATATTTTTTAAATTAAATTAAAATATTTTTAAATTTCATAAAATTAAATTATTTTCAAACTAAATTACATTATTTTCAAATTAAATTAAATTATTTTCAAATTAAAATAAATTATTTTTAAATTAAATTAATTTATTTTTAAATTAAATTAATTCATTTTTAAATTAAATTAAATTATTTTTAAATTTAATTAAATTAAATTAATTCCAAATTAAATTAAATTATTTTCAAATTAAATTAAAATTATTTTTAAATTAAATTAATTCATTTTTAAATTAAATGAAATTTTTTTTAAATTTATATAATTTAAATTATTTTCAAATTAAATTAAATTATTTTCAAACTAAATTAAATTATTTTCAAATTAAATTAAATCATTTTCAAATTAAATTAAATTATTTCCAAATTAAATTAAATTATTTTTAAATTAAATTATTAGTAAATTAAATTAATTAAATTTTAAATTAAATTCATTCATTTTTAAATTAAATTAAATTATTTTTAAATTTATATAAATTAAATTATTTTCAAATTAAATTAAATTATTTTCAAATTAAATTAAATTATTTTTAAATTTAATTAATTCATTTTTAAATTAAAATAAATTATTTTAAAATTTATAGAAATCAAATTATTTTCAAATTAAATTAAATTATTCTCAAATTAAATAAACTCAAATTAAATAAAATTATTTTTAAATTAAATTAAATTATTTTTAAATTTAATTAAATTAAATTATTTACAAACTAAATTACATTATTTTCAAATTAAATTATTTTCAATTCAATTAAATAAAATTATTTTCAAAATAAATTAAAAAATTTCCAGAATCTATTATTTTTAAATTTAATTAAATTACTTTTCAATTAAATTAATTCATTTTTAAATTAAATTAAATTATTTCCAAATTAAATTAAATTATTTTCAAATTAAATTAAATTATTTTCAAATTAAATTTAATTATTTTTAAATTAAATTAATATATTTTCAAATTAAATTAAATTATTTAAAAATTAAATAAAATTGTTTTTAAATTAAATTAAATTATTTTCAAATTAAATAAATATATTTTTAAATTAAATTAAAATATTTTTAAATTTCATAAAATTAAATTATTTTCAAACTAAATTACATTATTTTCAAATTAAATTAAATTATTTTCAAATTAAAATAAATTATTTTCAAATTAAATTAATTTATTTTTAAATTAAATTAATTCATTTTTAAATTAAATTAAATTATTTTTAAATTTAATTATATTAAATTAATTCCAAATTAAATTAAATTATTTTCAAATTAAATTAAAATTATTTTTAAATTAAATTAATTCATTTTTAAATTAAATGAAATTATTTTTAAATTTATATTATTTAAATTATTTTCAAATTAAATTAAATTATTTTCAAACTAAATTAAATTATTTTCAAATTAAATTAAATCATTTTCAAATTAAATTAAATTATTTCGAAATTAAATTAAATTATTTTCAAATTAAATTAAATTATTATCAAATTAAATTAATTTATTTTTAAATTTAATTAAATTATATTATTTTTAAATTAAATGAAATTAATTTCAAATTAAATTAAATTATTTTTAAACTAAATGAATTTATTTTTAAATTTAATTATTTTTAAATTAAATTAAATTATTTTCATATTATATTTAATTATTTTTAAATTAAATTAATTATTTTCAAACTAAATTAAATTATTTTCAAAACCAAATTAAATTATTTTTGAATTTTATTAAAATTATTTTCAAATTAATTTAATTTTTTTCTAATTAAATTAAATTATTTTCAAATCAACTTAAATTATTTTCAAAATAAATTAAATTATTTTCAAATTTAATTAAATTTTTTTTAAATTAAATTACCATATTTTTAAATTAAATTAAATTATTTTTAAATTAAATATAATTATTTTTAAATTAAATTTATATATTTTCAAATTAAATTAAATTATTTTTTAATTTAATTAAATTTAATTTTTTTCAAATTTAATTAAATTAAAATATTTTTAAATTTAATTCAATTAAATTATTTACAAATTAAATTAAATTATTTTCAAATTAAATTAAATTATTCTCAAATTAAATAAAATCAAATTAAATAAAATTATTTTTAAATTAAATTAAATTATTTTTAAATTTAATTAAATTAAATTATTTACAAATTAAATTACATTATTTTCAAATTAAATTAAATTATTTTCAATTCAATTAAATAAAATTATTTTTAAAATAAATTAAAAAAATTCCAGAATCTATTATTTTTAAATTTAATTAAATTACTTTTCAATTAAATTAATTCATTTTTAAATTAAATTAAATTATTTCCAAATTAAATTAAATTATTTTCAAATTAAATTAAATTATTTTCAAATTAAATTTAATTATTTTTAAATTAAATTAATATATTTTCAAATTAAATTAAATTATTTAAAAATTAAAAAAAATTGTTTTTAAATTAAATTAAATTATTTTCAAATTAAATAAATATATTTTTAAATTAAATTAAAATATTTTTAAATTTCATAAAATTAAATTATTTTCAAACTAAATTACATTATTTTCAAATTAAATTAAATTATTTTCAAATTAAAATAAATTATTTTCAAATTAAATTAATTTATTTTTAAATTTAATTAATTCATTTTTAAATTAAATTAAATTATTTTTAAATTTAATTATATTAAATTAATTCCAAATTAAATTAAATTATTTTCAAATTAAATTCAAATTATTTTTAAATTAAATTAATTCATTTTTAAATTAAATGAAATTATTTTTAAATTTATATTATTTAAATTATTTTCAAATTAAATTAAATTATTTTCAAACTAAATTAAATTATTTTCAAATTAAATTAAATCATTTTGAAATTAAATTAAATTATTTCCAAATTAAATAAAATTATTTTCAAATTAAATTAAATTATTTTCAAATTAAATTAATTTATTTTTAAATTTAATTAAATTATATTATTTTTAAATTAAATGAAATTAATTTCAAATTAAATTAAATTATTTTTGAACTAAATGAATTTATTTTTTAATTTAATTATTTTCAAATTAAATTAAATTATTTTCATATTATATTTAATTATTTTTAAATTAAATTAATTATTTTCAAACTAAATTAAATTATTTTCAAAACCAAATTAAATTATTTTTGAATTTTATTAAAATTATTTTCAAATTAATTTAATTTTTTTCTAATTAAATTAAATTATTTTTAAATCAAATTAAATTATTTTCAAAATAAATTAAATTATTTTCAAATTTAATTAAATTTTTTTCAAATTAAATTACCATATTTTTAAATTAAATTAAATTATTTTTAAATTAAATATAATTATTATTAAATTAAATTTATATATTTTCAAATTAAATTAAATTATTTTTTAATTTAATTAAATTTAATTTTTTTCAAATTTAATTAATTTAAAATATTTTTAAATTTAATTCAATTAAATTATTTACAAATTAAATTAAATTATTTTTTAATTAAATTCAATTAAATTTCAAATTTAATTAAATTATTTTCAAATTAGATTTATTTATTTTCAAATTGAATTAAATTATTTTCAAATTAAATTAAATGATTTCAAACTAAATTTAAATTATTTTCAAATTAAATTAAATTAATTTCAAATTGAGTTAAATTATTTTTAAATTAAATTATTTTTAAATTCAATTAAATATAATTATTTTTAAATTAAGTCAAATTATTATCAAATTATTTTCAAAATAGATTAAATTATTTTTTAATTTAATTAAACTATTTTCAATTTAAATTAAATTATTTTCAAATTAAATTAAATTATTCTCAAATTATATTAAATTTTTTTCAAATTAAATTATTTCCAAGTTAAATTAAATTATTTTCAAACTAAATTAAATTATTTTTGAATTTTATTAAATTAAATTATTTTCAAATTAAATTGAATTATTTTTCAATTTAATTAAATTTAATTATTTTCAAATTAAAATAAATTTAAGAGATTATAATTTCTAGGAAATTGTTTTACACATATCGTCAACTAAGTTAACATCATTTGTATAACTAATCTTTCTTTAACAAACTTTCTTAAAAACAACTAATTCACTGGCAAACACCTCGACTGACATTGAATTACATTAAGAAAGTTTTTTGAGTTCAACATAACCCTGTGATTTTCCCGAAAAATAACAATATCCTGATCAAATACAAAAAATAATTATCAATTAATTAAAGAACATCCATGTACGCGTTTCGGAAACACACTGGGTAAGTTGTATTTTATTTTATTTCTAGTTATAATTTGTTGTTATTGATAAATCTATACTGAAGAAGCCAAAAGGCCGAAACGCATATATGGATGTTCATTAATTAATTGATAATTATGTTTTGTATTTGATCGGGATATTGTTATTTTTTGGGACATTCGCAGGGTTATGTAGTACCCAAAAACTTTCTTAATGTAATTCAATGTCAGTCGAGGTGTTTGTCAGTGAAGAAGTTGTTTTTAATAAAGTTTGTGAAAGAAAGATTAGTTATACAAATGATGTTTGTTGACGATATGTATAAAACAATTTCCTAGAAATTATAATCTATGAAGTTAAGATACCAGCACTAATGTTTAATATTATCAGAAAGCTTCAAACTCAACAAGATATCTATATTAATAAATTAAATTATATTCAAATTAAATTAAATTATTTGTAAATCATATTAAATTATTTTAAAATTTAATGAAACTCGTTTCAAATTAAATTTATTTGTTTTCAAATTGAATTAAATTATTTTCAAAATAAATTAAATTATTTCAAAGTAAATTAAATTATTTTCAAATTAAATTAAATTATTTTCAAATCAAATCAAATTATTTTCCAATAAAATTAAATTATTTTCAAATTAAATTAAATTATTTTCCAATTAAATTAAATTATTTTCAAATTAAATTATTATTAAATTTAATTGAATTTAATTATTTTCAAATTAAATAAAATTATTTTCAGATGTAATTAAATTATTTTCAAATTAAATTAAATTATTTTTAAATTTAATTAAATTATTTTTAAATTTAATTAAATTATTTTTAATTTTAATTAAATTAAATTATTTCCAAATTAAATTAAATTATTTTCAAATTAAATTAAATTATTTTTAAATTAAATTAAACTATTTTCAATATAACTTAAATTATTTTTAAATTAAATTAAACTATTTTCAAATTAACTTAAATTATTTTCAAATTAAATTAAATTATTTTCAAATTATATTAAATTATTTTCAAATTAAATTAATTATTTTCAAATTAAATTAAATTATTTTCAAATTATATTAAATTATTTTCAAATTAAATTAATTATTTTCAAATTAAATTAAATTATTTTCAAACTAAATTAAATTATTTTTGAATTTTATTGAATTAAATTATTTTCAAATTAAATTAAATTATTTTCTAATTAAATATATTTCAATTTAAATTATTTTTAAATTTAAATAAATTAAATTATTTCCAAATTAAATTAAATTATTTTCATATTAAATTAAATTATTTTTAAATTTAAAAAAATTAAATTATTTTTAAATTAAATTAAATTATTTTTAAATTAAATTAAACTTATTTCAAATTAACTTAAATTATTTTCAAATTAAATTAAATTATTTTCAAATTATATTAAATTATTTTCAAATTAAATTAATTATTTTTAAAATAAATTAAATTATTTTTAAATTAAATTAAACTTATTTCAAATTAACTTAAATTATTTTCAAATTAAATTAAATTATTTTCAAATTAAATTAAATTATTTTCTAATTAAATATATTTCAAATTAAATTATTTTTAAATTTAATTAAATTTAATTAGTTTGGTATTTAATTAAATTATTTTTAAATTAAATTTAATTATTTTTAAATTAAATTAAATTATTTTTAAATAAATTAATTTATTTTTATTTAAAATTAAATTATTTTCAAATTAAATTAAATTATTTTCAAAGTAAATCAAATTATTTTTAAATTAAATTATTTTTTAATTTAATTATTTTCAAATTAAATCAAATTAAATTAAATTATTTTCAAATTAAATTAAATTATTTTAAATTTAAATAAAATTATTTTTAGATTTAATTACATTATTTTCAAATTAAATTAAATTATTTTCATATTATATTAAATTATTTTTAAATTAAATTAATTATTTTCAAAATAAATTAAATTATTTTCAAATTAAATTAAATTATTTTAAATTTAAATAAAATTATTTTTAGATTTAATGAAATTATTTTCAAATTAAATTAAATTATTTTTAAATTTAATTAAAATATTTTTAAATTTAATTAAATTATTTTCAAATTAAATTAATATATTTTTAATTTAAATTAAATAAATAATTTCCAATTTAAATTAAATTATTTTTAAATTTAATTAATTTAAATTATTTTCAAATTTAATTAAATTATTTTCAAATTAAATTAAATTATTTTCATATTATATTAAATTATTTTCAAACTAAATTAAATTATTTTCAAACTAAATTAAATTATTTTTGAATTTTATTAAAATAAATTATTTTCAAATTAATTAATTTTTTTTCTAATTAAATTAAATTATTTTCAAATTAAATTAAATTATTTCAAACTAAATTTAAATTATTTTCAGAGAAAATTAAATTAATTTCAAATTAAATTAAATTATTTTTAAATAAAATAAAATTATTTTTTAATTTAATTATTTTCAAATTAAATCAAATTATTTTCAAATTAAATTAAATTATTTTCAAATTAAATTAAATTATTTTTAAATTAAATTAAATTATTTTCAAATTAAATTAGGTTATTTTTAAATTAAATTAAAATATTTTTTAAATAAATTGAATTATTTTAAAATTAAATTATTTTATAATTAAATTAAATTATTTTATTTTTACATTTAATTAAATTAAATTATTTTCAAATTAAATTAAATTATTTTCAAATTAAATTATTTTATTTTTAAATTTAATTTAAATAAATAATTTCCAAATTAAATTAAATTATTTTTAAATTTAATTAAATTATTTTTTAAATTAATTAATTTAAATTATTCCAAAATTAAATTAAATTATTTTTAAATTAAATTATTCATTTTCGAACTAAATTTAATTAATTTCAAAACTAAATTAAATTATTTTTGAATTTTATTAAAATAAATTATTTTCAAATTAATTTAATTTTTTAATAATTAAATTAAATTATTTTCAAATCAAATTAAATTATTTCCAAAATAAATTATTTTCAAATTTAATTAAATTATTTTCAAATTAAATTACGATATTTTTAAATTAAAATAAATTATTTTTAAATTAAATATAATTATTATCAAATTAAATTTAATTATTTGCAAATTAAATTAAATTATTTTTTAATTTAATTAAATTTATTTTTTTCAAATTTAATTAAATTAAAATATGTTTAAATTTAATTCAATTAAATTATTTTCAAATTAAATTATATAATTTTTAAATTAAATTATTTTCAAATTAAATTAAATTATTTTTAAAATTAATTAAACTATTTTCAAAATCACTTAAATTATTTTTAAATCATATTAAACTATTTTCAAATTAACTTAAATTATTTTCAAATTAAATTAAATTATTTTCAAATTATATTAAATTATTTTCAAATTAAATTAATTATTTACAAATTAAATGAAATTATTTTTAAATTATATTAAATTATTTTCAAATTAAATTAATTATTTTCAAATTAAATTAAATTATTTTCAAATTAAATTAAATTATTTTCTAATTAAATATATTTCAAATTAGCTAATTTTTAATTTTAAATAAATTAAATTATTTCCAAGTTAAATTAAATTATTTTCATATTAAATTAATTTATTTTTAAATTTAAAAAAAAAAAATTATTTTTAATTTAAATTAAATTATTTTTAAATTAAATTAAACTTATTTCAATTTAACTTAAATTATTTTAAAATTAAATTAAATTATTTTCAAATTATATTAAATTATTTTCAAATTAAATTAATTATTTTCAAAATAAATTAAATTAATTTCAAACTAAATTAAATTATTTTTGAATATTATTAAATTAAATTATTTTCAAACTAAATTAAATTATTTTCTAATTAAATATATTTCAAATTAAATTATTTTTAAATTTAATTAAATTGAATTATTTTCAAATTAAATTAAATTATTTGTAAATCAAATTAAATAATTTTTATATTTAATTAAATTATTTTCAAATTAAATTTATTTATTTTCAAATTGAATTAAATTATTTTCAAATTAAATTAAATTATTTTAAACTAAATTAAATTATTTTCAAATTAAATTAAATTATTTTCAAATTAAATTGATTTGTTTTTAAATTATATAAAATTATTTTTAAATTCAATTAAATTATTTTATAATTTAATTTAATTAAATTATTTTTAAATTATATTAAATTATTTTCACGCTAAATAATTTTTAAATTAAATTAAACTATTTTCAAATTTAATTAATTTATTATTAAATTTAATTAAATTAAGTTATTTGGAAATTAAATTAAATTATTTTTAAATTAAATTTAACTATTTTCATATATTAACTTATTTTAAAATGAAATTAATTATTTTCAAATTAAATTAAATTATTTTCAAACTAAATTACATTATTTTAGAATTTTATTAAATTAAATTATTTTCAAATTAAATTATTTTCTAATTAAATTAAATTATTTTCAAATTAAATTAAATTATTTTCAAATTAAATAAAATTATTTTTAAATTTAATAAAATTTAATTAGTTTCGTATTAAATTTAATTATTTATAAATTAAATTTAATTATTTCCAAATTAAATAAATTATTTTTAAATTGAATTAAATTATTTTTATTTAAAATTAATTTTTTTTTCAAATTAAATTAAATTAATTTTTGATTTAATTAAATTTAATTATGTTTAAAAAATTAAATAATTTTCAATTTATTTTTAAATTAAATTAAAATATTTTTAAATTCAATTAAATTATTTTTAGATTAAACTATTTTTAAATTTATTTAAATTTAATTATTTTCAAATAAAATCAAATTATTTTCAAATTAAATCAAATTATTTTCAAATTAAAATAAATTATTTTCAAATTGAAATATTTTTTTTTAATTTAAAATTAAATTACTTTCAAATTAAATTATTTTCAAATTAAATTAAATTATTTTCAAATTAAATTAAAATATTTTTGAATTAAATTAAATTATTTTCAATTTAAATTATTTTCAAATTAATTTAATTTATTTTCAAATTAAATTAAATTATTTTCAAATTAAATTAAATTATTTTCAAATTAAATAAATTATTTTCCAATCAAATTAAATTATTTAATTAAATTTATTTATTTTCAAATAAATAAAATTATTTTCAAATTAAATAAAATTATTTTCAATCTAAATAAAATTATTTTTAAAATTAAATAAATTAAATTATTTTCAATTTAAATTAAATTATTTTTAAATTTAACTAAATTAAATTATTTTTAAATTTAACTAAATTAAATTATTTCCAAAATAAATTAAATTATTTCTAACATAAATTATATTATTTTTAAATTAAATTATTTTTAAATTAAATTAAATTATTTTCAAATTAAATTAATTTATTTTTAAAATTTAATAATTTTAAATTATTTTCAAATTAAATTAAATTATTTTCAAATTAAAATAAATTATTTTCAAATTAAATTAAATTATTTTCAAATTAAAATAAATTATTTTCAAATTAAATTAAGTTAAAATTAACTTATTTTCAAATAAAATTAACTTATTTTTAAATTAAATTAAATTATTTTCAAATTAAATTAAATTTTTTTATAATTAAATTAAATAATTTTAAAAATAAATTAAATTATTTTTAAAATAAATTAAATTATTTTTAAAATAAATTAAAATATTTTTAAATTAAATTAAATTATAGTCATATTAAATTAAATAATTATTAAATTTAATTAAATCAAATAATTTTCAAATTAAATTAAGTTATTTTCAAATCAAATTAAATTATTGTTAAATTAAATTAAATTATTTTTAAATTAAATTTAATTTTTTTTTAAATTTAATTAAATCAAAATATTTTTAAATTGCAATAAAATATTTTGAAATTAAATTCTTTTCAAAATAAATTGAAATATTTTCAAATTAAATTTAATTATTTTTAAAATGAATTAAGTTAATATATTTTCAAATGAAATTAAATTATTTTCAAATTAGAATAAATTATTTTCAAATTAAATTAATTTAATTAATTAATTAAATTAAGTTATTTTAAAATCAATTATTTTCAAATTAAATTAAATTATTTTCAAGATAAATTAAATTATTTTCAAATTAAATTATATTATTTTCAAAACTAAATTAAAATATTTTTAATTTAATTTAATTATTTAAATTAATTTATTTTGAATATAAATTAAATTATCTTCAAATTAAATTAAATCATTTTCAAATTAAGTTAAATTATTTTTAAATTAAGTTAGATTATTTTGAAATTAAATTAAGTTATTTTTAAATTAAATTATTTTCAAATAAAATTTAATTATTTTTAAATTAAAATAAACTAAATTATTTTCAAATTAAATTAAATTATTTTCAAATTAAATTAAATTATTTTTAAGTTTATTTAAATTAAGTTATTTTCAAATTAAATTCAATTATTTTCAAACTAAATTAAACTATTTTTAAATTAAAATAAATTAAAATATTTTCAAATTAAAATAAATTATTTTTAAATTAAATTGTTTTCAAATTTAATTAAATTATTTTCAAATTAAATAAAATTATTTTTTAATTAAATTATTTTCAAATTAAATTAAATTATTTGTAAATCATATTAAATTATTTTTAAATTTAATGAAATTATTTTCAAATTAAATTTATTTGTTTTCAAATTGAATTAAATTATTTTCAAATTAAATTAAATTATTTTCCAATTTAATAAAATTATTTTCAAATTAAATTATTTTTAAATATAATTGAATTTAATTATTTTCAAATTAAATAAAATTATTTTCAGATGTAATTAAATTATTTTCAAAATAAATTAAATTATTTTTAAATTTAATTAAATTATTTTTAAATTTAATTAAATTATTTTTAATTTTAATTAAATTAAATTATTTCCAAATTAAATTAATTTATTTTCAAATTAAATTAAATTATTTTTAAATTAAATTAAACTCTTTTCAAAATAACTTAAATTATTTTTAAATTAAATTAAACTATTTTCAAATTAACTTAAATTATTTTCAAATTAAATTAAATTATTTTCAAATTATATTAAATTATTTTCAAATTAAATTAATTATTTTCAAATTAAATTAAATTATTTTTAAATTATATTAAATTATTTTCAAATTAAATTAATTATTTTCAAAATAAATTAAATTATTTTCAAACTAAATTAAATTATTTTTGAATTAAATTAAATTAAATTATTTTCAAATTAAATTAAATTATTTTCTAATTAAATATATTACAAATTAACTAATTTTTAAATTTAAATAAATTAAATTATTTCCAAATTAAATTAAATTATTTTCATATTAAATTAATTTATTTTTAAATTTAAAAAAATTAAATTATTTTTTAATTAAATTAAATTATTTTTAAATTAAATTAAACTTATTTCAAATTAACTTAAATTATTTTCTAATTAAATTAAATTATTTTCAAATTATATTAAATTATTTTCAAATTAAATTAATTATTTTCAAAATAAATTAAATTAATTTCAAACTAAATTAAATTATTTTTGAATATTATTAAATTAAATTATTTTCAAACTAAATTAAATTATTTTCTAATTAAATATATTTCAAATTAATTTATTTTTAAATTTAATTAAATTGAATTATTTTCAAATTAAATTAAATTATTTATAAATCAAATTAAATAATTTTTATATTTAATTAAATTATTTTCAAATTAAATTTATTTATTTTCAAATTGAATTAAATTATTTTCAAATTAAATTAAATTATTTTAAACTAAATTAAATTATTTTCAAATTAAATTTAATTATTTTCAAATTAAATTGATTTGTTTTTAAATTATATAAAATTATTTTTAAATTCAATTAAATTATTTTTTAATTTAATTTAATTAAATTATTTTTAAATTATATTAAATTATTTTCACGCTAAATTATTTTTAAATTAAATTAAACTATTTTCAAATTTAATTAATTTATTATTAAATTTAATTAAATTAAGTTATTTTGAAATTAAATTAAATTGATTTTAAATTAAATTTAACTATTTTCATATATTAAATTATTTTAAAATGAAATTAATTATTTTCAAATTAAATTAAATTATTTTCAAACTAAATTAAATTATTTTAGAATTTTATTAAATTAAATTATTTTCAAATTAAATTAAATTATTTTCTAATTAAATTAAACTATTTTCAAATTAAATTAAATTATTTTCAAATTAAATAAAATTATTTTTAAATTTAATAAAATTTAATTAGTTTCGTATTAAATTTAATTATTTATAAATTAAATTTAATTATTTTCAAATTAAATAAATTATTTTTAAATTGAATTAAATTATTTTTATTTAAAATTAAATTTTTTTTAAATTAAATTAAATTAATTTCAAATTAAATTAAATTTTTTTTAAATTAAATTAAATTCTTTTTAAAATAAATTATTTTTAAATTTAATTAAATTTAATTATTTTCAAATAAAATTAAATTCTTTTTAAATTAAATTAAATTGTTTTTAAATTAAATTATTTTTAAATTTAATTAAATTTAATTATTTTCCAATTAAATTAAATTATTTTCAAATAAAATAAAAAAAATTTTAAAATTAAATTAAATTATTTTAAATTTAAATTAATTTAAATTATTTTCAAATTAAATTAAATTATTTTCAAATTAAATTAAATTATTTTCTAATTTAATTAAATTATTTTCCAATCAAATTAAATTATTTTCAAATAAAGTTAAATTATTTTTAAATTAAATTAATTTGTTTTCAAATTAAATTATTTTTAAATTTAAATTAAATTATTTTCAAATTAAATTTAATTATTTTCAGATTAAAATAAATTATTTTTAAATTAAATTAAATTATTTTTCAATTCAATTAAATTAAATTATTTTTAAAATAAATTTAATTATTTTCAAATAAAATTTATTTATTCTAAAATTAAATTAAATTATTTTCAAATTAAATTAATTATTGTCAAATTAAATTTAATTATTTTCAAATTAAATTAATTATTTTCAAATTGAATTAAATTATTTTCAAATTAAATTAAATTATTTTTAAATAAAATTAAATTATTTTCATATTAAATTTAATTATTTTCAAATTAGAATAAATTAAAATATTTTTAAATTAAATTAAATTAAATTATTTTCAAATTAAATTAAATTATTTTAATAAAAAATATTTGTAAATCAAATTAAATAATTTTTATATTTAATTAAATTATTTTCAAATTAAATTTATTTATTTTCAAATTGAATTAAATTATTTTCAAATTAAATTAAATTATTTTAAACTAAATTAAATTATTTTCAAATTAAATTAAATTATTTTCAAATTAAATTAAATTATTTACAAATTAAATAAAATTATTTTTTGAATTAAATAAAATATTTTTTAAAGTAAATTATTTTCAAATTAAATTAAATTAATTTCAAATTAAATTAAATTCATTTTAAAATAAATTATTTTTAAATTTAATTAAATTTAATTATTTTCAAATAAAATTAAATTCTTTTTAAATTAAATTAAATTGTTTTTAAATTAAATTATTTTTAATTATTTTCCAATTAAATTAAATTATTTTCAAATAAAATAAAAATATTTTTAAATTAAATTAAATTATTTTCAATTTAAATTAATTTAAATTATTTTCAAATTAAATTAAATTATTTTCAAATTAAATTAAATTATTTTCTAATTAAATTAAATTATTTTCCAATCAAATTAAATTATTTTCAAATAAAGTTAAATTATTTTTAAATTAAATTAATTTGTTTTCAAATTAAATTATTTTTAAATTTAAATTAAATTATTTTCAAATTAAATTTAATTATTTTCAGATTAAAATAAATTATTTTTAAATTAAATTAAATTATTTTTCAATTCAATTAAATTAAATTATTTTTAAAATAAATTTAATTATTTTCAAATTAAATTTATTTATTCTAAAATTAAATTAAATTATTTTCAAATTAAATTAATTATTGTCAAATTAAATTTAATTATTTTCAAATTAAATTAATTATTTTCAAATTAAATTAAATTATTTTCAAATTAAATTAAATTATTTTCAAATTAAATTAAATTATTTTCATATTAAATTTAATTATTTTCAAATTAGATTAAATTAAAATATTTTTAAATTAAATTAAATTAAATTATTTTCAAATTAAATTAAATTATTTACAAATTAAATTAAGTTATTTTTGAATTAAATTAAATTATTTTTAAATTAAATTATTTTTTAATTTAATTAAATTATTTTCAAATTAAATTTATTTATTTTCAAATAAATAAAATTATTTTCAAATTAAATAAAATTATTTTCAATCTAAATAAAATTATTTTTAAAATTAAATAAATTAAATTATTTTCAATTTAAATTAAATTATTTTTAAATTTAACTTAATTAAATTATTTTTAAATTCAACTAAATTAAATTATTTCCAAAATAAATTAAATTATTTCTAACATAAATTATATTATTTTCAAATTAAAATATTTTTAAATTAAATTAAATTATTTTCAAATTAAATTAATTTATTTTTAAAATTTAAAAATTTTAAATTATTTTCAAAGTAAATTAAATTATTTTCAAATTAAAATAAATTATTTTCAAATTAAATTAAATTATTTTCAAATTAAAATAAATTATTTTCAAATTAAATTAAGTTAAAATTAACTTATTTTCAAACAAAATTAACTTATTTTTAAATTAAATTATTTTCAAATTGAATTATTTTTTTTTAAAATTAAATTAAATAATTTTTAAAATAAATTAAATTATTTTTAAATTAAATTAAATTATTTTTAAAATAAATTAAATTATTTTTAAATTAAATTAAATTATAGTCATATTAAATTAAATAATTATTAAATTTAAATAAATCAAATAATTTTCAAATTAAATTAAGTTATTTTCAAATCAAATTAAATTATTGTTAAATTAAATTAAATTATTTTTAAATTAAATTTAATTATTTTTAAATTTAATTAAATAAAAATATTTTTAAATTAAAATAAAATATTTTGAAATTAAATTCTTTTCAAAATAAATTGAAATATTTTCAAATTAAATTTAATTATTTTTAAATTGAATTAAGTTAATATATTTTCAAATGAAATTAAATTATTTTCAAATTAAACTAAGTTATTTTCAAGTTAAATTAAATTATTCTCAAATTAAATTAAATTATTTTTAAATTTAACTAAATTAAATTATTTCCAAAATAAATTAAATTATTTCCAAAATAAATTAAAATATTTTCAAATTAAATTATTTTTAAATTAAATTAAATTATTTTCAAATTAATTTAAATTATTTTCAAATTAAGATAAATTATTTTCAAATTAAATTAACTTATTTTCAAATTAAAATAAATTATTTTTAATTAAAATTAAATTATTTTAATATTAAATTTAATTATTTTCATATTAAATTAAATTATTTTTAAGTTAAGTTAAATTATTTTAAAATTAAATTAAGTTATTTTCAAATTAAATTCAATTATTTTCAAACTAAATTAAACTATTTTTAAATTAAAATAAATTAAAATATTTTCAAATTAAATTAAATTATTTTTAAATTAAATTGTTTTCAAATTTAAATAAATTATTTTCAAATTGAATAAAAATTTTTTTTAATTAAATTAAATTAAATTATTTTCAAATTAAATTAAATTATTTTTAACTTAAATTAAATTATTTTCAAATTAAAATAAATTATTTTCAAATTAAAATAAATTATTTTTAAATTAAATTAAGTTGTTTTCAAATTAAATTAAATTATTTTCAAATAAAGTTCAATTATTTTTAAATTTAATTAAATTAAATTATTGTCAAAATAAATTTATTTATTTTCAAATTTAATTAAATTATTTTTAAATTAAATTATTTTCAAATTTAATTTAATTATTTTCAAATTAAATTAAATTATTTTCAAATTAAATTAAATTATTTTCAAATTACATTAATTTATTTTCAAATTAAATTAATATATTTTTAAGTTTATTTAAATTAAGTTATTTTCAAATTAAATTAAATTATTTTTAAATTAAATTAAATTATTTTCAAATTAAATTAAATTATTTTTAAATTAAATCAAATTATTTTTAATTCAAATTAAATTATTTAAAAAACTATTTAACTAAACTATGAAACTATTAAACAAAAAACTATTTTTAATTTCAATTATTTTCAAATTAAATTAAATTATTTCAAATTATATTAAATTATTTTCAAATTAAATTAAGTTATTTTTAAATTAAATTAAATTAGTTTTAAATTAAATTAAATTAATTTCAAATTAAATTTAATTATTTTCAAATTAAATTAAATTATTTTCAAATTAAATTAAATTATTTTAAAATTAAGTTAAATTTTTTTCAAATTAAATTAACTTATTTTCAAATTAAATTAAATTATTTTCAAATTAAATTAAATTATTTTTAAATTAAAATATTTTAAATTATTTTCAAATTAAATTAAATTATTTTTAAATTAAATTGTTTTCAAATTTAATTAAATTATTTTCAAATTGAATTAAATTATTTTTAAATTAAAATGAATTAATTTCAAATTAAAAAAAATATTTTTCAATTAAATTAAGTTATTTTCAAATTAAATTGAATTATTTTCAAATTAAGTTTAATTATTTTTAAATTTAATTAAATTATATTATTGTCAAAATAAATTAAATTATTTTCAAAATGAATTAAATTATTTTTAAAATAAATTAAATTATTTTTAAATTAAATAATTTTTTTTTTAATTTAATTAAATTAAATTATTTTCAAATTAAATTAGATTATTTTTAAATTAAATTAAATTATTTTCAAAGTAAATTAAATGATTTTTAAATTAAATCAAATTAGTTTTAATTCAAATTAAATTATTTAAAAAACTATTTAACTAAACTATAAAACTATTAAATAAAAAAAAAATAATTTAATTTTTTTTAAAATTAAATTATTTTCAAATTAAATTAAATAATTTCAAATTATATTAAATTATTTTCAAATTAAATTAAGTTATTTTTAAATTAAATTTAATTATTCTCAAATTACATTTAATTATTTTCAAATTAAATTAAATTATTTTCAAATTATATTAAATTTTTTTCAAATTAAATTAAATTGTTTTTAAAATAACTTAAATTATATTCATATTAAATTAAAATATTTTTGAATTAAATAAAATTATTTTTAAATTAAATTAAATTATTTATAAATTAAATTAAGTGATTTTCAAATTATGTTAAGTTATTTTCAAATGAAAATAATTACTTTCAAATTTAATTAAATTATTTTCAAATCAAATTAAATTATTGTGAAATTAAATCAAATTATTTTTAAATTAAATGTAATTATTTTTAAATTTAATTAAATTATTTTCAAATTAAATTAAGTTATTTTTAAATTAAATTAAATTATTTTCAAATTATTGTAAATTATTTTCAAATTAAACAAAATTATTTTTAAATTTATTTATTTTCAAATTTAATTAAATTATTTCTAAATTTAATTGAATTAAATTATTTTCAAATTAAAATAAATTACTTTCAAACTAAAATAAATTATTTTTAAATTGAATTAAGTTATTTTCAAATTAAACTAAATTATTTCCAAATTGAATTAAATTATTTTTAAATCAAATTATTTTTAAATTTGATTAAATTATTTTCAAATTAAATTTATTTATTTTCAAACTAAATTAAATTATTTTCAAATTAAATTATATTATTTTCAAAACAAAATTAAATTATTTTTAAATTTAATTAAATTAAATTATTTCCAAAATAAATTAATTTCTTTTCAAATTAAATTATTTTTAAATTAAATTAAATTGTTTTCAAATTAAATTAAATTATTTTCAAATTAAAATAATATATTTTAAAATTAAATTAACTTATTTTCAAATTAAAATAAATTATTTTCAAATTAAATTAAGTTATTTTAAAATTAAATTATTTTCAAATTAAATTAAATTATTTTTAAATTAAATTAAATTATTTTCAAATTAAATTAAATTATTTTCAAATTAAATTATATTATTTTTAAAACTAAATTAAATTATTTTTAAATTTAATTAAATTAAATTATTTTCAAATTAAATTAAATTATTTTTAAATTAAATTAATGTTTTTCAAATTAAATTTAATTATTTTCAAATTAAATTAAATTATTTTTAAAGTAAATTAAATTATTTTCAAATTGAATTAAATTATTTTCAAATTACATTAATTTATTTTCAAAATAAATTAAAATATTTTTAAATTTATTTAAATTAAATTATTTACAAATTATTTTTAAATTAAATTAAATTATTTTCAAATTAAATCAAATTATTTTTAAACTAAATCAAATTATTTTTAATTTAAATTTAATTATTTAAAAAACTATTTAACTAAACTATTAAATAAAAAACTATTTTTAAATTAAATTATTTTCAAATTAAATTAAATTATTTTCAAATTATATTAAATTATTTTGAAATTAAATTAAATTATTTTCAAATTAAATTAAATTCTTTTTAAAATTAAATAAAATTATTTTTAAATTAAATTAATGTATTTTTAAATTAAATTAAGTTATTTTCAAATTAAATTAAGTTATTTTTAAATTAAAATTATTACTTTCAAATTAATTTAAATTATTTTTAAATTAATTTAATAAATTATTTTTAAATTAAGTTAAATTATTTTTAAATTTAATTAAATCTTTTTTAAATTAAATTTATTTATTTTTAAATTTAATTAAATTATTAAAAAAAAAATAATTAAATTTTAAATTTAAATTAAGTTATTTTCAAATTTAATTGAATTATTTTCAAATTAAGTTCAATTATTTTTAAATTTAATTAAATTAAATTATTGTCAAATTAAATTAAATTATTTTCAAATTGAATTAAATTATTTTTAAATTAAATTAAATTATTTTTAAATTAAATAAAATTATTTTTTAATTTAAATAAATTAAATTATTTTCAAATTAAATTAAATTATTTTTAAATTAAATTGTTTTCAAATTAAATTAAGTTATTTTTAAATTAAATTATTTTTAAATTAAATTATTTTCAAATTAAATTTAATACTTTTCAAATTAAATTAAATTATTTTCAAATTAAATTAAATTGTTTTTAAATTTTCAAAAAAAATTAAATTATTTTTAAATTAAATTAAATTATTTTCAAATTAAATTTAATTATTTTCAAATTAAATTAAATTATTTTCAAATTAAATTAATTTTTTTTTAAATTAAATAAAATTATTTTTTAATTTAATTAAATTAAATTATTTTCAAATTAAATTAAATTATTTTTAATTTAAATTATTTTCAAATTATATTAAATTATTTTCAATTTAAAATAAATTATTTTCAAAGTAAATTAAGTTATTTTTAAATTAAATTAAATTATTTTCAAATTAAATTAAATTACTTTTAAATTAAAATAAATTATTTTCAAATTAAATTAAATTATTTTTAAATTAAATTATTTTCAAATTATATTAAATTATTTTCAAATTAAAATAAATTATTTTCAAAGTATTTTTAAATTAAATTAAATTATTTTCAAATTAAATTAAATAGTTTTTAAAATAACTTAAATTATTTTCAGATTAAATTAAATTATTTTTAAATTAAATCAAATTATTTTTAAATTAAATAAAGTTATTTTCAAATTAAATTTAATTATTTTCAAATTAAATTAAATTATTTTCAATTAGATAAAATTATTTTTAAATTTATTTAAATCATTTTCAATTAAATAATTTTCAAAGTTAAATTATTTATAAATTTAATTAAATTATTATCAAATTAAATTTATATATTTTTAAATTGAATTAAATTATTTTTAAATTTATTTAAATTAAATTATTTTCAAATTAAATTAAATTATTTTTAAATTAAATTAAATTGTTTTTAAATTAAATTAAATTATTTTTAAATTAAATTAAATAATTTTTAAATTAAGTACAATTATTTTCAGATTAAATTAATTTATTTTTAAATTTAATTAAATTATTTTCAAATTAAATTAAATTATTTTTAAATTAAAATAAAATAAATTTTTTTTCGAATTAAATTAAAATATTTTCAAATTAAAATAAATTATTTTCAACTTAAAATAAATTATTTTTAAATTAAATTAAATTATTTTCAAATTGAATTAAATTTTTTTTAAATTAAGTTAAATTATTGTTAAATTAAATTAAGTTTTTTTCAAATTAAATTAAATTATTTTCAAATTAAATTAAATTATTTTTAAATTAATAAAAATTAAATTATTTTTAAATTAAATTAAATTATTTTTATATTAAATTTTTTTATTTTCAAATTAAATTAAATTATTTTTAAATTTATTTAAAATAAATTATTTTCAAATTATTTTTAAATTAAAATAAATTATTTTCAAATTAAATTCAATTATTTTTAAATTATATTTAATTATTTTCAAATTAAATTCAATTATTTTCAAATTAAGTTAAATTATTTTCAAAATAAATTAAATTATTTTTAAAATAAATCAAATTATTTTTAATTTAAATTAAATTTTTAAATTTAACTAAATTATTTTTAAATTAAATTAAGTTATTTTTAAATTAAACTAAATTATTTTTAAATTAAATTAAGTTATTTTCAAATTAAATTAAGTTATTTTCAAATTTAAATAATTACTTTCAAATTAAATTAAATTACTTTTAAATTAATTTAAATTAAACTATTGTCAAAATAAATTAAATCATTTTCAAATTAAATTAAATTATTTTCAAATTAAGTTAAATTATTTTTAAATTTATTTAAATTATTTTCAAATTAAATTTATTTATTTTCAAATTTAATTAAATTATTTTTAAATTTATTTAAATTAAATTATTTTCAAATTAAATTGAATTATTTTCAAATTAAAATAAATTATTGTCAAATTAAATTAAATTATTTTTAAATTAAAACAAATTATTTTCAAATTAAATTAAGTTATTGTTAAATTAAATTAAATTATTTTCAAATTAAATTAAATTTTTTTTAAATTAAATTAAATTATTTTCAAATAAAATTAAATTGTTTTTAAATTAACTTAAATTATTTTCAGATTAAATTAAATAATTTTTAAATTAAATCAAATTATTTTTAAATTAAATTAAGTTATTTTCAAATTAAATTATTTTATTTTCAAATCAAATTAAATTATTGTCAAATTAAATTAAATTATTTTAAAGTTTTTTAAATTACATTATTTTCAAATTAAATTATTATGTTTAAATTAAATTATTTTCAAATTGAATTGTTATTTTCCAATTAAATTATTTTTAAATTAAATTAAATCGTTTTTAAATTAAATTAATTTATTTTCTAATTAAATTAAATTATTTTCAAAATAAGTTAAATTATTTTCAAATTAAATTAAATTATTTTTAAATTCAAATAAATTAAATAATTTTCAAATTAAATTAAATTATTTTCAAATTAAGTTAAATTATTTTCAAATTAGATTAAGTTATTTTAATATTAAATTATTTTCAAATTAAATTAAGTTATTTTCAAATTAAATTAAATTATTTTCAAATTAAATTAACTTATTTTTAAATTAAAATAAATTAAATTAGAAATTTTTAAATTAAAATAAATTAAGTTATTTTTAAATTAAATTATTTTAAAATTAAATTAAGTTATTTTCAAATTAAATTAAATTATTTTCAAATTAAATTAAATTATTTTTAAATTACAATAATTTATTTTTAAATTAAATTAAATTATTTTAAAATTTAATAAAATTAAATTATTTTCAAATTATTTTTAAATTAAATTAAATTATTTTCAAAATAAATTAAATTATTTTTAAATAAAATTAAATTATTTTCAAATTAAAATTTTTTTTTTTAAAATTAAGTTAAATTATTTTCAAATTAAATTAAATTATTTTTAAATTAAATTATTTTTTAATTACATTAAATTATTTTCAAATTAAATTTAATTATTTTTAAATAAACTAAATTATTTTTAAATTTAATTAAATTTAATTCTTTTTAAGTTAAATTGAATTATTTTCAAATTTAATAAAATTATTTTCAAATACAATTACAATTAAATTTAATAAAATTATTTTTAAATTTAGTTAAATCAAATTATTTTCAAATCAAATTAAATTATTGTCAAATTAAATTAAATTATTTTCAAATTAAATTAAATTATTTTCAAATTAAGTTAAATTATTTTCAAATTAAATTAAGTTAATTTTAAATTAAATTAAATTATTTTCAAATTAAATTAAATTATTTTTAAATTCAAATAAATTAAATTATTTTCAAATTAAATTAAATTAATTTCAAATTAAGTTAAATTATTTTCAAATTAAGTTAAGTTATTTTAAAATTAAATTATTTTCAAATTAAATTAAGTTATTTTCAAATTAAATTAAATTATTTTCAAATTAAATTAAATTATTTTTAAGTTAAAATAAACTAAATTAGTTTCAAATTAAATTAAATTATTTTTAAATTAAATTATTTTCAAATTTAATTAAATTATTTTCAAATTTAATTAATTATTTTCAAATTAAAATATATTATTTTCAAATTAAAATAAATTATTTTTATATTAAATTAAGTTATATTCAAATTAAATTAAATTATTTTCAAATTAAGTTCAATTATTTTTAAATTTAATTAAATTAAATTATTGTCAGAATAAATTAAATTATTTTCAAATTAAATTAAATTATTTTTAAATTCAAATATATTAATTTATTTTAAAATTAAATTATTTTCAAATTAAATTAAGTTATTTTCAAATTAAATTAAATTATTTTCAAATTAAATTAAATTATTTTTAAATTAAAATAAACTAAATTAGTTTCAAATTAAATTAAATTATTTTTAAATTAAATTATTTTCAAATTTAATTAAATTATTTTCAAATTGAATTAAATTATTTTCAAATTAAAATTAATTATTTTCAAATTAAAATAAATTATTTTTATATTAAATTAAGTTATATTCAAATTAAATTAAATTATTTTCAAATTAAGTTCAATTATTTTTAAATTGAATTAAATTAAATTATTGTCAGAATAAATTAAATTATTTTCAAATTTAATTAAATTAATTTCAAATTAAATTTATTTATTTTCAAATGAAATTAAATTATATTATTATCAAACAAAATGAAATTATTTTAAAATTTAAATAAATTAAATTATTTTCAAATTAAATTAAATTATTTTCAAATTAAATTAAATTAATTTCAAATTAAATTAAATTATTTTCAAATTGAACAAAATTATTTTTAAATTTAATTAAATTAAATTATTTTCAAATTAAATTATATTATTTTCAAATAACATTAATTTATTTTCAAATTAAATTAAATTATTTTTAAATTTTATTAAATTAAATTATTTTCAAATTAAATTAATTATTTTCAAATTATATTAAATTATTTTCAAATTAAAATAAATTATTTTCAAAGTATTTTTAAATTAAATTCAATTATTTTCAAATTACATTAAATCGTTTTTAAAATAACTTAAATTATTTTTAGATTAAATTAAATTATTTTTAAATTAAATCAAATTATTTTTAAATTTAATTAAATTATTATCAAATTAAATTTATATATTTTCAAAGTTAATTAAATTATTTTTAAATTTATTTAAATTAAATTATTTTCAAATTAAATTAAATTATGTTTAAATTAAATTAAATTGTTTTTTAAATTAAATTAAATTATTTTTAAATTAAATTAAATAATTTTTAAATTAAGTACAATTATTTTCAAATTAAATTAATTTATTTTTAAATTTAATTAAATTATTTCCAAATTAAATTAAATTATTTTTAAATAAAAATAAAATAAATTATTTTCAAATTAAATTAAAATATTTTCAAATTAAAATAAATTATTTTCAACTTAAAATAAATTATTTTTAAATTAAATTAAATTATTTTCAAATTGAATTAAATTATTTTTAAATTAAGTTAAATTATTTTTAAATTAAATTAAGTTTTTTTCAAATTAAATTAAATTATTTTCAAATTAAATTAAATTATTTTTAAATTAATAAAAATTAAATTATTTTCAAATTAAATTAAATTATTTTTATATTAAATTTAATTATTTTCAAATTAAATTTAATTATTTTCAAATTAAATAAAATTATTTTTAAATTTAATTAAATTAAATTATTTTCAAATTAAATTAAATTATTTTCAAATTACATTAATTTATTTTCAAATTAAATTTAATTATTTTTAAATTTGTTTAAAATAAAATATTTTCAAATTATTTTTAAATTAAAATAAATTATTTTCAAATTAAATTAAATTATTTTTAAATTATATTTAATTATTTTCAAATTAAATTAAATTATTTTTAAATTAAGTTAAATTATTTTCAAATTAAATTAAATTATTTTTAAAATAAATCAAATTATTTTTAATTTAAATTAAATTTTTAAATTTAACTAAATTATTTTTAAATTAAATTTAGTTATTTTTAAATTAAACTAAATTATTTTTAAATTAAATTAAGTTATTTTCAAATTAAATTAAGTTATTTTCAAATTTAAATAATTACTTTCAAAATAAATTAAATTACTTTTAAATTAATTTAAATTAAACTATTGTCAAAATAAATTAAATTATTTTCAAATTAAATTAAATTATTTTCAAATTAAGTTAAATTATTTTTAAATTTAATTAAATTATTTTCAAATTAAATTTATTTATTTTCAAATTTAATTAAATTATTTTTAAATTTATTTAAATTGAATTATTTTCAAATTAAAATAAACTATTGTCAAATTAAATTAAATTATTTTTAAATTAAAACAAATTATTTTCAAATTAAATTAAGTTATTGTTAAATTAAATTAAATTATTTTCAAATTAAATTATTTTTAAATTAAATTAAATTATTTTCAAATAAAATTAAATTGTTTTTAAATTAACTTAAATTATTTTCAGATTAAATTAAATAATTTTTAAATTAAATCATATTATTTTTAAATTAAATTAAGTTATTTTCAAATTAAATTATTTTATTTTCAAATCAAATTAAATTATTGTCAAATTAAATTAAATTATTTTAAAGTTTTTTTAAATTACATTATTTTCAAATTAAATTATTATGTTTAAATTAAATTATTTTCAAATTGAATTGTTATTTTCAAATTAAATTAAATTATTTTTAAATTAAATTAAGTCATTTTTAAATTAAATTAATTTATTTTCTAATTAAATTAAATTATTTTCAAAATAAGTTAAATTATTTTCAAATTAAATTAAATTATTTTTAAATTCAAATAAATTAAATAATTTTCAAATTAAATTAAATTATTTTCAAATTAAGTTAAACTATTTTCAAATTAAATTAAGTTATTTTAAAATTAAATTATTTTTAAATTAAATTAAGTTATTTTCAAATTAAATTAAATTATTTTCAAATTAAATTAACTTATTTTTAAATTAAAATAAATTAAATTAGAAATTTTTAAATTAAAATAAATTAAGTTATTTTTAAATTAAATTATTTTCAAATTAAATTAAGTTATTTTCAAATTAAATTAAATTATTTTTAAATTATATTTAATTATTTTCAAATTAAATTAAATTATTTTTAAATTACAATAATTTATTTTCAAATTAAATTAAATTATTTTAAAATTTAATAAAATTAAATTATTTTCAAATTATTTTTAAATAAAATTAAATTATTTTCAAAATAAATTAAATTATTTTTAAACAAAATTAAATTATTTTCAAATTAAAAAAAATTATTTTAAAATTAAGTTAAATTATTTTCAAATTATTTTAAATTATTTTTTAATTAAATTAAATTATTTTCAAATTAAATTTAATTATTTTTAAATAAACTAAATTATTTTTAAATTTAATTAAATTTAATTCTTTTTAAATTAAATTGAATTATTTTCAAATTTAATAAAATTATTTTCAAATACAATTACAATATTATTAAATTTAATAAAATTATTTTTAAATTTAGTTAAATCAAATTATTTTCAAATCAAATTAAATTATTGTCAAATTAAATTAAATTATTTTCAAATTAAATTAAATTATTTTTAAATTAAATTAAATTATTTTCAAATTAAATTAAATTATTTTCAAATTAAGGTAAATTATTTTCAAATTAAATAAAATTAATTTTAAATTTAATTAAATTAAATTATTTTCCAATTAAATTAAATTATTTTCAAATTACAATAATTTATTTTCAAATTAAATTAAATTATTTTAAAATTTAATTATATTAAATTATTTTCAAAATATTTTTAAATTAAATTAATTTTTTTTCAAATTAAATTAAATTATTTTTAAATAAAATTAAATTATTTTCAAATTAAAATAAATTATTTTAAAATTAAGTTAATTATTTTCCAATAAAATTAAATTATTTTTAAATTAAATCAAATTTTTTTTAATTTAAAATAAATTATTTAAAAAACAATTTAACTAAACTATTAATCTATTAAATAAAAAACTATTTTCAAATTAAATTATTTTCAAATTAAATTGGTATTTTCTAATTAAATTAAATTATTTTTAAATTAAATTATTTTTAAATAAATTTAAATTATTTTTAATTAAAATTAAATTATTTTCAAAATTAATTAAATTATTTTCAAATTAAATTTAATTATTTTTAAATTTAATTAAATTAAATTATTTTCGAATTAAATTAAATAATTTTAAAACTTAATTAAAATAATTTATTTTCAAATTAAATTAAATTTTTTTCAATTTAAATTAAATTAATTTTAAATTAAATTGATTCATTTTTAAATTAAATTTAATTATTTTTAAATAAAATTAAGATATTTTCAAATTAAATTAAATTATTTTCAAATTAAGTTCAATTATTTTTAAATTTAATTAAATTAAATTATTGTCAGAATAAATTAAATTATTTTCAAATTAAATAAAATTATTTTTAAAGTTAATTTAATTACATTATTTTCAAATTAAATTAAATTATTTTCAAATTACAATAATTTATTTTCAAATTAAATTAAATTATTTTCAAATTTAATAAAATTAAATTATTTTCAAATTATTTTGAAATTAAATTAAATTATTTTCAAATTAAATTAAATTTATTTTAAATAAAATTAAATTATTTTCAAATTAAATTTAATTATTTTAAAATTAAGTTAAATTATTTCAAACTAAATTTATATAATTCTTAAATTAAATTAAATTAATTTCAAATTAAATTAAATTATTTTTAAATTATGTTAAATTATTTTAAAATTAAATTATTTTCAAATTTAATTAAATATAATTACTTTCTAATTAAATCAAATTATTTTCAAATTAAATTAAATTATTTTCAAATTAAATTAAATTATTTTTAATTTTAATTAAACTATTTTCAAATTAATTTAAATTATTTTCAAATTAAATTAAATTATTCTCAAATTATAATAAATTATTTTCAAATTAAAATTAATTATTTTCAAATTAAATTAAATCTTTTTCAAACTAAATTAAATTATTTTTGAATTTTATTAAATTAAATTATTTTCAAACTAAATTAAGTTATTTTCAAATTAAATAAAATTATTTGTAAATCATATTAAATTTGTTTTAAATTGAATTAATTTATTTTCAAATTAAAGTAAATTATTTCAAACTATATTAAATTATTTTCAAATTAAACTAAATTATTTTCAAAATATCTCAAATTATTTTCCAAATAAATTAAATTATTTTCAAATTAAATTAAATTATTTTCTCAATAAATTAAATTATTTTCAAATTAAATTAATTTATTTTTAAATTAAATTAAGATTTTTCTTCATTTAAATTATTTTTAATTTAAATTAAATTATTTTCAAATTAAATATAATTATTTTCAAATTATTTTTTAATTTAATCAAATTTAATTATTTTCAAATTAAATTAAATTATTTTCAAATTAAATTAAATTAATTTCAAATTAAATTAAATTATTTCAAAATTAAATTAAATTATTTTTTAAATCAAATAAATTGTTTTTATTTAAAATTAAATTATTTTCAAATTAAATTAAATTATTTTCAAATTATTTTCAAATTAAATTAACTTATTTTCAAATTATTTTCAAATGAAATTAAATTATTCTAAAATTAAAATAAATTAAATTAGTTTTAAAAAAAATAAATTAATTTTAATTTAAATTATTTATTTTTAAAATAAATTAAATTAAATTATTTTTAAATTAAATTAGATTATTTTTATATTTAACTAATTTCTTTTCAAATTAAACTAAATTATTTTTAAATTTAATTAAATTATTTTTAAATAAAATTTAATTATTTTCAAAATAAACGAAAATATTTTCAATTTAAATTAAAATATTTTTAAAATTAAATTAATTTATTTTTAAATTGAATTAAATTATTTTTATTTAAAATTAAATTATTTTCAAATTAAATTAAATTATTTTCAAAGTAAATCAAATTATTTTCAAATTAAATCAAATTATTTTAAAATTAAAATAAATTATTTTCAAATTGAAAAAATTTTTTTAATTTAAAAATAAATTATTTTCAAATTAAATTAAGTTATTTTCAAATTAAATCAAATTATTTTCAAATTAAATTAAATTTTTCTTAAATTAAATTAAATTATTTTTAAAGGAATTAAACTTATATTAATTTAAATTAAATTATTTTAAATTTAAATAAAATTATTTTTAGATTTAATTTAATTATTTTCAAATTAAATTAAATTATTTTTAAATTTAATTAAAATATTTTTAAATTTAATTAAATTAAATTATTTTCAAATTAAATTAATATATTTTTAATTTAAATTAAATAAATAATTTCCAAATTAAATGAAATTATTTTAAAATTAAGTTAGAATATTTTTAAATTTAATTAATTTAAATTATTTTCAAATTTAATTAAATTATTTTCAAATTAAATTAAATTATTTTTAAACTAAATAATTTTTAAATTAAATTAAACTATTTTTTAATTAATTTATTATTAAATTTAATTAAATTAAATTATTTCCAAATTACATTAAATTATTTTTAAATTAAATTAAATTATTTTTAAAATAAACTCAATTAAGTTATTTCCAAATTTAATTAATATATTTTCAAATTAAATTAATTTATTTTAAACTAAATTTAAATTATTTTCAAATTAAATTAAATTAATTTCAAATTAAATTAAATTCTTTTTAAATTAAATTAAATTCTTTTTAAAATAAATTATTTTTAAATTTAATTAAATTTAATTATTTTCAAATAAAATTAAATTCTTTTTAAATTAAATTAAATTGTTTTTAAATTAAATTATTTTTAAATTTAATTAAATTTAATTATTTTCCAATTAAATTAAATTATTTTCAAATAAAAAAAAAATATTTTCAAATTAAATTAATTTATTTTCAAATTAAATTAAATTATTTTCTAATTAAACTAAATTATTTTCCAATCAAATTAAATTTTTTTCAAATAAAGTTAAATTATTTTTAAATTAAATTAATTTGTTTTCAAATTAAATTATTTTTAAATTTAAATTAAATTATTTTCAAATTAAATTTAATTATTTTCAGATTAAAATAAATTATTTTTAAATTAAATTAAATTATTTTTAAATTCAATTAAATTAAATTATTTTTAAAATAAATTTAATTATTTTCAAATTAAATTTATTTATTCTAAAATTAAATTAAATTATTTTCAAATTAAATTAATTATTGTCAAATTAAATTTAATTATTTTCAAATTAAATTAATTATTTTCAAATTAAATTAATTTATTTTCATATTAAATTAAATTATTTTCAAATAAAATTAAATTATTTTCATATTAAATTTAATTATTTTCAAATTAGATTAAATTAAAATATTTTTAAATTAAATTAAATTTAATTATTTTCAAATTAAATTAAATTATTTACAAATTAAATTAAATTATTTTTGAATTAAATAAAATATTTTTTAAATTAAATTATTTTCAAATTAAATAAAATTATTTTTAAATTAAATTATTTTCAAATTAAATTTATTTATTTTCAAATAAATAAAATTATTTTCAAATTAAATAAATTTATTTTCAATCTAAATAAAATTATTTTTAAAATTAAATAAATTAAATTATTTTCAATTTAAATTAAATTATTTTTAAATTTAACTAAATTAAATTATTTTTAAATTTAACTAAATTAAATTATTTCCAAAATAAATTAAATTATTTCTTACATAAGATATATTATTTTTAAATTAAATTATTTTTAAATTAAATTAAATTATTTTCAAATTAAATTAATTTATTTTTAAAATTTAATAATTTTAAATTATTTTCAAATTAAATTAAATTATTTTCAAATTAAAATAAATTATTTTCAAATTAAATTAAATTATTTTCAAATTAAAATAAATTATTTTCAAATTAAATTAAGTTAAAATTAACTTATTTTCAAATAAAATTAACTTATTTTTAAATTAAATTAAATTATTTTCAAATTAAATTAAATTTTTTTAAAATTAAATTAAATAATTTTTAAAATAAATTAAATTATTTTTAAATTAAATTAAATTATTTTTAAAATAAATTAAAATATTTTTAAATTAAATTAAATTATAGTCATATTAAATTAAATAATTATTAAATTTAATTAAATCAAATAATTTTCAAATTAAATTAAGTTATTTTCAAATCAAATTAAATTATTGTTAAATTAAATTAATTTATTTTTAAATTAAATTTAATTATTTTTAAATTTAATTAAACCAAAATAGTTTTAAATTAAAATAAAATATTTTGAAATTAAATTCTTTTCAAAATAAATTGAAATATTTTCAAATTAAATTTAATTATTTTTAAATTGAATTAAGTTAATATATTTTCAAATGAAATTAAATTATTTTCAAATTAAACTAAGTTATTTTCAAGTTAAATTAAATTATTCTCAAATTAAATTAAATTATTTTTAAATTTAACTAAATTAAATTATTTCCAAAATAAATTAAATTATTTCCAAAATAAATTAAATTATTTTCAAATTAAATTATTTTTTAAATTAAATTAAATTATTTTCAAATTAATTTAAATTATTTTCAAATTAAGATAAATTATTTTCAAATTAAATTAACTTATTTTCAAATTAAAATAAATTATTTTCAAATTAAATTAAGTTATTTTAAAATTAAATTATTTTCAAATTAAATTAAATTATTTTCAAGATAAATTAAATTATTTTCAAATTAAATTAAATTATTTTCAAAACTAAATTAAAATATTTTTAATTTAATTTAATTATTTAAATTAATTTATTTTCAATATAAATTAAATTATCTTCAAATTAAATTAAATCATTTTTAAATCAAGTTAAATTATTTTTAAATTAAGTTAAATTATTTTGAAATTAAATTAAGTTAATATATTTTCAAATGAAATTAAATTATTTTCAAATTAAACTAAGTTATTTTCAAGTTAAATTAAATTATTCTCAAATTAAAATAAATTATTTTTAATTAAAATTAATTTATTTTAATATTAAATTTAATTATTTTCACATTAAATTAAATTATTTTTAAGTTAAGTTAAATTATTTTAAAATTAAATTAAGTTATTTTCAAATTAAATTCAATTATTTTCAAACTAAATTAAACTATTTTTAAATTAAAATAAATTAAAATATTTTCAAATTAAATTAAATTATTTTTAAATTAAATTGTTTTCAAATTTAATTAAATTATTTTCAAATTGAATAAAATTATTTTTTAATTAAATTAAATTAAATTATTTTCAAATTAAATTAAATTATTTTTAACTTAAATTAAATTATTTTCAAATTAAAATAAATTATTTTCAAATTAAAATAAATTATTTTTAAATTAAATTAAGTTGTTTTCAAATTAAATTAAATTATTTTCAAATAAAGTTCAATTATTTTTAAATTTAATTAAATTAAATTATTGTCAAAATAAATTAAATTATTTTCAAATTGAATTAAATTATTTTTAATTTAAATTATTTTCAAATTTAATTTAATTATTTTCAAATTAAATTAAATTATTTTCAAATTAAATTAAATTATTTTCAAATTGCATTAATTTATTTTAAAATTAAATTAAATTATTTTTAAGTTTATTTAAATTAAGTTATTTTAAAAATTAAATTAAATTAAATTATTTTCAAATTAAATTATTTTTAAATTAAATCAAATTATTTTTAATTCAAATTAAATTATTTAAAAAAACTATTTAACTAAACTATGAAACTATTAAACAAAAAACTATTTTTAAATTAAATTATTTTCAAATTAAATTAAATTATTTCAAATTATATTAAATTATTTTCAAATTAAATTAAGTTATTTTTAAATTAAATTAAATTATTTTTAAATTAAATTAAATTATTTTTAAATTAAATGTAATTATTTTCAAATTAAATTAAATTATTTTCAAATTAAATTAAATTATTTTTAAATTAAATTAAATTATTTTCAAATTAAATTAAATTATTTTAAAATTAAGTTAAATTTTTTTCAAATTAAATTAACTTATTTTCAAATTAAATTAAATTATTTTTAAATTAAATTAAGTTATTTTTAAATTAAATTATTTTCAAATAAAATTAAATTATTTTTAAATTAAAATAAACTAAATTATTTTCAAATTAAATTAAATTATTTTCAAATTAAATTAAATTATTTTTAAGTTTATTTAAATTAAGTTATTTTAAAAATTAAATTAAATTAAATTATTTTCAAATTAAATTAAATTATTTTTAAATTAAATCAAATTATTTTTAATTCAAATTAAATTATTTAAAAAACTATTTAACTAAACTATAAAACTATTAAACAAAAAACTATTTTTAAATTAAATTATTTTCAAATTAAATTAAATTATTTCAAATTATATTAAATTATTTTCAAATTAAATTAAGTTATTTTTAAATTAAATTAAATTATTTTTAAATTAAATTAAATTATTTTTAAATTAAATGTAATTATTTTCAAATTAAATTAAATTATTTTCAAATTAAATTAAATTATTTTTAAATTAAATTAAATTCTTTTTAAATTAAATTAAATAATTTTCAAATTAAATTAAATTACTTCTAAATTAAATTAAATTATTTTCAAATTAAATTAAATTGTTTTTAAAATAACATAAATTATTTTCAAATTGACAAATTATTTTTAAAATAAATAAAATTATTTTTAAATTAAATAAAAATTATTTTTAAATTAAATTAAATAATTTTTAAAATAAATTAAATTATTTTTAAATTAAATTAAATTATTTTTAAAATAAATTAAAATATTTTTAAATTAAATTAAATTATAGTCATATTAAATTAAATAATTATTAAATTTAATTAAATCAAATAATTTTCAAATTAAATTAAGTTATTTTCAAATCAAATTAAATTATTGTTAAATTAAATTAATTTATTTTTAAATTAAATTTAATTATTTTTAAATTTAATTAAACCAAAATAGTTTTAAATTAAAATAAAATATTTTGAAATTAAATTCTTTTCAAAATAAATTGAAATATTTTCAAATTAAATTTAATTATTTTTAAATTGAATTAAGTTAATATATTTTCAAATGAAATTAAATTATTTTCAAATTAAACTAAGTTATTTTCAAGTTAATTTAAATTATTCTCAAATTAAATTAAATTATTTTTAAATTTAACTAAATTAAATTATTTCCAAAATAAATTAAATTATTTCCAAAATAAATTAAATTATTTTCAAATTAAATTATTTTTTAAATTAAATTAAATTATTTTCAAATTAATTTAAATTATTTTCAAATTAAGATAAATTATTTTCAAATTAAATTAACTTATTTTCAAATTAAAATAAATTATTTTCAAATTAAATTAAGTTATTTTAAAATTAAATTATTTTCAAATTAAATTAAATTATTTTCAAGATAAATTAAATTATTTTCAAATTAAATTATATTATTTTCAAAACTAAATTAAAATATTTTTAATTTAATTTAATTATTTAAATTAATTTATTTTCAATATAAATTAAATTATCTTCAAATTAAATTAAATCATTTTAAAATCAAGTTAAATTATTTTTAAATTAAGTTAAATTATTTTGAAATTAAATTAAGTTATTTTTAAATTAAATTATTTTCAAATAAAATTAAATTATTTTTAAATTAAAATAAACTAAATTATTTTCAAATTAAATTAAATTATTTTCAAATTAAAATAAATTATTTTTAATTAAAATTAAATTATTTTAATATTAAATTTAATTATTTTCATATTAAATTAAATTATTTTTAAGTTAAGTTAAATTATTTTAAAATTAAATTAAGTTATTTTCAAATTAAATTCAATTATTTTCAAACTAAATTAAACTATTTTTAAATTAAAATAAATTAAAATATTTTCAAATTAAATTAAATTATTTTTAAATTAAATTGTTTTCAAATTTAATTAAATTATTTTCAAATTGAATAAAATTATTTTTTAATTAAATTAAATTAAATTATTTTCAAATTAAATTAAATTATTTTTAACTTAAATTAAATTATTTTCAAATTAAAATAAATTATTTTCAAATTAAAATAAATTATTTTTAAATTAAATTAAGTTGTTTTCAAATTAAATTAAATTATTTTCAAATAAAGTTCAATTATTTTTAAATTTAATTAAATTAAATTATTGTCAAAATAAATTAAATTATTTTCAAATTGAATTAAATTATTTTTAATTTAAATTATTTTCAAATTTAATTTAATTATTTTCAAATTAAATTAAATTATTTTCAAATTAAATTAAATTATTTTCAAATTGCATTAATTTATTTTCAAATTAAATTAAATTATTTTTAAGTTTATTTAAATTAAGTTATTTTAAAAATTAAATTAAATTAAATTATTTTCAAATTAAATTATTTTTAAATTAAATCAAATTATTTTTAATTCAAATTAAATTATTTAAAAAAACTATTTAACTAAACTATGAAACTATTAAACAAAAAACTATTTTTAAATTAAATTATTTTCAAATTAAATTAAATTATTTCAAATTATATTAAATTATTTTCAAATTAAATTAAGTTATTTTTAAATTAAATTAAATTATTTTTAAATTAAATTAAATTATTTTTAAATTAAATGTAATTATTTTCAAATTAAATTAAATTATTTTCAAATTAAATTAAATTATTTTTAAATTAAATTAAATTATTTTCAAATTAAATTAAATTATTTTAAAATTAAGTTAAATTTTTTTCAAATTAAATTAACTTATTTTCAAATTAAATTAAATTATTTTTAAATTAAATTAAGTTATTTTTAAATTAAATTATTTTCAAATAAAATTAAATTATTTTTAAATTAAAATAAACTAAATTATTTTCAAATTAAATTAAATTATTTTCAAATTAAATTAAATTATTTTTAAGTTTATTTAAATTAAGTTATTTTAAAAATTAAATTAAATTAAATTATTTTCAAATTAAATTAAATTATTTTTAAATTAAATCAAATTATTTTTAATTAAAATTAAATTATTTAAAAAACTATTTAACTAAACTATAAAACTATTAAACAAAAAACTATTTTTAAATTAAATTATTTTCAAATTAAATTAAATTATGTCAAATTATATTAAATTATTTTCAAATTAAATTAAGTTATTTTTAAATTAAATTAAATTATTTTTAAATTAAATTAAATTATTTTTAAATTAAATGTAATTATTTTCAAATTAAATTAAATTATTTTCAAATTAAATTAAATTATTTTTAAATTAAATTAAATTCTTTTTAAATTAAATTAAATAATTTTCAAATTAAATTAAATTACTTCTAAATTAAATTAAATTATTTTCAAATTAAATTAAATTGTTTTTAAAATAACATAAATTATTTTCAAATTGACAAATTATTTTTAAAATAAATAAAATTATTTTTAAATTAAATAAAAATTATTTTTAAATTAAATTAAGTTATTTTCAAATTAAAATAATTACTTTTAAATTAAATTAAATTATTTTTAAACTAATTTAATAATTTATTTTCAAATTAAGTTAAATTATTTTTAAATTTAATTAAATTTTTTTCAAATTAAATTTATTTGTTTTCAAATTTAATTAAATTATTTTTAAATTTATTTAAATTAAATTATTTTTAAATTAAATTAAATTATTTTCAAATTAAAATAAATTATTGTCAAATTAAATTAAATTATTTTTAAATTAAAATAAATTATTTTCAAATTAAATTAAATTATTATTAAATTAAATTAAATTATTTTCAAATTAAATTAAATTGTTTTTAAATTAACATTAATTATTTTCAGATTAAATTAAATTATTTTTAAATTAAATCAAATTATTTTTAAATTAAATTAAGTTATTTTCAAATAAAATTTAATTATTTTCAAATTAAATTAAATTATTTTCAATTAAATAAAATTATTTTTAAATTTATTTAAATCATTTTCAATTAAATCATTTTTAAATTAAGTTAAATTATTTATAAATTTATTTAGATTATTTTCAAATTAAATTTATATATTTTCAAATTTAATTAAATTATTTTTAAATTTATTTAAATTAAATTATTTTAAAATTAAATTAAATTATTTCCAAATTAAATTAAATTACTTTTAAATTAAATTATTTTCAAATTAAAATAAATTTTTTTCAAATTAAATTAAGTTAAAATTAACTTATTTTCAAATAAAATTAACTTATTTTTAAATTAAATTAAATTATTTTCAAATTAAATTAAATTTTTTTAAAATTAAATTAAATAATTTTTAAAATAAATTAAATTATTTTTAAATTAAATTAAATTATTTTTAAAATAAATTAAAATATTTTTAAATTAAATTAAATTATAGTCATATTAAATTAAATAATTATTAAATTTAATTAAATCAAATAATTTTCAAATTAAATTAAGTTATTTTCAAATCAAATTAAATTATTGTTAAATTAAATTAATTTATTTTTAAATTAAATTTAATTATTTTTAAATTTAATTAAACCAAAATATTTTTAAATTAAAATAAAATATTTTGAAATTAAATTCTTTTCAAAATAAATTGAAATATTTTCAAATTAAATTTAATTATTTTTAAATTGAATTAAGTTAATATATTTTCAAATTAAATTAAATTATTTTCAAATTAAACTAATTTATTTTCAAGTTAAATTAAATTATTCTCAAATTAAATTAAATTATTTTTAAATTTAACTAAATTAAATTATTTCCAAAATAAATTAAATTATTTCCAAAATAAATTAAATTATTTTCAAATTAAATTATTTTTTAAATTAAATTAAATTAAAATAAATAAATTATTTTCAAATTAAAATAAATTATTGTCAATTACAATTAAATTATTTTTAAATTAAATTAAATTATTTTCAAATTAAATTAAATTATTTTAAAATTAAGTTAAATTTTTTTCAAATTAAATTAACTTATTTTCAAATTAAATTAAATTATTTTCAAATTAAATTAAATTATTTTTAAATTAAAATAAATTAAATTATTTTCAAATTAAATTAAATTATTTTTAAATTGAATTGTTTTCAAATTTAATTAAATTATTTTCAAATTGAATTAAATTATTTTCAAATTAAAATGAATTATTTTCAAATTAAAAAAAATATTTTTAAATTAAATTAAGTTATTTTCAAATTAAATTGAATTATTTTCAAATTAAGTTCAATTACTTTTAAATTTAATTAAATTAAATTATTGTCAAAATAAATTACATTATTTTCAAATTAAATTAAATTATTTTTAAATTAAATTAAATTATTTTTAAATTAAATAATTTTTTTTTTAATTTATTTAAATTAAATTATTTTCAAATTAAATTAGATTATTTTTAAATTAAATTAAATTATTTTCAAAGTAAATTAAATTATTTTTGAATTAAATCAAATTATTTTTAATTTAAAAAAAATTATTTAAAGAACTATTTAACTAAACTATTAAATAAAAAACTATTTTTAAATTAAATTATTTTCAAATTAAATTAAATTATTTTCAAATTATATTAAATTATTTTCAAATTAAATTAAGTTATTTTTTAGTAAATTATATTATTTTCAAAACTAAATTAAATTATTTTTAAATTTAAATAAATTAAATTATTTTCAAATTAAATTAAATTATTTTTAAATTAAATTGTTTTTAAATTAAATTAAATTATTTTCAAATTAAATAAAATTATTTTTAAATTAAATTTAATTATTTTCAAATTAAATTAAATTATTTTCAAATTAAAAAAAAATATTTTTAAATTTAATTTAATTAAATTATTTTTAAATTAAATTAAATTATTTTCAAATTACATTAATTTATTTTCTAAATAATTTAAAATATTTTTAAATTTATTTAAATTAAATTATTTTCAAACTAAATTAAATTATTTTCAAATTAAAATAAATTATTGTCAAATTAAATTAAATTATTTTTAAATTAAATTAAATTATTTTCAGATTAAATTAAATTATTTTTAAATTAAATCAAATTAGTTTTAAATTACATTAAGTTATTTTCAAATTAAATTAAGCTATTTTCAAATTAAATTAAATTATTTTCAAATAAATAAAATTATTTTTAAATTTATGTAAATTAATTTATTTTCAATATAAATTAAATTATCTTCAAATTAAATTAAATCATTTTCAAATTAAGTTAAATTATTTTTAAATTAAGTTAAATTATTTTCAAATTAAATTAAGTTATTTTTAAATTAAATTAAATTATTTTCAAATTACCTAAATTTATTTTCAAAATAAATTAAAATATTTTTAAATTTATTTAAATTAAATTATTTTCAAATTATTTTTAAATTAAATTAAATTATTTTCAAATTAAATTAAGTTATTTTTAAATTAAATTATATTCAAACTAAATTAAACTATTTTTAAATTAAAATAAATTAAAACATTTTCAAATTAAATAAAATTATTTTTGAATTAAATTAAGTTGTTTTCAAATTAAATTAAATTATTTTCAAATTAAGTTCAATTATTTTTTAATTTAATTAAATTAATTTATTGTCAAAATAAAATAAATTATTTTCAAATTGAATTAAATTATTTTTAAATTAAATTATTTTCAAATTTAATTTAATTATTTTCAAATTAAATTAAATTATTTTCAAATTAAATTAAATTATTTTCAAATTACATTAATTTATTTTCAAATTAAATTAAATTATTTTTAAGTTTGTTTAAATTAAGTTATTTTCAAATTAAATTAAATTATTTTTAAATTAAATTAAATTATTTTCAAATTAAATTAAATTATTTTTAAATTAAATCAAATTATTTTTAATTCAAATTAATTTATTTAAAAAACTTTTTAACTAAACTATGAAACTATTAAACAAAAAACTATTTTTAAATTAAATTATTTTCAAATTAAATTAAATTATTTCAAATTATATTAAATTATTTTCAAATTAAATTAGGTTATTTTTAAATTAAATTAAATTATTTTTAAATTAAATTAAATTATTTTCAAATTAAATTTAATTATTTTCAAATTAAATGAAATTATTTTCAAATTAAATTAAATTATTTTTAAATTAAATAAAATTATTTTTTAATTTAATTAAATTAAATTTATTTCAAATTAAATTAAATTTTTTTCAAAAAATATTAAATTATTTTAAAATTAAAATAAATTATTTTCAAAATAAATTAAGTTATTTTTAAATTAAATTAAATAATTTTCAAATTAAATTAAATTACTTTTAAATTAAATTAAATTATTTTCAAATTAAATTAAATTGTTTTTAAAATAACATAAATTATTTTCAGATTGACAAATGATTTTTAAATTAAATAAAATTATTTTTAAATTAAATAAAATTTATTTTTAAATTAAATTAAGTTATTTTCAAATTAAAATAATTACTTTCAAATTAAATTAAATTATTTTTAAATTAATTTAATAAATTATTTTTAAATTAAGTTAAATTATTTTTAAATTTAATTAAATTTTTTTCAAATTAAATTTATTTGTTTTCAAATTTAATTAAATTATTTTTAAGTTTATTTAAATTAAATTATTTTTAAATTAAATTAAATTATTTTCAAATTAAAATAAATTATTGTCAAATTAAATTTAATTATTTTTAAATTAAAATAAATTATTTTCAAATTAAATTAAATTATTTTTAAATTAAATTAAATTCTTTTTAAATTAAATTAAATAATTTTCAAATTAAATTAAACTACTTTTAAATTAAATTAAATTATTTTCAAATTAAATTAAATTGTTTTTAAAATAACATAAATTATTTTCAAATTGACAAATTATTTTTAAATTAAATAAAATTATTTTTAAATTAAATAAAAATTATTTTTAAATTAAATTAAGTTATTTTCAAATTAAAATAATTACTTTCAAATTAAATTAAATTATTTTTAAATTAATTTAATAAATTATTTTCAAATTAAGTTAAATTATTTTTAAATTTAATTAAATTTTTTTCAAAAAAATTTATTTGTTTTCAAATTTAATTAAATTATTTTTAAATTTATTTAAATTAAATTATTTTTAAATTAAATTAAATTATTTTCAAATTAAATTAAATTATTTTCAAATTAAATTAAATTGTTTTTAAATTAACTTTAATTATTTTCAGATTAAATTAAATTATTTTTAAATTAAATCAAATTATTTTTAAATTAAATTAAGTTATTTTCAAATAAAATTTAATTATTTTCAAATTAAATTAAATTATTTTCAATTAAATAAAATTATTTTTAAATTTATTTAAATCATTTTCAATTAAATCATTTTTAAATTAAGTTAAATTATTTATAAATGTAATTAAATTATTTTCAAATTAAATTTATATATTTTCAAATTTAATTAAATTATTTTTAAATTTATTTAAATTAAATTATTTTAAAATTAAATTAAATTATTTCCAAATTAAATTAAATTACTTTTAAATTAAATTATATTATTTTCAAATTAAAATAAATTATTGTCAATTAAAATTAAATTATTTTTAAATTAAATTAAATTATTTTCAAATTAAATTAAATTATTTTAAAATTAAGTTAAATTTTTTTCAAATTAAATTAACTTATTTTCAAATTAAATTAAATTATTTTCAAATTAAATTAAATTATTTTTAAATTAAAATAAATTAAATTATTTTCAAATTAAATTAAATTATTTTTAAATTGAATTGTTTTCAAATTTAATTAAATTATTTTCAAATTGAATTAAATTATTTTCAAATTAAAATGAATTATTTTCAAATTAAAAAAAATATTTTTAAATTAAATTAAGTTATTTTCTAATTAAATTGAATTATTTTCAAATTAAGTTCAATTACTTTTAAATTTAATTAAATTAAATTATTGTCAAAATAAATTAAATTATTTTCAAATTAAATTAAATTATTTTTAAATTAAATTAAATTATTTTTAAATTAAATAATTTTTTTTTTAATTTATTTAAATTAAATTATTTTCAAATTAAATTAGATTATTTTTAAATTAAATTAAATTATTTTCAAAGTAAATTAAATTATTTTTAAATTAAATCAAATTATTTTTAATTTAAAAAAAATTATTTAAAGAACTATTTAACTAAACTATTAAATAAAAAACTATTTTTAAATTAAATTATTTTCAAATCAAATTAAATTATTTTCAAATTATATTAAATTATTTTCAAATTAACTTAAGTTATTTTTTAGTAAATTATATTATTTTCAAAACTAAATTAAATTATTTTTAAATTTAAATAAATTAAATTATTTTCAAATTAAATTAAATTATTTTTAAATTAAATTGTTTTCAAATTAAATTAAATTATTTTCAAATTAAATAAAATTATTTTTAAATTAAATTTAATTATTTTCAAATTAAATTAAATTATTTTCAAATTAAAAAAAAATATTTTTAAATTTAATTAAATTAAATTATTTTTAAATTAAATTAAATTATTTTCAAATTACATTAATTTATTTTCTAAATAATTTAAAATATTTTTTAATTTATTTAAATTAAATTATTTTCAAACTAAATTAAATTATTTCCAAATTAAAATAAATTATTGTCAAATTAAATTAAATTATTTTTAAATTAAATTAATTTATTTTCAGATTAAATTAAATTATTTTTAAATTAAATCAAATTAGTTTTAAATTACATTAAGTTATTTTCAAATTAAATTAAGTTATTTTCAAATTAAATTAAATTATTTTCAAATAAATAAAATTGTTTTTAAATTTAAGTAAATTAATTTATTTTCAATATAAATTAAATTATCTTAAAATTAAATTAAATCATTTTCAAATTAAGTTAAATTATTTTTAAATTAAGTTAAGTTATTTTCAAATTAAATTAAGTTATTTTTAAATTAAATTATTTTCAAATTAAATTAAATTATTTTCAAATTACCTAAATTTATTTTCAAAATAAATTAAAATATTTTTAAATTTATTTAAATTAAATTATTTTTAAATTAAATAATTTTCAAATTAAATTAAGTTATTTTTAAATTAAATTATATTCAAACTAAATTAAACTATTTTTAAATTAAAATAAATTAAAACATTTTCAAATTAAATAAAATTATTTTTAAATTAAATTAAGTTGTTTTCAAATTAAATTAAATTATTTTCAAATTAAGTTCAATTATTTTTAAATTTAATTAAATTAATTTATTGTCAAAATAAAATAAATTATTTTCAAATTGAATTAAATTATTTTTAAATTAAATTATTTTCAAATTTAATTTATTTATTTTCAAATTAAATTAAATTATTTTTAAATTAAATTAAATTATTTTCAAATTAAATTAAATTATTTTCAAATTAAATTAAATTATTTTCAAATTAAATTAAATTATTTTCAAATTAAATTAAATTATTTTTAAGTTTGTTTAAATTAAGTTATTTTCAAATTAAATTAAATTATTTTTAAATTAAATTAAATTATTTTTAAATTAAAATAAATTATTTTTAAATTAAATCAAATTATTTTTAATTCAAATTAATTTATTTAAAAAACTTTTTAACTAAACTATGAAACTATTAAACAAAAAACTATTTTTAAATTAAATTATTTTCAAATTAAATTAAATTATTTCAAATTATATTAAATTATTTTCAAATTAAATTAGGTTATTTTTAAATTAAATTAAATTATTTTTAAATTAAATTAAATTATTTTCAAATTAAATTTAGTTATTTTCAAATTAAATTAAATTATTTTCAAATTAAATTAAATTATTTTTAAATTAAATAAAATTATTTTTTAATTTAATTAAATTAAATTATTTTCAAATTAAATTAAATTTTTTTCAAATAATATTAAATTATTTTCAAATTAAAATAAATTATTTTCAAAGTAAATTAAGTTATTTTTAAATTAAATTAAATAATTTTCAAATTAAATTAAATTACTTTTAAATTAAATTAAATTATTTTCAAATTAAATTAAATTGTTTTTAAAATAACATAAATTATTTTCAGATTGACAAATGATTTTTAAATTAAATAAAATTATTTTTAAATTAAATAAAATTTATTTTTAAATTAAATTAGGTTATTTTCAAATTAAAATAATTACTTTCAAATTAAATTAAATTATTTTTAAATTAATTTAATAAATTATTTTCAAATTAAGTTAAATTATTTTTAAATTTAATTAAATTTTTTTCAAATTAAATTAATTTATTTTCAAATTTAATTAAATTATTTTTAAATTTATTTAAATTAAATTATTTTTAAATTAAATTAAATTATTTTCAAATTAAAATAAATTATTGTCATATTAAATTAAATTATTTTTAAATTAAAATAAATTATTTTCAAATTAAATTAAATTGTTTTTAAATTAAATTAAACTATTTTCAAATTAAATTAAATTAAATGGTTTTAAATTAACTTTAATTATTTTCAGATTAAATTAAATTATTTTTAAATTAAATAAAATTATTTTTAAATTAAATTAAGTTATTTTCAAATTAAATTGAATTATTTTCAAATTAAGTTTAATTATTTTTAAATTTAATTAAATTAAATTATTGTCAAAATAAATTAAATTCTTTTCAAAATGAATTAAATTATTTAAAAAAAAAATTAAATTATTTTTAAATTAAATAATTTTTTTTTAATTTAATTAAATTAAATTATTTTCAAATTAAATTAGATTATTTTTAAATTAAATTGAATTATTTTCAAAGTAAATTAAATGATTTTTAAATTAAATCAAATTATTTTTAATTCAAATTAAATTATTAAAAAAACTATTTAACTAAACTATAAAACTATTAAATAAAAAACTATTTTAAAATTAAATTATTTTCAAATTAAATTAAATTATTTTAAATTATATTAAATTATTTTCAAATTAAATTAAGTTATTTTTAAATTAAATTTAATTATTTTCAAATTAAATTTAATTATTTTCAAATTAAATTAAATTATTTTCAAATTATATTAAATTTTTTTCAAATTAAATTAAATGGTTTTTAAAATAACTTAAATTATATTCATATTAAATTAAATTATTTTTGAATTAAATAAAATTATTTTTAAATTAAATTAAATTATTTATAAATTAAATTAGGTGATTTTCAAATTATGTTAAGTTATTTTCAAATGAAAATAATTACTTTCAAATTTAATTAAATTATTTTCAAATTCAATTTATTTATTTTCAAATTAAATTAAATTATTTTCAAATTAAATTATATTATTTTCAAAACAAAATTAAATTATTGTTAAATTAAATCAAATTATTTTTAAATTGAATTTAATTATTTTTAAATTTAATTATATCAAAATATTTTTAAATTAAAATAAAATATTTTGAAATTAACTTATTTTCAAAATAAATTGAAATATTGTCAAATTAAATTTAATTATTTTTAAATTAAATTAAGTTAATATATTTTCAAATGAAATTAAATTATTTTCAAATTAAACTAAGTATTTTCAAATTAAATTGAATTATTTTCAAATTAAATTAAATTATTTTTAAATTTAACTAAATTAAATTATTTCCAAAATAAATTAAATTATTTCCTAAATAAATTACATTTTTTTCAATTTAAATTATTTTTAAATGAAATTATTTTCAAATTAAATTAAATTATTTTTAAATTAAAATAAATTATTTTAAAATTAAATTAACTTATTTTCAAATTAAAATAAATTATTTTCAAATTAAATTAAATTACTTTTAAATTAAATTCAATTATTTTCAAATTAAATTAAGTTATTTTTAAAATAAATTAAATTATTTTCAAATTAAAGTAAATTATTTTCAAATTAAACAAAATTATTTTTAAATTTAATTAAATTTATTTATTTTCAAATTTAATTAAATTATTTCTAAATTTAATTGAATTAAATTATTTTCAAATTAAAATAAATTACTTTCAAACTAAAATAAATTTTTAAATTGAATTAAGTTTTTTTCAAATTAAACTAAATTATTTCCAAATTGAATTAAATTATTTTTAAATTAAATTATTTTTAATTTTGATTAAATTATTTTCAAATTAAATTTATTTATTTTCAAATTAAATTAAATTATTTTCAAATTAAATTATATTATTTTCAAAACAAAATTAAATTATTTTTAAATTTAATTAAATTGAATTATTTCCAAAATAAATTAAATTTTTTCAAATTAAATTATTTTTAAATTAAATTAAATTATTTTCAAATTAAATTAAATTATTTTCAAATTAAAATAATATATTTTAAAATTAAATTAACTTATTTTCAAATTAAAATAAATTATTTTCAAATTAAATTAAGTTATTTTAATATTAAATTATTTTCAAATTAAATTAAATTATTTTTAAATTAAATTAAATTATTTTTAAATTAAATTAAATTATTTTCAAATTAAATTATATTATTTTCAAAACTAAATTAAATTATTTTTAAATTTAATTAAATTAAATTATTTTCAAATTAAATTAAATTGTTTTTAAATTAAATTAATGTTTTTCAAATTAAATTTAATTATTTTCAAATTAAATTAAATTATTTTTAAAGTAAATTTAAATATTTTCAAATTAAATTAAATTATTTTCAAATTAAAAAAAATTTATTTTTAAATTTAATTAAATTAAATTAATTAAAATTAATTAATTTTTTTTCAAATTAAATTGAATTATTTTCAAATTAAGTTCAATTATTTTTAAATTTAATTAAATAATTTATTGTCAAAATAAATTAAATTATTTTCAAATTGAATTAAATTATTTTTAAATTAAATTAAATTATTTTTAAATTAAATAAAATTATTTTTTAATTTAATTAAATTAAATTATTTTCAAATTAAATTAAATTATATTTAATTTAAATTAAATTGTTTTCAAATTAAATTAAGTTATTTTTAAATTAAATTATTTTTAAATTAAATTATTTTCAAATTAAATTTAATAAATTTCAAATTAAATTAAATTGTTTTTAAAATAACTTAAATTATTTTCAGATTAAATTAAATTATTTTTAAATTAAATAAAATTATTTTTAAATTAAATGAATGTATTTTTAAATTCAATTAAGTTATTTTCAAATTAAATTAAGTTATTTTCAAATTAAAATAATTACTTTCAAATTAAATTAAATTATTTTTAAATTAATTTAATAAATTATTTTCAAATTAAGTTAAATTATTTTTGAATTTAATTAAATTTTTTTCAAATTAAATTTATTTATTATCAAATTTGAAATTAAATTAAATTGTTTTTATATTAAAATAAATTATTGTCAAATTAAATTAAATTATTTTTAAATTAAAATAAATTATTTTCAAATTAAATTTAATTATTTTTAAATTAAATTAAATTATTTTCAAATTAAATTAAATTGTTTTTAAATTTTCAAAATAAATTAAGTTATTTTTAAATTAAATTAAAATATTTTTAAATTAAATTAATTTATTTTCAAATTAAATTTAATTATTTTCAAATTAAATTAAATTATTTCCAAATTAAATTAATTTTTTTTTAAATTAAATAAAATTATTTTTTAATTTAATTAAATTAAATTATTTTCAAATTAAATTAAATTATTTTTAATTTAAATTATTTTCAAATTATATTAAATTATTTTCAAATTAAAATAAATTATTTTTAAATTAAATTAAATTATTTTCAAATTGAATTAAATTATTTTTAAATTAAATTAAATTATTTTTAAATTAAATTAAGTTATTTTTAAATGAAATTAAATTATTTTCAAATTAAATTAAATTATTTTTAAATTAATAAAAATTAAATTATTTTCAAATTAAATTAAATTATTTTTATATTAAATTTAATTATTTTCAAATTAAATTTAATTATTTTCAAATTAAATAAAATTATTTGTAAATTTAATTAAATTAAATTATTTTCAAATTAGATTAAATTATTTTCAAATTACATTAATTTATTTTCAAATTAAATTAAATTATTTTTAAATTTATTTAAAATAAATTATTTTCAAATTATTTTTAAATTAAAATAAATTATTTTCAAATTAAATTAAATTATTTTTAAATTATATTTAATTATTTCCAAATTAAATTGAATTATTTTTAAACTAAGTTAAATTATTTTCAAATTAAATTTTATTATTTTCAAATTAAATAAAATTATTTGTAAATTTAATTAAATTAAATTATTTTCAAATTAGATTAAATTATTTTCAAATTACATTAATTTATTTTCAAATTAAATTAAATTATTTTTAAATTTATTTAAAATAAATTATTTTCGAATTATTTTGAAATTAAATTAAATTATTTTCAAATAAAATTAAATTATTTTTAAATAAAATTAAATTATTTTCAAATAAAATTAAATTATTTTTAAATTAAATTTAATTATTTTTAAATTACAATAATTTATTTTCAAATTAAATTAAATTATTTTCAAATTAAGTTCAATTATTTTTAAATTTAATTAAATTAAATTATTGTCAGAATAAATTAAATTATTTTCAAATTAAATTAAATTATTTTTAAATTAAATTTTTTTTGAAATTTAATAAAATTAATTGCAAATTAAATTTATTTATTTTCAAATAAAATTAAATTATTTTTAAAGTAAAAAAAAAAAATTAATTTCAAATTTAATTAAATTATTTTCAAATTACATTAAATTATTTTCAAATTAAATTAAATTATTTTTTAATTAAATTAAATTAAATTATTTTCAAATAAAATTAAATTATTTTCAAATTAAATTAATTTATTTTCAAATTAAATAAAATTATTTTTAAATTTAATTTAATTACATTATTTTCAAATTAAATTAAATTATTTTCAAATTACAATAATTTATTTTCAAATTAAATTAAATTATTTTAAAATTTAATAAAATTAAATTATTTTCAAATTATTTTGAAATTAAATTAAATTATTTTCAAATTAAATTAAATTATTTTTAAATAAAATTAAATCATTTTCAAATTAAATTTAATTATTTTAAAATTAAGTTAAATTATTTCAAACTAAATTTATATAATTCTTAAATTAAATTAATTAATTTCAAATTAAATTAAATTATTTTTAAATTATGTTAAATTATTTTAAAATTAAATTATTTTCAAATTTAATTAAATATAATTACTTTCTAATTAAATCAAATTATTTTCAAATTAAATTAAATTATTTTCAAATTAAATTAATATATTTTTAATTTTAATTAAACTATTTTCAAATTAATTTAAATTATTTTCAAATTAAATTAAATTATTCTCAAATTATAATAAATTATTTTCAAATTAAATTAAATCTTTTTCAAACTAAATTAAATTATTTTTGAATTTTATTAAATTAAATTATTTTCAAACTAAATTAAGTTATTTTCAAATTAAATAAAATTTTTTGTAATAATATTAAATTAGTTTTAAATTGAATTAATTTATTTTCAAATTAAATTAAATTATTTCAAACTATATTAAATTATTTTCAAATTAAACTAAATTATTTTGAAAATATCTCAAATTATTTTCGAAATAAATTAAATTATTTTCAAATTAAATTAAATTATTTTCTAAATAAATTAAATTATTTTCAAATTAAATTAAATTATTTTTTAAATCAAATAAATTGTTTTTATTTAAAATTAAATTATTTTCAAATTAAATTAAATTATTTTCAAATTATTTTCAAATTAAATTAACTTATTTTCAAATTATTTTCAAATGAAATTAAATTATTCTTAAATTAAAATTATTAAAATTATTAAAAAAACTAAATTAGTATTAAAAAAATTAAATTAATTTTAATTTAAATGAAATTATTTTTAAAATAAATTAAATTAAATTATTTTTAAATTAAATTAGGTTATTTTTATATTTAACTAAATTATTTTCAAATTAAACTAAATTATTTTTAAATTTAATTAAATTATTTTTAAATAAAATTTAATTATTTTCAAAATAAACGAAAATATTTTCTATTTAAATTAAAATATTTTTAAAATAAATTAAATTATTTTTAAATTGAATTAAATTATTTTTATTTTAAATTAAATTATTTTCAAATTAAATTAAATTATTTTCAAAGTAAATCAAATTATTTTCAAAATAAATTAAAATATTCTTAATTAAATTAAATTATTTAAAAAAAAAATAATAATTTTAATTTAAATTAAATTATTTTCAAATTAAATTATTTTAAATTAAATTAAATTATTTTCAAATTAAACTAAATTATTTTTAAATTAAATTTAATTATTTTCAAAATAAATTAAATTATTTTCAAATTAAATTAAATTCTTTCAAACTAAATTTATATTATTTTTAAATTAAATTAAATTAATTTTAAATTAAATTAAATTATTTTTAAATTAAGTTAAATTATTTTAAAATTATTTTCAAATTAAATTAACTTATTTTCAAATTATTTTCAAATGAAATTAAATTATTCTTAAATTAAAATAAACTAAATTAGTATTAAAAAAATTAAATTAATTTTAATTTAAATAAAATTATTTTTAAAATAAATTAAATTAAATTATTTTTAAATTAAATTAGGTTATTTTTATATTTAACTAAATTATTTTCAAATTAAACTAAATTATTTTTAAATTTAATTAAATTATTTTTAAATAAAATTTAATTATTTTCAAAATAAACGAAAATATTTTCAATTTAAATTAAAATATTTTTAAAATAAATTAAATTATTTTTAAATTGAATTAAATTATTTTTATTTTAAATTAAATTATTTTCAAATTAAATTAAATTATTTTCAAAGTAAATCAAATTATTTTCAAAATAAATTAAAATATTCTTAATTAAATTAAATTATTTAAAAAAAAAATAATAATTTTAATTTAAATTAAATTATTTTCAAATTAAATTATTTTAAATTAAATTAAATTATTTTCAAATTAAACTAAATTATTTTTAAATTAAATTTAATTATTTTCAAAATAAATTAAATTATTTTCAAATTAAATTAAATTATTTCAAACTAAATTTATATTATTTTTAAATTAAATTAAATTAATTTTAAATTAAATTAAATTATTTTTAAATTAAGTTAAATTATTTTAAAATTAAATTGTTTTCAAATTTAATTAAATATAATTACTTTCTAATTAAATCAAATTATTTTCAAATTAAATTAAATTATTTTCAAATTGAATTAAATTATTTTTAATTTTAATTAAACTATTTTCAAATTAATTTAAATTATTTTCAAATAAAATTAAATTATTCTCAAATTGTAATAAATTATTTTCAAATTAAAATTAATTATTTTCAAATTAAATCTTTTTCAAACTAAATTAAATTATTTTTGAATTTTATTAAATTAAATTATTTTCAAACTAAATTAAGTTATTTTCAAATTTAATAAAATTATTTCTAAATCATATTAAATTAGTTTTAAATTGAATTAATTTATTTTCAAATTAAATTAAATTATTTCAAACTATATTAAATTATTTTCAAATTAAACTAAATTATTTTCAAAATATCTCAAATTATTTTCCAAATAAATTAAATTATTTTCAAATTAAATTAAATTATTTTCTAAATAAATTAAATTATTTTCAAATTAAAATAAATTATTTTTTAAATCAAATAAATTGTTTTTATTTAAAATTAAATTATTTTCAAATTAAATTAAATTATTTTCAAATAATTTTCAAATTAAATTAACTTATTTTCAAATGAAATTAAATTATTCTTAAATTAAAATAAATTAAATTAGTTTTAAAAAAATTAAATTAATTTTAATTTAAATTAAATTATTTTTAAAATAAATTAAATTAAATTATTTTTAAAATAAATTAAATTATTTTTAGATTTAACTAAATTATTTTCAAATTAAACTAAATTATTTTTAAATTTAATTAAATTATTTTTAAACAAAATTTAATTATTTTCAAAATAAACGAAATTATTTTCAATTCAAATTAAAATATTTTTAAAATAAATTAAATTATTTTTAAATTGAATTAAATTATTTTTATTTAAAATTTAATTATTTTCAAATTAAATTAAATTATTTTCAAAGTAAATCAAATTGTTTTCAAAATAAATTAAAAAAATCTTAATTAAATTAAATTATTTAAAAAAAAAAAAATTAATTTTAATTTAAATTATTTTCAAATTAAATTATTTTAAATTTAATTAAATTATTTTAAAATTAAATTAAAAATAAAATTAAAATAAATATAATTAATTTTAGATTTAATTAAATTATTTTCAAATTAAACTAAATTATTTTTAAATTTAATTAAATTATTTTTAAATTAAATTTAATTATTTTCAAAATAAATTAAATTATTTTCAAATTAAATTAAATTATTTCAAACTAAATTTATATTATTTCTAAATTAAATTAAATTAATTTCAAATTAAAATAAATTATTTTTAAATTAAGTTAAATTATTTTAAAATTAGATTATTTTCAAATTTAATTAAATATAATTACTTTCTAATTAAATCAAATTATTTTCAAATTAAATTAAATTATTTTCAAATTAAATTAAATTATTTTTAATTTTAATAAAACTATTTTCAAATTATTTTAAATTATTTTCAAATTAAATTAAATTATTCTCAAATTATATTAAACTATTTTCAAAATAAAATGAATTATTTTCAAATTAAATTAAATCATTTTCAAACTAAATTAAATTATTTTTGAATTTTATTAAATTATATTATTTTCAAACTAAATAAAGTTATTTTCAAATTAAATAAAATTAATTGTAAATCATATTAAATTAGTTTTAAATTGAATTAATTTATTTTCAAATTAAATTAAATTATTTTAAACTATATTAAATTATTTTCAAATTAAATTAAATTATTTTCTAAATAAATTAAATTATTTTCAAATTAAATTAAATTATTTTCAAATTAAATTAAGATTTTTTTAAATTTAAAATATTTTTAATTTAGATTAAATTATTTTCAAATTAAATATAATTATTTTCAAATTATTTTTTAATTTTATCAAAATTAATTATTTTCAAATTAAATTAAATTATTTTCAAATTAAATTAAATTATTTTCAAATTAAATTTAATTATTTTCAAATTAAATTAAATTACTTTCAAATTAAATTAAATTATTTTCAAATTAAATTAAATATTCTTAAATTAAAATAAATTAAATTAGTTTTAAAAAAAATAAGTTCATTTAAATTTAAAATAAATTATTTAAAAAAAAAATTAAATTAAATTATTTTTAAATTAAATTAAATTATTTTTAGATTTAACTAAATTATTTTCAAAATAAACTAAATTATTTTTAAATTTAATTAAATTATTTTCAAATAAATTTTAATTATTTTCAAAATAAACGAAATTATTTTCAATTTAAATTAAAATGTTTTTTAAATAAATTGAATTATTTTCAAATTAATTAAAATTATTTTTAAATAAAATTAAATAATTTTTAAATTCAATTTTTTTCTAATTAAATTAAATTATTTTTAAATTTAATTGAAATAAATTATTTTCAAATTAAATTAATTTATTTTCAAATTAAATTTAATTAAATTATTTTCAAATTTAATTAAAAGTTTTTCAAATTTGATTTATTTATTTTCAAATTAAATTAAATTGTTTTCAAATTAAATTTAATTATTTTCAAATTAAATTAAATTATATTCTAATTAAATTAATTTATATTCAAATTAAATTTAATTATTTTTAAAATTATTTGAAATTAAAAATTTTTTAAATTTAATTAAATTTAGTTATTTTCAAATTAAATCATATTAAATTAAATTATTTTCAAATTAAATAAAATTATTTTTAAATATTTTTAAATTAAACCATTTTCAAATAAATTAAATTATTCTCAAATTATATTAAATTATTTTCAAGTTAAATTAATTATTTTCAAATTAAATTAAATTATTTTAAATTAAATTAATTTTTTTTTGAATTTTATTAAGTTAAATTATTTTCAAATTCAATTAAAATAATTTCAAATTAAATTAAATTATTTTTAAATTAAATTAAATTATTTTTAAATTAAAATATTTTTAAATTTAATTCTTTTCAAATTAAATCAAATTATTTTCAAATTAAATTAAATTATTTTCAATTTAAATTAAATTATTTTTAAATTAAATTAAAATATTTTCTAATTAAATTAATTTATTTTCAAATTGAATTAAATTATTTTTAAATTAAATTAAATTATTTCAAACTAAATTAAATTATTTTTAAATTAACTTAAAACATTTTCAAATTAAATTAAATTATATTCCAATTAATTTAATTTATTTTCAAATTAAATTAAATTATTTTTAAATTGAATTAAATTAAATTATTTTCAAAATAAATAAAAATAAATTTTAAATTAAATTATTTTTAAATTTAATTAAATTTAATAATTTACAAATTAAATTCAATTAAATTATTTTCAAATTTAATTAAATTTGTTTCAAATTAAATTTATTTATATTCAAATTGAATTAAATTATTTTCAAATTAAATTATATAATTTAAAACTAAATTTAAATTATTTTCAAATTAAATTAAATTAATTTCAAATAAGATTAAATTATTTTTAAATTGAATTTAAATATTTTTAAATTTAATTAATTTAAATTTTTGCAAATTAAATTAAATTAATTTCAAATTAAATTTAATTCTTTTTAAATTAAATTAAATTATTTTTAAATTAAATTAAATTTTTTTTTTAATTTTTTTAAATTATTTTCAAATTAAATTATCTTCAAATTGAATTAAATTATTTTTAAATTTAAATTAAATTATTTTAAATTAAATTTATTTATTTTTAAATTAAATTAAAGTATTTTTATATTTAATTAAATTAAATTATTTTCAAATTTAATTAATTTATTTTTAAATTAAATTAAATTATTTTTAAATTAAATTAAATTATATTCTAATTAAATTAAATTATGTTTAAATTAAATTAAATTAATTTAAAATTAAATTAAATTAAAATATTTTCAAATTAAATTAAACTATTTTCAAATTAAATTAAATTAATTTAAAATTAAATTAAATTATTTTCAAATTTAAATGAATTTATTTTCAAATTGAATTAAATTAATTCCAAATTAAATTAATTTATTTTTAAACTAAAATAAATTATTTTTAAATTTAATTAAATTAAATTATTTTCAAATTAAATTAAATTATTTTCAAATTAAATTAAATTAATTTCAAATTAAATTGATTTATGTTTAAATTAAATTAATTTCAAACTAAAATAAATTATTTTCAAATTTAAATTCAATTATTTTAAAAATAAATTAAATTAATTTCAAATTAAATTATTTTTTAATTAAATAAAATAAAATTATTTTCAATATTAAATTAAATTATTATCAAATCAATTTAAATTATTTTCAAACTAAATTAAATTATTTTCGAATTAAATTAATTCATTTTTAAATTAATTTAAATCACTTAAATTTATATAAAATAAATTATTTTCAAATTAAATTAAATTATTTTTAAATTAAATTAAATTATTTTTAATTTAAATTAAATTATTTTCAAATTAAATTAAATTATTTTCAAATTAATTTAAATTATTTTTTAATTAAATTGAATTATTTTCAAATTAAATTATTTTCAAATGAAATGAAATTAGTTTTAAAATAAATTAAATTATTTTCAAATTAAATTAGATAATTTTTAAATTAAATTAAATTATTTTCAAATTTAAATTAAATTTTTTTCAAATTAAATTAAATTAATTTCAAATTAAATTAATTTATGTTTAAATTAAATTAAATTATTTTTAAATTTAATTAAATTAAATTATTTTCAAATTAAATTAAATTATTTTCAAATTAAATTAAATTAATTTCAAATTAAATTGATTTATGTTTAAATTAAATTAAATTAGTTTCAAACTAAAATAAATTATTTTCAAATTTAAATTCAATTATTTTAAAAATAAATTAAAATTATTTCAAATTAAATTATTTTTTAATTAAATAAAATAAAATTATTTTCAATATTAAATTAAATTATTATCAAATCAATTTAAATTATTTTCAAACTAAATTAAATTATTTTCGAATTAAATTAATTCATTTTTAAATTAATTTAAATCACTTAAATTTATATAAAATAAATTATTTTCAAATTAAATTAAATTATTTTTAAATTAAATTAAATTATTTTTAATTTAAATTAAATTATTTTCAAATTAAATTAAATTTTTTTCAAATTAAATAAAATTATTTTAAAATTAAATTAAATTATTTTCAATTTAAATTAATTTCAAGTTAAATTAATTTATTTTAAATTAAATTTTTTTTAAATTTAATTAAATTATTTTTAAATTTAATTAAATTAAATTATTTTTAAATAAAATTACAATATTTTCAAAAAAAATTAATTATTTTCAAATTAAATTAAATTGTTTTCAAAATAAATTAAGTTATTTCTATTTTAAATTAAATTATTTTTAAATTAAATTAATTTATTTTCAAATTAATTTAAATTATTTTTAAATTATTTTTAAATTTAATTTAATTAAATTATTTTAGTATTAAAATTAATTATTTTCCAAATAAATTTAATTATTTTCAAATTTAATTAAGTTAAATTTAATTCAAATTAAATTAAATTATTATCAATTTAAATTAAATTATTTTTATTTAAAATCAAATTATTTTTAAATTAAATTAAACTTTTTTCAAATTTAATCAAATTAATTTCAAATTAAATTAAATTATTCTTAAAAAAATAAAATTATTAAAAAAAAAAAAAATTAATTTAATATAAATTAAATTATTTTCAAAATAAATTAAATTATTTTTAAATTAAATTAAATTTTTTTTTAAATAAATTAAATTAAATTATTTGCAAATTAAATAAAATTATTTTTAGATTTAATTAAATTAATTTAAAATGTAATTAAATTATTTTTATATTTAATTAAATTAAATTATTTAAAAATTAAATTACATTATTTTTAAATTAAATTTAATTATTTTCAAATTAAATTAAATTATTATCAAAATAACATAAATTATTTTCAAATTAATTATATACAAAAAAATTAAATTATTTTCAAATTAAATTAAATTATTTTTAAATTAAATTAATTCAGTTTTAAACTAAATTAAATTATTTTTAAATTTATATAAATTAAATTATTTCCAATATAAATCAAATTATTTTCAAATTAAATTAAATTATTTTCAAATTAAATTAAATTAATTTCAAATTAAATATATACAAATTAAATTAAATTATTTTCAAATTAAATTAAGTTATTTTTAAATTAAATTAATTCATTTTTAAATTAAATTACATTATTTTTAAATTTATATAAATTAAATTATTTTCAAAATAAATTAAATTATTCTCAAATTAAATTAAATTATTTTTAAATTAAATTATTTTCAAATTTAATTCAATTATTTTCAAATTAAATTAAATTATTTTCAAATTAAATTAAATTATTTTCAAATTACATTAATTTATTTTCAAATTAATTTAAATTATTTTTAAGTTTATTTAAATTAAGTTATTTTCAAATTAAATTAAATTATTTTTAAATTAAATTAAATTATTTTCAAATTAAATTAAATTATTTTTAAATTAAATCAAATTAAATTATTAAAAATACTATTTAACTAAACTATGAAACTATTAACCAAAAAACTATTTTTAAATTAAATTATTTTCAAATTAAATTAAATTATTTCAAATTATATTAAATTATTTAAAAATTAAATTAAGTTATTTTTAAATTAAATTAAATTATTTTTAAATTAAATTAAATTATTTTCAAATTAAATTTAATTATTTTCAAATTAAATTAAATTATTTTCAAATTAAATTAAATTGTTTTTAAAATAACATAAATTATTTTTAAATTTAATTAAATAATTTTCAAATTAAATTAAATTACTTTTAAATTAAATTAAATTAAATTATTTTCAAATTAAATTAAATTGTTTTTAAAATAACATAAATTATTTTCAGATTGACAAATTATTTTTAAATTAAATAAAATTATTTTTAAATTAAATAAAAATTATTTTTAAATTTAATTTAGTTATTTTCAAATTAAAATAATTACTTTCAAATTAAATTAAATTATTTTTAAATTAATTTAATAAATTATTTTCAAATTAAGTTAAATTATTTTTAAATTTAATTAAATTTTTTTCAAATTAAATTTATTTGTTTTCAAATTTAATTAAATTATTTTTAAATTTATTTAAATTAACTTATTTTTAAATTAAATTAAATTATTTTCAAATTAAAATAAATTATTGTCAAATTAAATTAAATTATTTTTAAATTAAAATAAATTATTTTCAAATTAAATTAAATTATTTTTAAATTAAATTAAATTATTTTCAAATTAAATTAAATTGTTTTTAAATAAACTAATTATTTTCAGATTAAATTAAATTATTTTTAAATTAAATCAAATTATTTTTAAATTAAATTAAGTTATTTTCAAATAAAACTTAATTATTTTCAAATTAAATTAAATTATTTTCAATTAAATAAAATTATTTTTAAATATATTTAAATCATTTTCAATTAAATCATTTTTAAATTAAGTTAATTTATTTATAAATTTAATTAAATTATTTTCAAATTAAATTTATATATTTTCAAATTTAATTAAATTATTTTTAAATTTATTTAAATTAAATTATTTTAAAATTAAATTAAATTATTTCCAAATTAAATTAAATTACTTTTAAATCAAATTAAATTATTTTCAAATTAAAATAAATTATTGTCAATTAAAATTAAATTATTTTTAAATTAAATTAAATTATTTTCAAATTAAAAAACTATTTTTAACTTAAATTATTTTCAAATTAAATTAAATTATTTCAAATTATATTAAATTATTTTCAAATTAAATTAAGTTAATTTTAAATTAAATTATTTTTAAATTAAATTAAATTATTTTCAAATTAAATTTAATTATTTTCAAATTAAATCAAATTATTTTCAAATTAAATTAAATTATTTTTAAATTAAATAAAATTATTTTTTAATTTAATTAAATTAAATTATTTTCAAATTAAATTAAATTTTTTTGAAATAATATTAAATTATTTTCAAATTGAAATAAATTATTTTCAAAGTAAATTAAGTTATTTTTAAATTAAATTAAATAATTTTCAAATTAAATTAAATTACTTTTAAATTAAATTAAATTATTTTCAAATTAAATTAAATTGTTTTTAAAATAACATAAATTATTTTCAGATTGACAAATTATTTTTAAATTAAATAAAATTATTTTTAAATTAAATAAAAATTATTTTTAAATTAAATTAAGTTATTTTCAAATTAAAATAATTACTTTCAAATTAAATTAAATTATTTTTAAATTAATTTAATAAATTATTTTCAAATTAAGTTAAATTATTTTTAAATTTAATTAAATTTTTTTCAAATTAAATTTATTTGTTTTCAAATTTAATTAAATTTTTTTTAAATTTATTTAAATTAAATTATTTTTAAATTAAATTAAATTATTTTCAAATTAAAATAAATTATTGTCATATTAAATTAAATTATTTTTAAATTAAAATAAATTATTTTCAAATTAAATTAAATTATTTATAAATTAAATTAAACTATTTTCAAATTAAATTAAATTGTTTTTAAATTAACTTTAATTATTTTCAGATTAAATTAAATTATTTTTAAATTAAATCAAATTATTTTTAAATTAAATTAAATAATTTTCAAATTAAATTTAATTATTTTCAAATTAAATTAAATTATTTTCAATTAAATAAAATTATTTTTAAATTTATTTAAATCATTTTCAATTAAATCATTTTTAAATTAAGTTAAATTATTTATAAATTTAATTAAATTATTTTCAAATTAAATTTATATATTTTCAAATTTAATTAAATTATTTTTAAATTTATTTAAATTAAATTATTTTAAAATTAAATTAAATTATTTTCAAAATAAATTAAATTACTTTTAAATTAAATTAAATTATTTTCAAATTAAAATAAATTATTGTTAATTAAAATTAAATTATTTTTAAATTAAATTAAATTATTTTCAAATTAAATTAAATTATTTTAAAATTAAGTTAAATTTTTTTCAAATTAAATTAACTTATTTTCAAATTAAATTAAATTATTTTCAAATTAAATTAAATTATTTTCAAATTAAAAAAAAATATTTTTAAATTAAATTAAGTTATTTTCAAATTAAATTGAATTATTTTCAAATTAATTTTAATTATTTTTAAATTAAATTATTGTCAAAATAAATTAAATTATTTGCAAAATGAATTAAATTATTTTTAAATTAAATTAATTTATTTTTAAATTAAATATTTTTTTTTTAATTTAATTAAATTAAATTATTTTCAAATTAAATTAGATTATTTTTAAATTAAATTAAATTATTTTCAAAGTAAATTAAATTATTTTTATATTAAATCAAATTATTTTTAATTCAAATTAAGTTATTTAAAAAACTATTTAACTAAACTATAAAACTATTAAATAAAAAACTATTTTTAAATTAAATTATTTTCAAATTAAATTAAATTATTTCAAATTAAATTAAATTATTTTCAAAATAAATTAAATTATTCTCAAATTAAATTAAATTATTTTTAAATTAAATTATTTTCAAATTTAATTTAATTATTTTCAAATTAAATTAAATTATTTTCAAATTAAATTAAATTATTTTTAAATTAATTTCAAAAATTATTTTCAAATTAAGTTAAATTATTTTAAAATTTAATTAAATTTTTTTCAAATTAAATTTATTTGTTTTCAAATTTAATTAAATTATTTTTAAATTTATTTAAATTAAATTATTTTTAAATTAAATTAAATTATTTTCAAATTAAAATAAATTATTGTCATATTAAATTAAATTATTTTTAAATTAAAATAAATTATTTTCAAATTAAATTAAGTTATTTTTAAATGAAATTAAACTATTTTCAAATAAAATTAAATTGTTTTTAAATTAACTTTATTTTTTCAATTATTTTCAGATTTAATTAAATTATTTTTAAATTAAATCAAATTATTTTTTAATTAAATAGTTATTTTCAACTTAAATTTAATTATTTTCAAATTAAATTAAATTATTTTCAATTAAATAAAATTATTTTTAAATTTATTTAAATCATTTTCAATTAAATCATTTTTAAATTAAGTTAAATTATTTATAAATTTAATTAAATTATTTTCAAATTAAATTTAAATATTTTCAAATTTAATTTAATTATTTTTAAATTTATTTAAATTAAATTATTTTAAAATTAAATTATATTATTTTTAAAATAAATTAAATTACTTTTAAATTAAATTAAATTATTTTCAAATTAAAATGAATTATTGTCAATTAAAATTAAATTATTTTTAAATTAAATTAAATTATTTTCAAATTAAATTAAATTATTTTAAAATTAAATTAAATTATTTTTAAATTAAAATAAATTAAATTATTTTCAAATTAATTAAATTATTTTTAAATTAAATTGTTTTCAAATTTAATTAAATTATTTTCAAATTGAATTAAATTATTTTCAAATTAAAATAAATTATTTTCAAATTAAAAAAAATATTTTTAAATTAAATTTAGTTATTTTCAAATTAAATTTAATTATTTTCAAATTAAGTTTAATTATTTTTAAATTTAATTAAATTAAATTATTGTCAAAATAAATTAAATTATTTTCAAAATGAATTAAATTATTTTTAAATTAAATTAAATTATTTTTAAATTAAATAATTTTTTTTTTAATTTAATTAAATTAAATTATTTTCAAATTAAATTAGATTATTTTTAAATTAAATTAAATTATTTTCAAAGTAAATTAAATTATTTTTATATTAAATCAAATTATTTTTTATTCAAATTAAATTATTTAAAAAACTATTTAACTAAACTATAAAACTATTAAATAAAAAACTATTTTTAAATTAAATTATTTTCAAATTAAATTAAATTATTTCAAATTATATTAAATTATTTTCAAATTAAATTAAGTTATTTTTAAATTAAATTAAATTATTTATAATTAAATTCTTTTCAAATTAAATTTAATTATTTTCAAATTAATTTAAATTATTTTCAAATTAAATTAAATTATTTTTAAATGAAATAAAATTATTTTTTAATTTAATTAAATTAAATTATTTTCAAATTAAATTAAATTATTTTTAAATTAAATTAAATTGTTTTTAAATTAAATTAAATTATTTTTAAATTAAATTAAATTATTTTTAAATTAAGTTCAATTATTTTCAAAGTAAATTAATTTATTTTTAACTTAAATTAAATTAATTTCAAATTAAATTAAATTATTTTTAAATTAAAATAAATTAAATTATTTTCAAATTAAATTAAATTATTTTTAAATTGAATCAAATTATTTTAAAATCAATTTAAATTATTTAAAAAAATATTTAACTAAACTATTAAACTATTTAATAAAGAACTATTTTTAAATTAACATATTTTCAAATTAAATTAAATTATTTCAAATTATATTAAATTATTTTCAAATTAAATTAAGTTATTTTTAAATTAAATTTAATTATTTTCAAATTAAATTTAATTATTTTCAAATTAAATTAAATTATTTTCAAATTATATTAAATTATTTTCAAATTAAATTAAATTGTTTTTAAAATAACTTAAATTATATTCAGATTAAATTAAATTATTTTTGAATTAAATAAAATTATTTTTAAATTAAATTAAATTATTTATAAATTAAATTAAGTGATTTTCAAATTATATTAAGTTATTTTCTAATGAAAATAATTACTTTCAAATTTAATTAAATTATTTTCAAATCAAATTAAATTATTGTTAAATCAAATCAAATTATTTTTAAATTAAATTTAATTATTTTTAAATTTAATTAAATCAAAATATTTTTAAATTAAAATAAAATATTTTGAAATTAAATTATTTTCAAAATAAATTGAAATATTTTCAAATTAAATTTAATTATTTTTAAATTGAATTAAGTTAATATATTTTCAAATGAAATTGAATTATTTTCAAATTAAACTAAGTATTTTCAAATTAAATTGAATTATTTTCAAATTAAATTAAATTATTTTTAAATTTAACTAAATTAAATTATTTCCAAAATAAATTAAATTATTTCCAAAATAAATAAAAAAAATTTCAAATAAAATTATTTTTAAATTAAATTATTTTCAAATTAAACTAAATTATTTTTAAATTAAAATAAATTATTTTTAAATTAAATTAACTTATTTTCAAATTAAAATAAATTATTTTGAAATTAAATTAAATTATTTTTAAATTAAATTAAATTATTTTAAAATTAAATTAAGTTATTTTTAAATTAAATTAAATTATTTTTAAATTAAAATAAATTATTTTCAAATTAAATTAAATTATTTATAAATTAAATTAAACTATTTTCAAATTAAATTAAATTGTTTTTAAATTAACTTTAATTATTTTCAGATTAAATTAAATTATTTTTAAATTAAATCAAATTATTTTTAAATTAAATTAAATAATTTTCAAATTAAATTTAATTATTTTCAAATTAAATTAAATTATTTTCAATTAAATAAAATTATTTTTAAATTTATTTAAATCATTTTCAATTAAATCATTTTTAAATTAAGTTAAATTATTTATAAATTTAATTAAATTATTTTCAAATTAAATTTATATATTTTCAAATTTAATTAAATTATTTTTAAATTTATTTAAATTAAATTATTTTAAAATTAAATTAAATTATTTTCAAAATAAATTAAATTACTTTTAAATTAAATTAAATTATTTTCAAATTAAAATAAATTATTGTTAATTAAAATTAAATTATTTTTAAATTAAATTAAATTATTTTCAAATTAAATTAAATTATTTTAAAATTAAGTTAAATTTTTTTCAAATTAAATTAACTTATTTTCAAATTAAATTAAATTATTTTCAAATTAAATTAAATTATTTTCAAATTAAAAAAAAATATTTTTAAATTAAATTAAGTTATTTTCAAATTAAATTGAATTATTTTCAAATTAATTTTAATTATTTTTAAATTTAATTAAATTAAATTATTGTCAAAATAAATTAAATTATTTGCAAAATGAATTAAATTATTTTTAAATTAAATTAATTTATTTTTAAATTAAATATTTTTTTTTTAATTTAATTAAATTAAATTATTTTCAAATTAAATTAGATTATTTTTAAATTAAATTAAATTATTTTCAAAGTAAATTAAATTATTTTTATATTAAATCAAATTATTTTTAATTCAAATTAAGTTATTTAAAAAACTATTTAACTAAACTATAAAACTATTAAATAAAAAACTATTTTTAAATTAAATTATTTTCAAATTAAATTAAATTATTTCAAATTAAATTAAATTATTTTCAAAATAAATTAAATTATTCTCAAATTAAATTAAATTATTTTTAAATTAAATTATTTTCAAATTTAATTTAATTATTTTCAAATTAAATTAAATTATTTTCAAATTAAATTAAATTATTTTTAAATTAATTTCAAAAATTATTTTCAAATTAAGTTAAATTATTTTAAAATTTAATTAAATTTTTTTCAAATTAAATTTATTTGTTTTCAAATTTAATTAAATTATTTTTAAATTTATTTAAATTAAATTATTTTTAAATTAAATTAAATTATTTTCAAATTAAAATAAATTATTGTCATATTAAATTAAATTATTTTTAAATTAAAATAAATTATTTTCAAATTAAATTAAGTTATTTTTAAATGAAATTAAACTATTTTCAAATAAAATTAAATTGTTTTTAAATTAACTTTATTTTTTCAATTATTTTCAGATTTAATTAAATTATTTTTAAATTAAATCAAATTATTTTTTAATTAAATAGTTATTTTCAACTTAAATTTAATTATTTTCAAATTAAATTAAATTATTTTCAATTAAATAAAATTATTTTTAAATTTATTTAAATCATTTTCAATTAAATCATTTTTAAATTAAGTTAAATTATTTATAAATTTAATTAAATTATTTTCAAATTAAATTTAAATATTTTCAAATTTAATTTAATTATTTTTAAATTTATTTAAATTAAATTATTTTAAAATTAAATTATATTATTTTTAAAATAAATTAAATTACTTTTAAATTAAATTAAATTATTTTCAAATTAAAATGAATTATTGTCAATTAAAATTAAATTATTTTTAAATTAAATTAAATTATTTTCAAATTAAATTAAATTATTTTAAAATTAAATTAAATTATTTTTAAATTAAAATAAATTAAATTATTTTCAAATTAATTAAATTATTTTTAAATTAAATTGTTTTCAAATTTAATTAAATTATTTTCAAATTGAATTAAATTATTTTCAAATTAAAATAAATTATTTTCAAATTAAAAAAAATATTTTTAAATTAAATTTAGTTATTTTCAAATTAAATTTAATTATTTTCAAATTAAGTTTAATTATTTTTAAATTTAATTAAATTAAATTATTGTCAAAATAAATTAAATTATTTTCAAAATGAATTAAATTATTTTTAAATTAAATTAAATTATTTTTAAATTAAATAATTTTTTTTTTAATTTAATTAAATTAAATTATTTTCAAATTAAATTAGATTATTTTTAAATTAAATTAAATTATTTTCAAAGTAAATTAAATTATTTTTATATTAAATCAAATTATTTTTTATTCAAATTAAATTATTTAAAAAACTATTTAACTAAACTATAAAACTATTAAATAAAAAACTATTTTTAAATTAAATTATTTTCAAATTAAATTAAATTATTTCAAATTATATTAAATTATTTTCAAATTAAATTAAGTTATTTTTAAATTAAATTAAATTATTTATAATTAAATTCTTTTCAAATTAAATTTAATTATTTTCAAATTAATTTAAATTATTTTCAAATTAAATTAAATTATTTTTAAATGAAATAAAATTATTTTTTAATTTAATTAAATTAAATTATTTTCAAATTAAATTAAATTATTTTTAAATTAAATTAAATTGTTTTTAAATTAAATTAAATTATTTTTAAATTAAATTAAATTATTTTTAAATTAAGTTCAATTATTTTCAAAGTAAATTAATTTATTTTTAACTTAAATTAAATTAATTTCAAATTAAATTAAATTATTTTTAAATTAAAATAAATTAAATTATTTTCAAATTAAATTAAATTATTTTTAAATTGAATCAAATTATTTTAAAATCAATTTAAATTATTTAAAAAAATATTTAACTAAACTATTAAACTATTTAATAAAGAACTATTTTTAAATTAACATATTTTCAAATTAAATTAAATTATTTCAAATTATATTAAATTATTTTCAAATTAAATTAAGTTATTTTTAAATTAAATTTAATTATTTTCAAATTAAATTTAATTATTTTCAAATTAAATTAAATTATTTTCAAATTATATTAAATTATTTTCAAATTAAATTAAATTGTTTTTAAAATAACTTAAATTATATTCAGATTAAATTAAATTATTTTTGAATTAAATAAAATTATTTTTAAATTAAATTAAATTATTTATAAATTAAATTAAGTGATTTTCAAATTATATTAAGTTATTTTCTAATGAAAATAATTACTTTCAAATTTAATTAAATTATTTTCAAATCAAATTAAATTATTGTTAAATCAAATCAAATTATTTTTAAATTAAATTTAATTATTTTTAAATTTAATTAAATCAAAATATTTTTAAATTAAAATAAAATATTTTGAAATTAAATTATTTTCAAAATAAATTGAAATATTTTCAAATTAAATTTAATTATTTTTAAATTGAATTAAGTTAATATATTTTCAAATGAAATTGAATTATTTTCAAATTAAACTAAGTATTTTCAAATTAAATTGAATTATTTTCAAATTAAATTAAATTATTTTTAAATTTAACTAAATTAAATTATTTCCAAAATAAATTAAATTATTTCCAAAATAAATAAAAAAAATTTCAAATAAAATTATTTTTAAATTAAATTATTTTCAAATTAAACTAAATTATTTTTAAATTAAAATAAATTATTTTTAAATTAAATTAACTTATTTTCAAATTAAAATAAATTATTTTGAAATTAAATTAAATTATTTTTAAATTAAATTAAATTATTTTAAAATTAAATTAAGTTATTTTTAAATTAAATTAAATTATTTTCAAATTAAAGTAAATTATTTTTAAATTTAATTAAATTTATTTATTTTCAAATTTAATTTAATTATTTCTAAATTTAATTGAATTAAATTATTTTCAAATTAAAATAAATTACTTTCAAACTAAAATAAATTATTTTTAAATTGAATTAATTTATTTTCAAATTAAACTAAATTATTTCCAAATTGAATTAAATTATTTTTAAATTAAATTATTTTTAAATTTGATTAAATTATTTTCAAATTAAATTTATTTATTTTCAAATTAAATTAAATTATTTTCAAATTAAATTACATTATTTTCAAAACTAAATTAAATTATTTTTAAATTTAATTAAATTAAATTATTTCCAAAATTAATTAAATTTTTTTCAAATTAAATTATTTTTAAATTAAATTAAATTATTTTCAAATTAAATTTATTTATTTTCAAAATAAAATAATATATTTTAAAATTAAATTAACTTATTTTCAAATTAAAATAAATTATTTTCAAATTAAATTAAATTATTTTCAAAACTAAATTAAATTATTTTTAAATTTAATTAAATTAAATTATTTTCAAATTAAATAAAATTATTTTTAAATTAAATTAATGTTTTTCAAATTAAATTTAATTATTTTAAAATTAAATTAAATTATTTTTAAAGTAAATTTAATTATTTTCAAATTAAATTAAATTATTTTCAAATTAAAAAAAAATTAATATTAAATTTAATTAAATTAAATTATTTTCAAATTGAATTAAATTATTTTCAAATTACATTAATTTATTTTCAAAATAAATTAAAATTATTTTAAATTTATTTAAATTAAATTATTTACAAATTATTTTTAAATTAAATTAAATTATTTTCAAATTAAATCAAATTATTTTTGAACTAAATCATATTATTTTTAATTTAAATTTAATTATTTAAAAAACTATTTAACTAAACTATTAAACTATTAAATAAAAAACTATTTTTAAAATAAATTATTTTCAAATTAAATTGAATTATTTTCAAATTAAGTTCAATTATTTTTAAATTTAATTAAATTAAATTATTGTCAAAATAAATTAAATTATTTTCAAATTGAATTTAATAATTTTCAAATTAAATTAAATTATTTTTAAATTAAATAAAATTATTTTTTAATTTAATTAAATTAAATTATTTTCAAATTAAATTAAATTATTTTTAAATTAAATTAAATTATTTTCAAATTAAATTAAGTTATTTTTAAATTAAATTATTTTTAAATTAAATTATTTTCAAATTAAATTTAATAATTTTCAAATTAAATTAAATTGTTTTTAAAATAACTTAAATTATTTTCAGATTAAATTAAATTATTTTTAAATTAAATAAAATTATTTTTAAAATAAATGAATGTATTTTTTAATTAAATTAAGTTATTTTCAAATTAAATTAAAGTATTTTCAAATTAAAATAATTACTTTCAAATTAAATTAAATTATTTTTTAAATTAATTTAATAAATTATTTTCAAATTAAGTTAAATTATTTTTAAATTTAATTAAATTTTTTTCAAATTAAATTTATTTATTATCAAATTTGAAATTAAATTAAATTGTTTTCATCTTAAAATAAATTATTGTCAAATTAAATTAAATTATTTTTAAATTAAAATAAATTATTTTAAAATTAAAATAAATTATTTTAAAATTAAATTAAGTTATTTTTAATTTAAAATAAATTATTTTCAAATTAAATTTTATTATTTTTAAATTAAATTAAATTATTTTCAAATTAAATTAAATTGTTTTTAAATTTTCAAAATAAATTAAGTTATTTTTAAATTAAATTAAATTATTTTTAAATTAAATTAAATTATTTTCAAATTAAATTTAATTATTTTCAAATTAAAATAAATTATTTTCAAATTAAATGAATTTTTTTTTAAATTAAATAAAATTATTTTTTAATTTAATTAAATTAAATTATTTTCAAATTAAATTAAATTATTTTTAATTTAAATTATTTTCAAATTATATTAAATTATTTTCAAATTAAAATAAATTTATATCAAAGTAAATTAAGTTATTTTTAAATTAAATTAAATTATTTTCAAATTAAATTAAATTACTTTTAAATTAAATTAAATTATTTTCAAATTAAATTAAATTGTTTTTAAAATAACTTAAATTATTTTCAGCTTAAATAAAATTATTTTTAAATTAAATAAAATTATTTTTAAATTAAATTGTTTTTAAATTAAATGAAGTTATTTTCAAATTAAATCAAGTTGTTTTCAAATTAAAATAATTATTTTCAAAATAAATTAAATTATTTTCAAATTATATTAAATTATTTTTAAATTAAAATAAATTATTTTCAAAGTAAATTAAGTTATTTTTAAATTAAATTAAATTATTTTCAAATTAAATTAAATCGTTTTAAAATTAAATCAAATTATTTTTAAATTAAATTTAGTTATTTTCAAATTAAATTTAATTATTTTCAAATTAAATTAAATTATTTTCAAATAAATAAAATTATTTTTAAATTTATTTAAATCATTTTCAATTAAATAATTTTCAAAGTTAAATTATTTATAAATTTAATTAAATAATTATCAGATTAAATTTATATATTTTAAAATTTAATTAAATTATTTTTAAATTTATTTAAATTAAATTATTTTCAAATTAAATTAAATTATTTTTAAATTTAATTAAATTGTTTTTAAATTAAATTAAATTATTTTTAAATTAAATTAAATAATTTTTAAATTAAGTACAATTATTTTCAAATTAAATTAATTTATTTTTAAATTTAATTAAATTATTTTCAAATTAAATTAAATTATTTTTAAATTAAAATAAAATAAATTATTTTCAAATTAAATTAAAATATTTTCAAATTAAAATAAATTATTTTCAAATTAAAATAAATTATTTTTGTATTTTTAAAGTTATTTTCAAATTAAAATAATTACTTTCAAATTAAATTAAATTATTTTTAAATTAATTTAATAAATTATTTTCAAATTAAGTTAAATTATTTTTAAATTTAATTAAATTTTTTTCAAATTAAATTTATGTATTATCAAATTTGAAATTAAATTAAATTGTTTTCATATTAAAATAAATTATTGTCAAATTAAATTAAATTATTTTTAAATTAAAATAAATTATTTTCAAATTAAATTAAGTTATTTTTAAATTAAATTAAATTATTTTCAAATTAAATTAAATTGTTTTTAAATTTTCAAAATAAATTAAGTTATTTTTAAATTAAATTAAATTATTTTTAAATTAAATTAAATTATTTTCAAATTAAATTTAATTATTTTCAAATTAAATTTAATTATTTTCAAATTAAATTAATTTTTTTTTAAATTAAATAAAATTATTTTTTAATTTAATTAAATTAAATTATTTTCAAATTAAATTAAATTATTTTTAATTTAAATTATTTTCAAATTATATTAAATTATTTTCAAATTAAAATAAATTATTTTCAAAGTAAATTAAGTTATTTTTAAATTAAATTAAATTATTTTCAAATTAAATTAAATTACTTTTAAATTAAATTAAATTATTTTCAAATTAAATTAAATTGTTTTTAAAATAACTTAAATTATTTTCAGCTTAATTAAATTATTTTTAAATTAAATAAAATTATTTTTAAATTAAATAAAATTATTTTTAAATTAATTTGTTTTTAAATTAAATTAAGTTATTTTCAAATTAAATCAAGTTGTTTTCAAATTAAAATAATTATTTTCAAAATAAATTAAATTATTTTTAAATTAAATTATTTTCAAATTATATTAAATTATTTTTAAATTAAAATAAATTATTTTCAAAGTAAATTAAGTTATTTTTAAATTAAATTAAATTATTTTCAAATTAAATTAAATCGTTTTTAAATTAAATCAAATTATTTTTAAATTAAATTAAGTTATTTTCAAATTAAATTTAATTATTTTCAAATTAAATTAAATTATTTTCAATTAAATAAAATTATTTTTAAATTTATTTAAATTAAATTATTTTCAAATTAAATTAAATTATTTTTAAATTTAATTAAATTGTTTTTAAATTAAATTAAATTATTTTTAAATTAAATTTAATTATTTTTAAATTAAATTAAATTATTTTTAAATTAAGTTAAATTATTTTCAAATTAAATTAAATTATTTTTAAAATAAATCAAATTATTTTTAATTTAAATTAAATTTTTAAATTAAACTAAATTATTTTTAAATTAAATTAAGTTATTTTCAAATTAAATTAAGTTATTTTCAAATTTAAATAATTACTTTCAAATTAAATTAAATTAATTTTAAATTAATTTAAATTAAACTATTGTCAAAATAAATTAAATTATTTTCAAATTAAATTAAATTATTTTCAAATTAAGTTAAATTATTTTTAAATTTAATTAAATTATTTTCAAATTAAATTTATTTATTTTCAAATTTAATTAAATTATTTTTAAATTTATTTAAATTAAATTATTTTCAAATTAAATTGAATTATTTTCAAATTAAAATAAATTATTGTCAAATTAAATTAAATTATTTTTAAATTAAAAGAAATTATTTTCAAATTAAATTAAGTTATTTTCAAATTAAATTAAATTATTTCCAAATTAAATTAAATTGTTTTTAAATTAAATTAAGCTATTTTCAAATTAAATTAATTTATTTTCAAATCAAATTAAATTATTGTCAAATTAAGTTATTTTCAAATTAAATCAAGTTGTTTTCAAATTAAAATAATTATTTTCAAAATAAATTAAATTATTTTTAAATTAAATTATTTTCAAATTATATTAAATTATTTTTAAATTAAAATAAATTATTTTCAAAGTAAATTAAGTTATTTTTAAATTAAATTAAATTATTTTCAAATTAAATTAAATCGTTTTTAAATTAAATCAAATTATTTTTAAATTAAATTAAGTTATTTTCAAATTAAATTTAATTATTTTCAAATTAAATTAAATTATTTTCAATTAAATAAAATTATTTTTAAATTTATTTAAATTAAATTATTTTCAAATTAAATTAAATTATTTTTAAATTTAATTAAATTGTTTTTAAATTAAATTAAATTATTTTTAAATTAAATTTAATTATTTTTAAATTAAATTAAATTATTTTTAAATTAAGTTAAATTATTTTCAAATTAAATTAAATTATTTTTAAAATAAATCAAATTATTTTTAATTTAAATTAAATTTTTAAATTAAACTAAATTATTTTTAAATTAAATTAAGTTATTTTCAAATTAAATTAAGTTATTTTCAAATTTAAATAATTACTTTCAAATTAAATTAAATTAATTTTAAATTAATTTAAATTAAACTATTGTCAAAATAAATTAAATTATTTTCAAATTAAATTAAATTATTTTCAAATTAAGTTAAATTATTTTTAAATTTAATTAAATTATTTTCAAATTAAATTTATTTATTTTCAAATTTAATTAAATTATTTTTAAATTTATTTAAATTAAATTATTTTCAAATTAAATTGAATTATTTTCAAATTAAAATAAATTATTGTCAAATTAAATTAAATTATTTTTAAATTAAAAGAAATTATTTTCAAATTAAATTAAGTTATTTTCAAATTAAATTAAATTATTTCCAAATTAAATTAAATTGTTTTTAAATTAAATTAAGCTATTTTCAAATTAAATTAATTTATTTTCAAATCAAATTAAATTATTGTCAAATTAAATTAAATTATTTTAAAGTTTTCTTAAATTACATTATTTTCAAATTAAATTATTATGTTTAAATTAAATTATTTTCAAATTGAATTGTTATTTTCAAATTAAATTAAATTATTTTTAAATTGAATTAAATTATTTTTAAATTAAATTAATTTATTTTCTCATTAAACTAAATTATTTTTAAATTAAGTTAAATTATTTTCAAATTAAATTAAATTATTTTTAACTTCAAATAAATTAAATAATTTTCAAATTAAATTAAATTATTTTCAAATTAAGTTAAATTATTTTCAAATTAAATTAAGTTATTTTAAAATTAAATTAAGTTATTTTCAAATTAAATTAAATTATTTTCAAATTAAATTAAGTTATTTTTAAATTAAATTATTTTCAAATTAAATTAAGTTATTTTCAAATTAAATTAAATTATTTTCAAATTAAATTAAATTATTTTAAAATTTCAATAATTTATTTTCAAATTAAATTAAATTATTTTAAAATTTAATAAAATTAAATTATTTTCAAATTATTTTTAAATTAAATTAATATATTTTCAAAATAAATTAAATTATTTTCAAATTAAATTAAATTATTTTCAAATTACATTAATTTATTTTCAAATTAAATTAAATTATTTTTAAATTTATTTAAAATAAATTATTTTCAAATTATTTTTAAATTAAATTAAATTATTTTCAAATTAAATTAAATTATTTTTAAATTAAATTTAATTATTTTCAAATTAAATTAAATTATTTTTAAATAAAGTTAAATTATTTTCAAATTAAATTAAATTATTTTTAAAATAAATCAAATTATTTTTAATTTAAATTAAATTTTTAAATTAAACTAAATTATTTTTAAAATAAATTAAGTTATTTTCAAATTAAATTAAGTTATTTTCAAATTTAAATAATTACTTTCAAATTAAATTAAATTAATTTAAATTAAACTATTGTCAAAATAAATTAAATTATTTTCAAATTAAATTAAATTATTTTCAAATTAAGTTAAATTATTTTTAAATTTCATTAAATTATTTTCAAATTAAATTTATTTATTTTCAAATTTAATTAAATTATTTTTAAATTTATTTAAATTAAATTATTTTCAAATTAAATTGAATTATTTTCAAATTAAAATAAATTATTGTCAAAATAAATTAAATTATTTTTAAATTAAAACAAATTATTTTCAAATTAAATTAAGTTATATTTAAATTAAATTAAATTATTTTCAAATTAAATTAAATTATTTTTAAATTAAATTAAATTATTTTCAAATTAAATTAAATTGTTTTTAAATTAACTTAAATTATTTTCAGATTAAATTAAATAATTTTTAAATTAAATCAAATTATTTTTAAATTAAATTAAGTTATTTTCAAATTGAATTAATTTATTTTCAAATCAAATTAAATTATTGTCAAATTAAATTAAATTATTTTAAAGTTTTCTTAAATTACATTATTTTCAAATTAAATTATTATGTTTAAATTAAATTATTTTCAAATTGAATTGTTATTTTCAAATTAAATTAAATTATTTTTAAATTGAATTAAATTATTTTTAAATTAAATTAATTTATTTTCTAATTAAATTAAATTATTTTCAAATTAAGTTAAATTATTTTCAAATTAAATTAAATTATTTTTAAATTCAAATAAATTAAATACTTTTCAAATTAAATTAAATTGTTTTCAAATTAAGTTAAATTATTTTCAAATTAAATTAAGTTATTTTAAAATTAAATTATTTTCAAATTAAATTAAGTTATTTTCAAATTAAATTAAATTATTTTCAAATTAAATTAACTTATTTTTAAATTAAAATAAATTAAATTAGTTTCAAATTAAATTAAGTTATTTTTAAATTAAATTATTTTCAAATTAAATTAAGTTATTTTCAAATTAAATTAAATTATTTTCAAATTAAATTAAATTATTTTAAAATTACAATAATTTATTTTCAAATTAAATTAAATTATTTTAAAATTTAATAAAATTAAATTATTTTCAAATTATTTTTAAATTAAATTAAATTATTTTCAAAATAAATTAAATTATTTTTAAATAAAATTAAATTATTTTCAAATTAAAATAAATTATTTTAAAATTAAGTTAAATTATTTTCAAATTAAATTAAATTATTTTTAAATTAAATCAAATTATTTTTAATTTAAAATAAATTATTTAAAAAACAATTATACTAAACCATTAAACTATTAAATAAAAAACCAATTTTAAATTAAATTATTTTCAAATTAAATTAAATTATTTTTAAATTAAATTATTTTTTAATTAAATTAAATTATTTTCAAATTAAATTTAATTATTTTTAAATAAACTAAATTATTTTTAAATTTAATTAAATTTTTCAAATTAAATTAAATTATTTTCAAATTACAATAATTTATTTTCAAATTAAATTAAATTATATTAAAATTTAATTATATTAAATTATTTTAAAATTATTTTGAGTTTAAATTAAATTATTTTCAAATTAAATTAAATTATTTTTAAATAAAATTAAATTATTTTCAAATTAAATTAAATTATTTTAAAATTAAATCAAATTATTTTTAATTTAAAAAAAAATATTTAAAAAACAATTTAACTAAACTATTAAACTATTAAATAAAAAACTATTTTCAAATTAAATTATTTTCAAATTAAATTGTTATTTTCAAATTAAATTATTTTTAAATAAATTTAAATTATTTTTAATTAAAATTAAATTATTTTCAAAATTAATTAAATTATTTTCAAATTAAATTTAATTATTTTTAAATTTAATTAAATTAAATTATTTTCAAACTAAATTAAATTATTTTCAAATTAAATTAAATTAATTTCAAATTAAATTAAATTATTTTCAAATTAAACAAAATTATTTTTAAATTTAATTAAATTAAATTATTTTCAAATTAAATTAAATTATTTTCAAATAAAATTAATTTATTTTCAACTTAAATTAAACTATTTTTAAATTTTATTAAATTAAATTATTTTCAAATTAAATTAATTATTTTCAATTAAATTAACTTATTTTCAAATTAAATAAAATTAATTTTAAATTTAATTTAATTACATTATTTTCAAATTAAATTAAATTATTTTCAAATTACAATAATTTATTTTCAAATTAAATTAAATTATTTTAAAATTTAATAAAATTAAATTATTTTCAAATTATTTTTAAATTAAATTAAATTATTTTCAAATTAAATTAAATTATTTTCAAATTACAATAATTTATTTTCAAATTAAATTAAATTATTTTAAAATTTAATTATATTAAATTATTTTCAAAATATTTTTAAATTAAATTAAATTTTTTTCAAATTAAATTAAATTATTTTTAAATAAAACTAAATTATTTTTAAATTAAATTAAATTGTTTTAAAATTAAGTTAATTTATTTTCAAATAAAATTAAATTATTTTTAAATTAAATCAAATTTTTTTTAATTTAAAATAAATTATTTAAAAAACAATTTAACTAAACTATTAAACTATTAAATAAAAAACTATTTTCAAATTAAATTATTTTCAAATTAAATTGTTATTTTCAAATTAAATTAAATTATTTTTAAATTAAATTATTTTTAAATAAATTTAAATTATTTTTAATTAAAATTAAAATATTTTCAAAATTAATTAAATTATTTTCAAATTAAATTTAATTATTTTTAAATTTAGTTAAATTAAATTATTTTCAAATTAAATTAAATAATTTTAAAACTTAATTAAAATAAATTATTTTCAAATTAAATTGAATTATTTTCAATTTAAATTAAATTAATTTTAAATTAAATTATTTTGAAATTTAATTAAATTAATTGCAAATTAAATTTATTTATTTTCAAATAAAATTAAATTATTTTTAAATTAAAAAAAAAAATTAATTTCAAATTCAATTAAATTATTTTCAAATTACATTAAAATATTTTCAAATTAAATTAAATTATTTTTTAATTAAATTAAATTAAATTATTTTCAAATAAAATTAAATTATTTTCAAATTAAATTAACTTATTTTCAAATTAAATAAAATTATTTTTAAATTTAATTTAATTACATTATTTTCAAATTAAATTAAATTATTTTCAAATTACAATAATTTATTTTCAAATTAAATTAAATTATTTTAAAATTTAATAAAATTAAATTATTTTCAAATTATTTTGAAATTAAATTAAATTATTTTCAAATTAAATTAAATTATTTTTAAATAAAATTAAATTATTTTCAAATTAAATTTAATTATTTTAAAATTAAGTTAAATTATTTCAAAGTATTTTGAATTTATTTATATTATTCTTAAATTAAATTAATTTCAAATTAAATTAAATTATTTTTAAATTATGTTAAATTATTTTAAAATTAAATTATTTTCAAATTTAATTAAATATAATTACTTTCTAATTAAATCAAATTATTTTCAAATTAAATTAAATTATTTTCAAATTAAATTAAATTATTTTTAATTTTAATTAAACTATTTTCAAATTAATTTAAATTATTTTCAAATTAAATTAAATTTTTCTCAAATTATAATAAATTATTTTCAAATTAAAATTAAATATTTTCAAATTAAATTAAATGTTTTTCAAACTAAATTAAATTATTTTTGAATTTTATTAAATTAAATTATTTTCAAACTAAATTAAGTTATTTTCAAATTAAATAAAATTATTTGTAAATCATATTAAATTAGTTTTAAATTGAATTAATTTATTTTCAAAATAAATTAAATTATTTCAAACTATATTAAATTTTTTTCAAAATAAACTAAATTATTTTCAAAATATCTCAAATTATTTTCAAAATAAATTAAATTATTTTCAAATTAAATTAAATTATTTTCTAAATAAATTAAATTATTTTCAAATTAAATTAAATTATTTTTAAATTAAATTAAGATTTTTTTAAATTTAAATTATTTTTAATTTAGATTAAATTATTTTCAAATTAAATATAATTATTTTCAAATTATTTTTTAATTTATTCAAATTTAATTATTTTCAAATTAAATTAAACTATTTTCAAATTAAATTAAATTATTTTCAAATTAAATTAAATTATTTTCAAATTAAATTTAATTATTTTTAAATCAAATAAATTGTTTTTATTTAAAATTAAATTATTTTCAAATTAAATTAAATTATTTTCAAATTATTTTCAAATTAAATTAACTTATTTTCAAATTATTTTCAAATGAAATTAAATTATTCTTAAATTAAAATAAATTAAATTAGTTTTAAAAAAATTAAATTAATTTTAATTTAAATTAAATTATTTTTAAAATAAATTAAATTAAATTATTTTTAAATTAAATTATTTTTAGATTTAACTAAATTATTTTCAAATTAAACTAAATTATTTTTAAATTTAATTAAATTATTTTTAAACAAAATTTAATTATTTTCAAAATAAACGAAATTATTTTCAATTTAAATTAAAATATTTTTAAAATAAATTAAATTATTTTTAAATTGAATTAAATTATTTTTATTTAAAATTAAATTATTTTCAAATTAAATTAAATTATTTTCAAAGTAAATCAAATTATTTTCAAAATAAATTAAAAAATTAAATATTCTTAATTAAATTAAATTATTTAAAAAAAAAATTAATTTTAATTTAAATTAAATTATTTTCAAATTAAATTATTTTAAATTTAATTAAATTATTTTCAAATTAAATTAAATTAATTTCATATTATATTAAATTATTTTTAAATTAAATTAATTATTTTTAAACTAAATAATTTTTAAATTAAATTAAACTATTTTTTAATTAATTTATTATTAAATTTAATTAAATTAAATTATTTCCAAATTAAATTAAATTATTTTTAAATTAAATTAAATTATTTTAAAAAGGAATTAAATTTATATTAATTTATATTAAATTATTTTTAAAATAAATTAAATTATTTTTAAAATAAATATAATTAATTTTAGATTTAATTAAATTATTTTCAAATTAAACTAAATTATTTTTAAATTTAATTAAATTATTTTTAAATTAAATTTAATTATTTTCAAAATAAATTAAATTATTTTCAAATTAAATTAAATTATTTCAAACTAAATTTATATTATTTTTAAATTAAATTAAATTAATTTCAAATTAAATTAAATTATTTTTAAATTAAGTTAGATTATGTTAAAATTAAATTATTTTCAAATTTAATTAAATATAATTACTTTCTAATTAAATCAAATTATTTTCAAATTAAATTAAATTATTTTCAAATTAAATTAAATTATTTTTAATTTTAATTAAACTATTTTCAAATTAATTTAAAATATTTTCAAATTAAATTAAATTATTCTCAAATTATATTAAATTATTTTCAAATTAAAATTATTTATTTTCAAATTAAATTAAATCTTTTTCAAACTAAATTAAATTATTTTTGAATTTTATTAAATTATATTATTTTCAAACTAAATTATGGTATTTTCAAATTAAATAAAATTATTTGTAAATCATATTAAATTAGTTTTTAATTGAATTAATTTATTTTCAAATTAAATTAAATTGTTTCAAACTATATTAAATTATTTTCAAATTAAACTAAATTATTTTCAAAATATCTCAAATTATTTTCCAAATAAATTAAATTATTTTCAAATTAAATTAAATTATTTTCTAAATAAATTAAATTATTTTACAAATTAAATTAAATTATTTTTAAATTAAATTAAGATTTTTTTAAATTTAAATTATTTTTAATTTAAATTAAATTATTTTCAAATTAAAAATAATTATTTTCAAATTAATTTTTAATTTAATTAAAATTTAATTATTTTCAAATTAAATTAAATTATTTTCAAATTAAATTAAATAATTTTCAAATTAAATTAAATTATTTTCAAATTAAATTAAATTTTTTTTTAAATCAAATAAATTGTTTTTATTTAAAATTAAATTATTTTCAAATTAAATTAAATTATTTTCAAATTATTTTCAAATTAAATTAAATTATTCTTAAATTAAATTAGTTTTAAAAAAATTAAATTAATTTAAATTTAAATTAAATTATTTTTAAAATAAATTAAATTAAATTATTTTTAAATAAAATTTAATTATTTTCAAAATAAAAGAAATTATTTTCAATTTAAATTAAAATATTTTTTAAATAAATTGAATTATTTTCAAATTAATTTAAATTATTTTTAAATAAAATTAAATAATTTTTAAATTAAATTATTTTCTAATTAAATTAAATTATTTTTAAATTTAATTGAAATAAATTATTTTCAAATTAAATTAATTTATTTTCAAATTAAATTAAATTATTTTCAAATTAAATTTAATTATTTTCAAATTAAATTTAATTATTTTTAAAATTATTTGAAATTAAAATATTTTTAAATTTAATTAAATTTAGTTATTTTCAAATTAAATCATATTAAATTAAATTATTTTCAAATTAAATAAAATTATTTTTAAATTAAACCATTTTCAAATTAGATTAAATTATTCTCAAATTATATTAAATTATTTTCTAAATAAATTAATTATTTTCAAATTAAATTAAATTATTTTAAATTAAATTAATTTTTTTTTGAATTTTATTAAATTAAATTATTTTCAAATTCAATTAAAATAATTTCAAATTAAATTAAATTATTTTTAAATTAAAATATTTTTAAATTTAATTCTTTTTAAATTAAATCAACTTATTTTCAAATTAAATTAAATTATTTTCAATTTAAATTAAATTATTTTTAAATTAAATTAAAATATTTTCTAATTAAATTAATTTATTTTCAAATTGAATTAAATTATTTTTAAATTAAATTAATTTATTTCAAACTAAATTAAATTATTTTTAAATTAAATTAAAATATTTTCAAATTAAATTATACTCCAATTAATTTAAATTATTTTCAAATTAAATTAAATTATTTTTAAATTGAATTAAATTAAATTATTTTCAAAATAAATAAAAATAAATTTTAAATTAAATTATTTTTAAATTTAATTAAATTATTTCAAATTAAATTCAATAATTTTTAAATTAATTGCAATTAAATTATTTTCAAATTTAATTAAATTTGTTTCAAATTAAATTTATTTATTTTCAAATTGAATTAAATTATTTTCAAATTAAATTATATAATTTAAAACTAAATTTAAATTATTTTCAAATTAAATTAAATTAATTTCAAATAAAATAAAATTATTTTTAAATTAAATTTAAATATTTTTAAATTTAATTAATTTAAATTTTTGCAAATTAAATTAAATTAATTTCAAATTAAATTTTTTTTTTAAATTAAATTAAATTATTTTTAAATTTAATTAAATGATATTATTTTTAAATTAAATTAAATTATATTCAAATTAAATTAAATTATTTTCAAATTTAAATTAAATTATTTTCAATTTTTTTCATTTTCAATTTTTTGAAAGTAATTTAATTTATTTTTTATTTGAATTAAATTAGTTTTAAATTAAATTAAATTATTTTCAAATTAAATTTAATTCTTTTCAAATTAAATTAAATTATTTTTAAATTAAATTAAATTTTTTTTAAAATTATTTTAAATTATTTTCAAATTAAATTAAATTATCTTCAAATTGAATTAAATTATTTTTAAATTTAAATTAAATTATTTTAAATTAAATTTATTTATTTTTAAATTAAATTAAAGTATTTTTATATTTAATTAAATTAAATTATTTTCAAATTTAATTAAATTATTTTCAAATTAAATTAAATTATTTTTAAATTAAATTAAATTATTTTCTAATTAAATTAAATTATGTTTAAATTAAATTAAATTAATTTAAAATTAAATTAAATTAAAATATTTTCAAATTAAATTAAATTATTTTCAAATTAAATTAAATTAATTTAAAATTAAATTAAATTAATTTAAAATTAAATTAAATTATTATCAAATTTAAATTAAATTATTTTCAAATTGAATTAAATTAATTTCAAATTAAATTAATTTATTTTTAAACTAAAATAAATTATTTTTAAATTAAATTATTTTCAAATTAAATTAAATTATTTTCAAATTTATTTAAATTATTTTTTAATAAAATTAAATTATTTTCAAATTAAATTAAATTATTTTCAAATGAAATGAATTTTTTTTTAAAATAAATTAAATTATTTTCAAATTAAATTATATAATTTTTAAATTAAATTAAATTTAAATTAAAATTTTTTCAAATTAAATTAAATTAATTTCAAATTAAATTTATTTATTTTTAAATTAAATTAAATTATTTTTAAATTTAATTAAATTAAATTATTTTCAAATTAAATTAAATTATTTTCAAATTAAATTAAATTAATTTCAAATTAAATTGATTTATGTTTAAATTAAATTAAATTAGTTTCAAAATAAAATAAATTATTTTCAAATTTAAATTCAATTATTTTAAAATTAAATTAAATTAATTTCAAATTAAATTATTTTTTAATTAAATTAAATAAAATTATTTTCAATATTAAATTAAATTATTTTCAAATCAATTTAAATTATTTTTAAACTAAATTAAATTATTTTCGAATTAAATTAATTCATTTTTTAATTAAATTAAATCACTTAAATTTATATAAAATAAATTATTTTCAAATTAAATTAAATTATTTTTAAATTAAATTAAATTATTTTTAAAATAAATTAAATTTTTTTCAATTTAAATTAAATTATTTTCAAATTAAATTAATTTTTTTTCAAATTAAATAAAATTTTTTTAAAATTAAATAAAATTTATTTTTAATTTAAATTAAATTATTTTTAAATTTAATTAAATTAAATTATTTCATATTGATTAAATAATTTTTATTTTAAATTAAATTATTTTTAAATTAAATTAATTCATTTTTAAATTAAATTAAATTATTTTTAAATTTAATTAAATTAAATTGTTTTAAAATTAAATTAAATTATTTTCAAATTAAATTAATTTCAAATTAAATTAATTTATTTTAAATTAAATTTTTTTTAAATTAAATTAAATATTTTCAAATTAAATTAAATTATTTTCAAAGTAAATAAAATTATTTTCAAATTAAATTAAATTGTTTTCAAAATAAATTAAGTTATTTCTATTTAAAATTAAATTATTTTTAAATTAAATTAAATTATTTTTAAATTTAATTTAATTTAATTATTTTCGTATTAAAATTAATTATTTTCCAAATAAATTTAATTATTTTTAAATTTAATTAAGTTAAATTTAAATTCAAATTAAATTAAATTATTATCAATTTGAATTAAAATATTTTTATTTAAAATTAAATTATTTTCAAATTAAATTACATTATGTTTAAATTAAATTTAATCATTTTCAAATTAAATTAAATTAATTTCAAATTAAATTTATTTATTTTTAAATTAAATTAAATTATTTTTAAATTTAATTAAATTAAATTATTTTCAAATTAAATTAAATTATTTTCAAATTAAATTAAATTAATTTCAAATTAAATTGATTTATGTTTAAATTAAATTAAATTAGTTTCAAACTAAAATAAATTATTTTCAAATTTAAATTCAATTATTTTCAAATTTAATCAAATTAATTTCAAATTAAATTAAATTATTCTTAAAAAAATAAAATTATTTACAAAAAAAAATTAATTTAATTTAAATTAAATTATTTTCAAAATAAATTAAATTATTTTTAAATTAAATTAAAATTTTTAAAAATTAAATTAAATTAAATTATTTGCAAATTAAATAAAATTATTTTTAGATTTAATTAAATTAATTTAAAATGTAATTAAATTATTTTTATACTTAATTAAATTAAATTATTTAAAAATTAAATTACATTATTTTTAAATTAAATTTAATCATTTTCAAATTAAATTAAATTATTTTTAAATTAAATTAATTCAGTTTTAAATTAAATTAAATTATTTTTAAATTTATATAAATTAAATTATTTCCAAAATAAATTAAATTATTTTCAAATTAAATTAAATTATTTTCAAATTAAATTAAATTTCTTTCAAATTAAATATATACAAATTAAATTAAATTATTTTCAAATTAAATTAAGTTATTTTTAAATTAAATTAATTCATTTTTAAATTAAATTACATTATTTTTAAATTTATATAAATTAAATTATTTTCAAAATAAATTAAATTATTCTCAAATTAAATTAAATTATTTTTAAATTAAATTATTTTTAAATTAAATTAATTAAATTTTAAATTAAATTAAATTATTTTTAAATTTAAATAAATTAAATTATTTTCAAATTAAATTAAATTATTTTCAAATTAAATTAAATTATTTTTAAATTTAATTAATTCATTTTTAAATTAAAATAAATTATTTTTAAATTTATAGAAATCAAATTATTTTCAAATTAAATTAAATTATTCTCAAATTAAATAAAATCAAATTAAAAAAAAATATTTTTAAATTAAATTAAATTAAATTATATTTAAATTTAATTAAATTAAATTATTTACAATTTAAATTACATTATTTTCAAATTACATTAAATTATTTTTAAATTAAAATAAATTATTTTCAAATTAAATAAAATTATTTTCAATTCATTTAAATTAAATAAATTATTTTCAAAATAAATTAAAAAATTTCCAGAATCTATTAATTTTAAATTCAATTAAATTATTTTTAAATTAAATTAATTCATTTTTAAATTAAATTAAATTATTTCCAAATAAAATTAAATTATTTTCAAATTAAATTAAATTATTTTCAAATTAATTTTAATTATTTTTAAATTAAATTAATATATTTTCAAATTAAATTAAACTATTTAAAAATTAAATAAAATTGTTTTTAAATTAAATTAAGTTATTTTCAAATTAAATAAATATATTTTTAAATTAAATTAAAATATTTTTAAATTTCATAAAATTAAATTATTTTCAAAATAAATTACATTATTTTAAAATTAAATTAAATAATTTTCAAATTAAAATAAATTATTTTCAAATTAAATTAATTTAGTTTTAAATTAAATTAATTCATTTTTAAATTAAATTAAATTATTTTTAAATTTAATTAAATTAAATTAATTCCAAATTAAATTAAATTATTTTCAAATAAAATTAAAATTATTTTTAAATTAAATTTATTCATTTTTAAATTAAATGAAATTATTTTTAAATTTATATAATTTAAATTATTTTCAAATTAAATTAAATTATTTCCAAATTAAATTAAATTATTTTCAAATTAAATTAAATTATTTTCAAATTAAATTAATTTATTTTTAAATTTAATCAAATTATATTATTTTTAAATTAAATTAAATTAATTTCAAATTAAATTAAATTTATTTTAAACTAAATTAATTTATTTTTAAATTTAATTATTTTCAAATTAAATTAAATTATTTTCATATTATATTTAATTATTTTTAAATTAAATTAATTATTTTCAAACTAAATTAAATTATTTTCAAAACCAAATTAAATTATTTTTGAATTTTATTAAAATTATTTTTTTAATAATAAATTTTTAATAATAATTTTTTTCTAATTAAATTAAATTATTTTTAAATCAAATTAAATTATTTTCAAAATAATTTAAATTATTTTCAAATTGAATTAAATTTTTTTCAAATTAAATTACGATATTTTTAAATTAAATTAAATTATTTTTAAATTAAATATAATTATTATCAAATTAAATTTAATTATTTTCAAATTAAATTAAATTATTTTTTAATTTATTTAAATTTAATTTTTTTCAAATTTAATTAAATTAAAATATTTTTAAATTTAATTCAATTAAATAATTTTCAAATTAAATTAAATAATTTTTAAATTAAATTGATTTCAAATTAAATTAAATTATTTTAAAATTTAATTGAATTAAATTATTTTTAAATTAAATTATTTTTAAATTAAATTCAATTAAATTAATTTCAAATTTAATTAAATTATTTTCAAATTAGATTTATTTATTTTCAAATTGAATTAAATTATTTTCAAATTAAATTAAATTAAATGATTTCAAACTAAATTTAAATTATTTTCAAATTAAATTAAATTAATTTCAAATTAAGTTAACTTATTTTTATATTAAATTATTCTTAAATTTAATTAAATATAATTATTTTCAAATTAAGTCAAATTATTATCAAATTAAATTCAATTATTTTCAAATTAGATTAAATTATTTTTTAATTTAATTAAACTATTTTTAATTTAAATTAAATTATTTTCAAATTAAATTAAATTATTCTTGAATTATATTCAATTATTTTCAAATTAAATTATTTCCAAGTTAAATTAAATTATTTTCAAACTAAATTAAATTATTTTTGAATTTTATTAAATTAAATTATTTTCAAATTAAATTAAATTATTTTCTTATTAAATTAAACTATTTTCAAATTAAATTGAATTATTTTTAAATTTAATTAAATTTAATTATTTTCAAATTAAAATAAATTTAAGAGATTATAATTTCTAGGAAATTGTTTTACACAGATCGTCAACAAGTTAACATCATTTGTATAACTAATCTTTCTTTAACAAACTTTCTTAAAAACAACTACTTCACTGGCAAACACCTCGACTGACATTGAATTACATTAAAAAAGTTTTTTGAGTTCTACATAACCCTGTGATTTTTCCGAAAAATAACAATATTCTGATCAAATACAAAAAATAATTATCAATTAATTAATGAACATCCATGTACGCGTTTCGGAAACACACTGGGTAAGTTGTATTTTATTTTATTTCTAGTTATAATTTGTTGTTAATGATAAATCTATACTGATGAAGCCAAAAGGCCGAAACGCATATATGGATGTTCATTAATTATTTGATAATTATGTTTTGTATTTGATCGGGATATTGTTATTTTTTGGGACATTCACAGGGTTATGTAGAACCCAAAAACTTTCTTAATGTAATTTAATGTCAGTCGAGGTGTTTTTCAGTGAAGAAGTTGTTTTTAAGAAAGTTTGTTAAAGAAAGATTAGTTATACAAATGATGTTAACTTTGTTGACGATATGTATTAAACAATTTCCTAGAAATTATAATCTATGAAGTTAAGATACCAGCACTAATGTTTAATATTATCAGAAAGCTTCAAACTCAACAAGATATCTATATTAATAAATTAAATTATATTCAAAATAAATTAAATTATTTGTAAATCATATTAAATTATTTTAAAATTTAATGAAATTATTTTCAAATTAAATTTATTTGTTTTCAAATTGAATTAAATTATTTTCAAAATAAATTAAATTATTTCAAAGTAAATTAAATTATTTTCAAATTAAATTAAATTATTTTCAAATCAAATCAAATTATTTTCCAATAAAATTAAATTATTTTCAAATTAAATTAAATTATTTTCCAATTAAATTAAATTATTTTTAAATTAAAATATTTTTAATATTAATTCTTTTTAAATTAAATCAACTTATTTTCAAATTAAATTAAATTATTTTCAATTTAAATTAAATTATTTTTAAATTAAATTAAAATATTTTCTAATTAAATTAATTTATTTTCAAATTGAATTAAATTATTTTTAAATTAAATTAAATTATTTCAAACTAAATTAAATTATTTTTAAATTAAATTAAAATATTTTCAAATTAAATTATATTCCAATTAATTTAAATTATTCTCAAATTAAATTAAATTATTTTTAAATTGAATTAAATTAAATTATTTGCAAAATAAATAAAAATAAATTTTAAATTAAATTATTTTTAAATTTAATTAAATTATTTCAAATTAAATTCAATAATTTTCAAATTAATTTCAATTAAATTATTTTCAAATTTAATTAAATTTGTTTCAAATTAAATTTATTTCTTTTCAAATTGAATTAAATTATTTTCAAATTAAATTATATAATTTAAAACTAAATTTAAATTATTTTCAAATTAAATTAAATTAATTTCAAATAAAATTAAATTATTTTTAAATTTAATTAAATGATATTATTTTTAAATTAAATTAAATTATATTCAAATTAAATTAAATTATTTTCAAATTTAAATTAAATTATTTTCAATTTAAATTAAATTAATTTCAAATTAAATTAATTTATTTTTTATTTGAATTAAATTAGTTTTAAATTAAATTAAATTATTTTCAAATTAAATTTAATTCTTTTCAAATTAAATTAAATTATTTTTAAATTAAATTAAATTTTTTTTTTAATTATTTTAAATTATTTTCAAATTAAATTAAATTATCTTCAAATTGAATTAAATTATTTTTAAATTTAAATTAAATTATTTTAAATTAAATTTATTTATTTTTAAATTAAATTAAAGTATTTTTATATTTAATTAAATTAAATTATTTTCAAATTTAATTAAATTATTTTCAAATTAAATTAAATTATTTTTAAATTAAATTAAATTATTTTCTAATTAAATTAAATTAATTTAAAATTAAATTAAATTAATTTAAAATTAAATTAAATTATTTTCAAATTTAAATTAAATTATTTTCAAATTGAATTAAATTAATTTCAAATTAAATTAATTTATTTTTAAACTAAAATAAATTATTTTTAAATTAAATTATTTTCAAATTAAATTAAATTATTTTCAAATTAATTTAAATTATTTTTTAATTAAATTAAATTATTTTCAAATTAAATTAAATTATTTTCAAATGAAATGAATTTTTTTTTAAAATAAATTAACTTATTTTCAAATTAAATTATATAATTTTTAAATTAAAAAATTATTTTCAAATTTAAATTAAATTTTTTTCAAATTAAATTAAATTAATTTCAAATTAAATTTATTTATTTTTAAATTAAATTAAATTATTTTTAAATTTAATTAAATTAAATTATTTTCAAATTAAATTAAATTAAATTAAATTAATTTCAAATTAAATTGATTTATGTTTAAATTAAATTAAATTAGTTTCAAACTAAAATAAATTATTTTCAAATTTAAATTAAATTATTTTAAAATTAAATTAAATTAATTTCAAATTAAATTATTTTTTAATTAAATTAAATAAAATTATTTTCAATGTTAAATTAAATTATTTTCAAATCAATTTAAATTATTTTCAAACTAAATTAAATTATTTTCGAATTAAATTAATTCATTTTTTAATTAAATTAAATCACTTAAATTTATATAAAATAAATTATTTTCAAATTAAATTAAATTATTTCTAAATTAAATTAAATTATTTTTAAAATAAATTAAATTTTTTTCAATTTAAATTAAATTATTTTCAAATTAAATTAATTTTTTTTCAAATTAAATAAAATTATTTTAAAATTAAATAAAATTTATTTTTAATTTAAATTAAATTATTTTTTAATTTAATTAAATTAAATTATTTCATATTAAAATAAATAATTTTTATTTTAAATTAAATTATTTTCAAATTAAATTAATTCATTTTTAAATTAAATTAAATTATTTTTAAATTTAATTAAATTAAATTGTTTTAAAATTAAATTAAATTATTTTCAAATTAAATTAAACTTTTTTCAAATTTAATCAAATTAATTTCAAATTAAATTAAATTATTCTTAAAAAAAAAAAATATTTACAAAAAAAAAAAAATTAATTTAATTTAAATTAAATTATTTTCAAAATAAATTAAATTATTTTTAAATTAAATTAAATTTTTTTTAAATTAAACTAAATTAAATTATTTGCAAATTAAATAAAATTATTTTTAGATTTAATTAAATTAATTTAAAATGTAATTAAATTATTTTTATACTTAATTAAATTAAATTATTTAAAAATTAAATTACATTATTTTTAAATTAAATTTAATTATTTTCAAATTAAATTAAATTATTTTTAAATTAAATTAATTCAGTTTTAAATTAAATTAAATTATTTTTAAATTTATATAAATTAAATTATTTCCAAAATAAATTAAATTATTTTCAAATTAAATTAAATTATTTTCAAATTAAATTAAATTACTTTCAAATTAAATATATACAAATTAAATTAAATTATTTTCAAATTAAATTAAGTTATTTTTAAATTAAATTAATTCATTTTTAAATTAAATTACATTATTTTTAAATTTATATAAATTAAATTATTTTCAAAATAAATTAAATTATTCTCAAATTAAATTAAATTATTTTTAAATTAAATTAATTAAATTTTAAATTAAATTAATTCATTTTTAAATTAAATTAAATTATTTTTAAATTTAAATAAATTAAATTATTTTCAAATTAAATTAAATTATTTTCAAATTAAATTAAATTATTTTTAAATTTAATTAATTCATTTTTAAATTAAAATAAATTATTTTTATATTTATAGAAATCAAATTATTTTCAAATTAATTTTAATTATTTTTAAATTAAATTAATATATTTTCAAATTAAATTAAACTATTTAAAAATTAAATAAAATTGCTTTTAAATTAAATTAAGTTATTTTAAAATTAAATAAATATATTTTTAAATTAAATTAAAATATTTTTAAATTTCATAAAATTAAATTATTTTCAAAATAAATTACATTATTTTAAAATTAAATTAAATTATTTTCAAATTAAAATAAATTATTTTCAAATTAAATTAATTTAGTTTTAAATTAAATTAATTCATTTTTAAATTAAATTAAATTATTTTTAAATTTAATTAAATTAAATTAATTCCAAATTAAACTAAATTATTTTCAAATTTAATTAAAATTATTTTTAAATTAAATTAATTCATTTTTAAATTAAATGAAATTATTTTTAAATTTATATAATTTAAATTATTTTCAAATTAAATTAAATTATTTACAAACTAAATTAAATTATTTTTAAATTAAATTAAATCATTTTCAAATTAAATTAAATTATTTCCAAATTAAATTAAATTATTTTCAAATTAAATTATTTTCAAATTAAATTATTTTCAAATTAAATTAATTTATTTTTAAATTTAATCAAATTATATTATTTTTAAATTAAATTAAATTAATTTCAAATTAAATTAAATTATTTTTAAACTAAATTAATTTATTTTTAAATTTAATTATTTTCAAATTAAATTAAATTATTTTCATATTATATTTAATTATTTTTAAATTAAATTTATTATTTTCAAACTAAATTAAATTATTTTCAAAACCAAATTAAATTATTTTTGAATTTTATTAAAATTATTTTTTTAATAATAAATTTTTAATAATAATTTTTTTCTAATTAAATTAAATTATTTTTAAATCAAATTAAATTATTTTCAAAATAAATTAAATTATTTTCAAATTGAATTAAATTTTTTTCAAATTAAATTACGATATTTTTAAATTAAATTAAATTATTTTTAAATTAAATATAATTATTATCAAAATAAATTTAATTATTTTCAAATTAAATTAAATTATTTTTTAATTTATTTAAATTTAATTTTTTTCAAATTTAATTAAATTAAAATATTTTTAAATTTAATTCAATTAAATTATTTTCAAATTAAATTATTTCCAAGTTAAATTAAATTATTTTCAAACTAAATTAAATTATTTTTGAATTTTATTAAATTAAATTATTTTCAAAGTAAATTAAATTATTTTCAAATTAAATTAAATTATTTTCAAATCAAATCAAATTATTTTCCTATAAAATTAAATTATTTTCAAATTAAATTTAATTATTTTCCAATTAAATTAAATTATTTTCAAATTAAATTATTTTTAAATTTAATTGAAATTAATTATTTTCAAATTAAATAAAATTATTTTCAGATGTAATTAAATTATTTTCAAATTAAATTAAATTATTTTTAAATTTAATTAAATTATTTTCAAATTAATTTAATTTTTTTCTAATTAAATGAAATTATTTTCAAATCAAATTAAATAATTAAATTATTTTCAAATTAAATTAAATTATTTCAAACTAAATTAAATTATTTTCAAATTAAATTAAATTATTTTCAAATTAAATTAAATTATTTTTAAATTAAATTAAACTATTTTCAATATAACTTAAATTATTTTTAAATTAAATTAAACTATTTTCAAATTAACTTAAAATATTTTCAAATTAAATTAAATTATTTTCAAATTATATTAAATTATTTTCAAATTAAATTAATTATTTTCAAATTAAATTAAATTATTTTCAAATTATATTAAATTATTTTCAAATGAAATTAATTATTTTCAAATTAAATTAAATTATTTTCAAACTAAATTAAATTATTTTTGAATTTTATTAAATTAAATTATTTTCAAATTAAATTAAATTATTTTCTAATTAAATATATTACAAATTAACTAATTTTTTAATTTAAATAAATTAAATTATTTTCAAATCAAATAAAATTATTTTCATATTAAATTAATTTATTTTTAAATTTAAAAAAATTAAATTATTCTTAAATTAAATTAAATTATTTTTAAATTAAATTAAACTTATTTCAAATTAACTTAAATTATTTTCAAATTAAATTAAATTATTTTCAAATTATATTAAATTATTTTCAAATTAAATTAATTATTTTCAAAATAAATTAAATTAATTTCAAACTAAATTAAATTATTTTTGAATATTATTAAACTAAATTATTTTCAAACTAAATTAAATTATTTTCTAATTAAATATATTTCAAATTAAATTATTTTTAAATTTAATTAAATTAAATTATTTTCAAATTAAATTAAATTAATTGTAAATCATATTAAATTATTTTTAAATTTAATGAAATTATTTTCAAATTAAATTTATTTGTTTTCAAATTGAATTAAATTATTTTCAAATTAAATTAAATTATTTCAAACTAAATTAAATTATTTTCAAATTAAATTAAATTATTTTCAAATCAAATCAATTTATTTTCCAATAAAATTAAATTATTTTCAAATTAAATTAAATTATTTTCCAATTAAATTATTTTCAAATTAAATTATTTTTAAATATAATTGAATTTAATTATTTTCAAATTAAATAAAATTATTTTCAGATGTAATTATATTATTTTCAAAATAAATTAAATTATTTTTAAATTCAATTAAATTATTTTTTAATTTAATTAAATTAAATTATTTTTAAATTATATTAAATTATTTTCAAGCTAAATAATTTTTAAATTAAATTAAACTATTTTCAAATTTAATTAATTTATTATTAAATTTAAATAAATTCAGTTATTTCCAAATTAAATTAAATTATTTTTAAATTTATTTAAATTAAATTATTTTCAAATTAAATTTAACTATTTTCATATAATAAATTATTTTAAAATGAAATTAGTTATTTTCAAATTAAATTAAATTATTTTCAAACTAAATTAAATTATTTTAGAATTTTATTAAATTAAATTATTTTCAAATTAAATTAAATTATTTTCTAATTAAATTAAATTATTTTCAAATTAAATTAAATTATTCTCAAATTAAATAAAATTATTTTTAAATTTAATAAAATTTAATGAGTTTCGTATTAAATTTAATTATTTATAAATTAAATTTAATTATTTTCAAATTAAATAAATTATTTTTAAATTAAATTAAATTATTTTTATTTAAAATTATTTTTTTTTTAAATTAAATTAAATTATTTTAAATTAAATTTAATTATTTTCAACTTAAATTAATTTTTGGTTTAATTAAGTTTAATTATGTTTAAAAAATTAAATTATTTTTAAATTAAATTAAAATATTTTTAAATTTAATTAAATTATTTTTAGATTAAACTATTTTTAAATTTAATTATTTTCAAATAAAATCAAATTATTTTTAAATTAAATCAAATTATTTTCAAATTAAAATTAATTATTTTCAAATTAAATCAAATTATTTTCAAATTAAATTAAATAATTCTTAAATTAAATTAAATTATTTTTAAAGGAATTAAATTAATATAAATTTAATTTAAATTATTTTTAAAATAAATTAAATGATTTTTAAATTAAATTAAATTATTTTCAAATTAAATTAAATTATTTTCAAATTAAATCAAATTATTTTCAAATTAAATTAAATTATTTTTAAATTAAATTAAATTATTTTTAAAGGAATTAAATTAATATTAATTTAATTTAAATATGTTTTAAAATAAATTAAATGATTTTTAAATTAAATTAAATTATTTTTAAATTAAATTAAATTATTTTCAAATTAAATATAATTAACTTTAGATTTAATTAAACTATTTTTAAATTAAACTAAATTATTTTCAAACTAAATAATTTTTAAATTAAATTAAACTATTTTTTAATTAATTTATTATTAAATTTAATTAAATTAAATTATTTCCAAATTAAATTAAATTATTTTTAAATAAAATTAAATTATTTTTAAAGAAATTAAATTTATATTAATTTAAATTAAATAATTTTTAAAATAAATTAAATTATTTTTAAATTAAATATAATTAATTTTAGATTTATTTATATTATTTTGAAATTAAACTAAATTATTTTTAAATTTAATTAAATTATTTTTAAATTAAATTTAATTATTTTCAAAATAAATTAAATTATTTTCAAATTAAATTAAATTATTTTTAAATTATATTAAATTATTTTTTATTTTAATTTAACTATTTTCAAATTAATTTAAATTATTTTCAAATTAAATTAAATTATTCTCAAATTAAATTAAATTATTTTTAAATTAAGTTAAATTATTTTAAAATTAAATTATTTTCAAATTTAATTAAATATAATTACTTTCAAATTAAATCAAATTATTTTCAAATAAAATTAAATTATTTTCAAATTAAATTAAATTATTTTTTATTTTAATTACACTATTTTCAAATCAATTTAAATTATTTTCAAATTAATTTAAATTATTCTCAAATTATATTAAATTATTTTCAAATTAAAATTAATTATTTTCAAATTAAATTAAATCTTTTTCAAACTAAATTAAATTATTTTTGAATTTTATTAAATTAAATTATTTTCAAACTAAATTAAGTTATTTTCAAATTAAATAAAATTATTTGTAAATCATAATAAATTATTTTTAAATTGAATTAATTTATTTTCAAATTAAATTAAATTATTTCAAACTAAATTAAATTATTTTTAAATTAAATTAAGAGTTTTTTAAATTTAAATTATTTTTAATTTAAATTAAATTATTTTCAAATTAAATATAATTATTTTTTAATTTAATCAAATGTAATTATTCTCAAATTAAATTAAATTATTTTCAAATTAAATTAAATTATTTTCAAATTAAATTAAATTATTTTCAAAATAAATTAAATTATTTTTTAAATCAAATAAATTAATTTTATTAAAAATTAAATTATTTTCAAATTAAATTAAATTATTTTCAAATCATTTTCAAATTAAATTAACTTATTTTCAAATTATTTTCAAATGAAATTAAATTATTCTTAAATTAAAATAAATTAAATTAGTTAAAAAAAAAAAAAATTAATTTTAATTTTAATTAAATTATTTTTAAAATAAATTAAATTAAATTATTTTTAAATTAAATTAAATTATTTTTAGATTTAACTAAATTATTTTCAAATTAAACTAAATTATTTTTAAATTTAACTAAATTATTTTTAAATAAAATTTAATTATTTTCAAAATAAACAAAATTATTTTCCATTTAAATTAAAATATTTTTAAAATAAATTGAATTATTTTCAAATTAATTTAAATTATTTTTAAATAAATTTAAATAATTTTTAAATTATTTTCTAACTAAATTAAATTATTTATAAATTTAATTGAAATAAATTATTTTCAAATTAAATTAATTTATTTTCAAATTAAATTTAATTAAATTATTTTCAAATTTAATTAAAAGTTTTTCAAATTAGATTTATTTATTTTCAAATTAAATTTAATTTTTTTCAAATTAAATTTAATTTTTTTCAAATTAAATTTAATTATTTTCAAATTAAATTAAATTATATTCTAATTAAATTAAATTATATTCAAATTAAATTTAATTTTTTTTTAAATTATTTTAAATTAAAATATTTTTAAATTTAATTAAATTTAGTTATTTTCAAATTAAATCAAATTAAATTAAATTATTTTCAAATTAAATAAAATTATTTTTAAATATTTTTAAATTAAACCATTTTCAAATTAAATTAAATTATTCTCAAATTATATTAAATTATTTTCAAATTAAATTAAATTATATTCCAATTAAATTAAATTAAATTCAAATTAAATTAAATTGTTTTCATATTAAATTAAATTGTATTTTAAATTTAATTGAATTAAATTATTTTTAATATAAAATAAATTATTTTCAAATTTAATGAAATTTTTTTCATACTAAATTATTTTTAAATTTAATTAAATTATTTTCAATTTAAATTTATTTACTATCAAGTTATTTTCAAATAAAATTAAATTATTTTCAAACTAAACTAAATTATTTTCAAATTAAACTAAATTATTTTTAAATTAAATAAATTATTTACAAATTAAATTATTTTCAAATTATATTAAATTTTTTTCCTTTAATTCCTTTAAAATTAAATTTATTTATTTTCAAATTGAATTAAATTATTTTAAAATTAAATTAAATTATTTTAAACTAAATTAAATTATTTTCAAATTAAATTAAAATATTTTCAAATTAAATTAAATTATTTTCAAATTAAATTAAATTATTTTCTAATTAAATCAAATTATTTTTAAATTAAATTAAATTATTTTAAAATTAAATTACATAATTTTTAAATTAAATTAAATAATTTTTAAATTATATTATTTTCAAATTAAATTAAATTATTTTTAAATTTAATTGAATTAAATTGTTTTCAAATTAAATTAAATTCAATTACATTATTTTCACATTTAATTAAATTGTTTTCAAAATAAATTTATTTATTTTTAAATTGAATTAAATTATTTTCAAATTAAATTAAATTATTTCAAATTAAATTTTAATTATTTTCAAATTAAATTATATAAATTTTAAATTAAATTAATTTTATATTAAATTAAATTATTTTTAAATTAAATAAAATTTAATTATTTTCAAATTAAAGCAAATTATTTTGAAATTAAATTAAATTATTTTCAAATTAAATGAAATTATTCTCAAATTATATTAAATTCTTTTCAAAATAAATTAATTATTTTCAAATTAAATTAAATTATTTTCAAACTAAATTAAACTATTTTTTAATTGTATTAAATTAAATTATTTTTAAATTATATTAAATTTTTTTTAAATTTAATTAATTTAAATTATTTTAAATTTATATTAAATTGTTTTTAAAATTAATTTAACTAAATTATTTTCAAATTAAATCAAATTATTTTCAAATTAAATTAAATTATTTGTAAATCATATCATATGATTTGTAAATCATATTAAATTATTTTTAAATTTAATTAAATTATTTTCAAATTAAATTTATTTATTTTCAAATTGAATTAAATTATTTTCAAATTAAATTAAATTATTTCAAACTAAATTAAATTATTTTCAAAAAAAATTAAATTATTTTCAAATTAAATTAAATTTTTTGTAAATCATAATAAACTATTTTTAAATTTAATTAAATTATTTTCAAATTAAATTTATTTATTTTTAAGTTAAATTAATTTATTATCAAATTAAATTAAATTATTTTAAAATTTAAATTAAATTATTTTTATATTAAATTAAATAATTTTCAAATTAAAATTTAACAATTAATTAATTAAAATTATTTTTAAATTAAATTAAATTATTTTTTAATTAAATTAAACTATTTTTATATTAAATTAAATTTTTTTTAATTTTCGTTAAATTATTCTCAAATTATATTAAATTATTTTCAAATTAAATTAATTATTTTCAAATTATATTAAATTATTTTCAAACTAAATTAAATTATTTTCAAATTAAATTAAATTATTTCCAAATTAAATTAAATTATTTTCCAATCAAATTAAATTATTTTCAAATAAAGTTAAATTATTTTTAAATTAAATTAATTTGTTTTCAAATTAAATTATTTTTAAATTTAAATTAAATTATTTTCAAATTAAATTTAATTTTTTTCAGATTAAAATAAATTATTTTTAAATTAAATTAAATTATTTTTAAATTCAATTAAATTAAATTATTTACAAATTAAATTATTTTTGAATTAAATAAAATATTTTTTAAATTAAATTATTTTCAAATGAAATTAAGATATTCTTAAATTTTATTAAATTAAATTACTTTCAAATTTAATTAAATTATTTTAAAATATATTCAATTAAGTTATTCTCAAATTTAATTAAAATATTTTCAAATTAAATTTATTTATTTTAAAATTGAATTAAATTATTTTCTAATTAAATTAATTTATTTTAAACTAAATTTAAATTATTTTCAAATTAAATTAAATTAATTTCAAATTAAATTAAATTCTTTTTAAATTAAATTAAATGGTTTTTAAAATAAATTATTTTTAAATTTAATTAAATTTAATTATTTTCAAATAAAATTAAATTAAAAAAAAAAAAATTAAATTGTTTTTAAATTAAATTATTTTTAAATTTAATTAAATTTAATTATTTTCAAATTAAATTAAATTATTTGCAAATAAAATTAAAATATTTTTAAATTAAATTAAATTATTTTCTATTTAAATTATTTTCAAATTAATTTAATTTATTTTCAAATTAAATAAATTATTTTCCAATCAAATTAAATTATTTTTAAATAAAGTTAAATTATTTTTAAATTAAATTAATTTGTTTTCAAATTAAATTATTTTTAAATTTCAATTAAATTATTTTCAAATTAAATTTAATTATTTTCAGATTAAAATAAATTATTTTTAAATTAAATTAAATTATTTTTAAATTCAATTAAATTAAATTATTTTCAAAATAAATTGAATTATTTTCAAATTAAATTTATTTATTTTAAAATTAAATCAAATTATTTTCAAATTAAATTAATTATTTTCAAATTAAATAAATTATTTTCAAATTAAATTAATTATTTTTAAACTAATTTAAATTATTTTCAAATTAAATTAAATTATTTTCAAATTAAATTAAATTATTTTCAAATTAAATTAAATTATTTACAAATTAAATTAAATTATTTTTTGAATTAAATAAAATATTTTTTTAATTAAATAATTTTCAAATTGAATTAAGCTATTTTTAAATTTTATTAAAATAAATTATTTTCAAATTAAATTAAATTATTTTTAAAATAAATTCAAATAAGTTATTTCCAAATTTAATTAAAATATTTTCAGATTAAATTTATTTATTTTAAAATTGAATTAAATTATTTTCAAATTAAATTTATTTATTTCAAACTAAATTTAAATTATTTTCAAATTAAATTAAATTAATTTCAAATTAAATTAAATTCTTTTTAAATTAAATTAAATTGTTTTTAAAATAAATTATTTTTAAATTTAATTAAATTTAATTATTTTCAAATAAAATTAAATTCTTTTTAAATTGAATTAAATTGTTTTTAAATTACATTATTTTTAAATTTAATTAAATTTAATTATTTTCCAATTAAATTAAATTATTTTCAAATAAAATTAAAATATTTTTAAATTAAATTAAATTATTTTCAATTTAAATTATTTTCAAATTAAATTAAATTATTTTCAAATCATTTTCAAATTAAATTAACTTATTTTCAAATTATTTTCAAATGAAATTAAATTATTCTTAAATTAAAATAAATTAAATTAGTTTTAAAAAAAATTAATTAATTTTAATTTTAATTAACTTATTTTTAAAATAAATTAAATTAAATTATTTTTAAATTAAATTAAATTATTTCTAGATTTAACTAAATTATTTTCAAATTAAACTAAATTATTTTTAAATTTAACTAAATTATTTTTAAATAAAATTTAATTATTTTCAAAATAAACAAAATTATTTTCAATTTAAATTAAAATATTTTTAAAATAAATTGAATTATTTTCAAATTAATTTAAATTATTTTTAAATAAATTTAAATAATTTTTAAATTATTTTCTAATTAAATTAAATTATTTTTAAATTTAATTGAAATAAATTATTTTCAAATTAAATTAATTTATTTTCAAATTAAATTTAATTAAATTATTTTCAAATTTAATTAAAAGTTTTTCAAATTAGATTTATTTATTTTCAAATTAAATTAAATTTTTTTCAAATTAAATTTAATTATTTTCAAATTAAATTAAATTATATTCTAATTAAATTAAATTATATTCAAATTAAATTTAATTATTTTTAAAATTATTTTAAATTAAAATATTTTTAAATTTAATTAAATTTAGTTATTTTCAAATTAAATCAAATTAAATTAAATTATTTTCAAATTAAATAAAATTATTTTTAAATATTTTTAAATTAAACCATTTTCAAATTAAATTAAATTATTCTCAAATTATATTAAATTATTTTCAAATTAAATTAAATTATATTCCAATCAAATTAAATTATTTTCAAATTAAATTAAATTATTTTTAAATTCAATTAAATTAAATTCTCAAATTTATTTAAATTATTTTCCAATCCAATTAAATTATTTTCAAATTAAATTAAATTAAATTCAAATTAAATTAAATTGTTTTCAAATTAAATTAAATTGTATTTTAAATTTAATTGAATTAAATTATTTTTAATATAAAATAAATTATTTTCAAATTTAATGAAATTTTTTTCATACTAAATTATTTTTAAATTTAATTAAATTATTTTCAATTTAAATTTATTTACTATTAAGTTATTTTCAAATAAAATTAAATTATTTTCAAACTAAACTAAATTATTTTCAAATTAAACTAAATTATTTTGAAATTAAATAAATTATTTACAAATTAAATTATTTTCAAATTATATTAAATTTATTTCCAAATAAATTAAATTATTTTCAAATGAAATTAAATTATTTTTAAATTTAATTAAATTAAACTATTTTCAAATATATTAAATTATTTTCAAATTAAATTAGATTATTTGTAAATCATATTAAATTATTTTTAAATTTAATTTAATTCTTTTAAAATTAAATTTATTTATTTTCAAATTGAATTAAATTATTTTAAAATTAAATTAAATTATTTTAAACTAAATTAAATTATTTTCAAATTAAATTAAAACATTTTCAAATTAAATTAAATTATATTCAAATTAAATTAAATTATTTTCTAATTAAATCAAATTATTTTCAAATTAAATTAAATTATTTTAAAATTAAATTACATAATTTTTAAATAAAATTAAATAATTTTTAAATTATATTATTTTCAAATTAAATTAAATTATTTTTAAATTCAATTAAATTAAATTATTTTCAAAATAAATTTAATTATTTTCAAATTAAATTTATTTATTTTAAAATTAAATCAAATTATTTTCAAATTAAATTAATTATTTTCAAATTAAATTAAATTATTTTCAAATTAAATTAATTATTTTCCAACTAAATTAAATTATTTTCAAATTAAATTAAATTATTTTCAAATTTAATTAAATTATTTTCAAATTAAATTAAATTATTTACAAATTAAATTAAATTATTTTTTGAATTAAATAAAATATTTTTTAAATTAAATTATTTTCAAATTAAATTAAGTTATTTTTAAATTTTATTAAATTAAATTATTTTCAAATTAAATTAAATTATTTTTAAAATTAATTCAATTAAGTTATTTCCAAATTTAATTAAAATATTTTCAGATTAAATTTATTTATTTTAAAATTGAATTAAATTATTTTCAAATTAAATTTATTTATTTCAAACTAAATTTAAATTATTTTCAAATTAAATTAACTTCTTTTTAAATTAAATTAATTTGTTTTTAAAATAAATTATTTTTAAATTTAATTAAATTTAATTATTTTCAAATAAAATTAAATTCTTTTTAAATTAAATTAAATTGTTTTTAAATTACATTATTTTTAAATTTAATTAAATTTAATTATTTTCCAATTAAATTAAATTATTTTCAAATAAAATTAAAATATTTTTAAATTAAATTAAATTATTTTCAATTTAAATTATTTTCAAATTAAATTAAATTATTTTCAAATTAAATGTAATTATTTTCTAATTAAATTAAATTATTTTTCAATCAAATTAAATTATTTTCAAATAAAGTTAAATTATTTTTAAATTTAATTAAATTATTTTCAAATTAAATTTATTTATTTTCAAATTTAATAAAATTATTTTTAAATTTATTTAAATTAAATTATTTTCAAACTAAATTAAATTATTTTCAAATTAAAATTAATTATTGTCAAATTATATTAAATTATTTTTGAATTAAATTAAATTATTTTCAGATTAAATTAAATTATTTTTAAATTAAATCAAATTATTTTTAAATTTATTTAAATTAATTTATTTTCAATATAAATTAAATTATCTTCAAATTAAATCAAATCATTTTCAAATTAAGTTAAATTATTTTTAAATTAAGTTAAATTATTTTCAAATTAAATTAAGTTATTTATAAATTAAATTATTTTCAAATTAAATTAAATTATTTTCAAATTAAAATAAATTATTTTTAATTAAAATTAAATTATTTTAATATTAAATTTAATTATTTTCATATCAAATTAAATTATTTTTAAGTTAAGTTAAATTATTTTAAAATTAAATTAAGTTATTTTCAAATTAAATTAAATTATTTTTAAACTAAATTAAACTATTTTTAAATTAAAATAAATTAAAATATTTTCAAATTAAATTAAATTATTTTAAAATTAAGTTAAATTTTTTTCAAATTAAATTAACTTTTTTTCAAATTAAATTAAATTATTTTCAAATTAAATTAAATTATTTTTAAATTAAAATAAATTAGATTATTTTCAAAATAAATTAAATTATTTTTAAATTAAATTATTTTCAAATTTAATTAAATTATTTTCAAATTGAATTAAATTATTTTCAAATTAAAATGAATTATTTTCAATTTAAAAAAAATATTTTTAAATTAAATTAAGTTATTTTGAAATTAAATTGATATATTTTCAAATTAAGTTAAATTAATTTTAAATATAATTAAATTACATTAATGTCAAAATAAATTAAATTATTTTCAAATTTAATTAAATTATTTTTAAATTAAATTAAATTATTTTTAAATTAAATCAAATTATTTTTAATTCAAATTAATTTATTTAAAAAACTATTTAACTAAACTATGAAACTATTAAACAAAAAACTATTTTTAAATTAAATTATTTTCAAATTTAATTAAATTATTTAAAATTATATTAAATTATTTTCCAATTAAATTAAGTTATTTTTAAATTATTATTAATTTATTTTTAAATTAAATTAAATTATTTTCAAATTAAATTTAATTATTTTCATATTAAATTAAATTATTTTCAAATTAAATTAAATTATTTTTAAATTAAATAAAATTATTTTTTAATTTAATTAAATTAAATTATTTTTAAATTAAATTAAATTATTTTCAAATTAAATTAAATTATTTTCAAATTAAATTAAATTATTTTCTAATAAAATATATTTCAAATTAAATTATTTTTAAATTTAATTAAATTTAATTAGTTTCGTATTTAATTAAATTATTTTTAAATTAAATTTAATTATTTTTAAATTAAATTAAATTATTTTTAAATTTAATTAAAATATTTTTAAATTTAATTAAATTAAATTATTTTCAAATTAAATTAAATTATTTTCATATTATATTAAATTATTTTTAAATTAAATTAATTATTTTCAAACTAAATTAAATTATTTTCAAACTAAATTAAATTATTTTTGAATTTTATTAAAATAAATTATTTTCAAATTAATTAATTTTTTTTCTAATTAAATTAAATTATTTTCAAATTGAATTAAATTATATCAAACTAAATTTAAATTATTTTCAAAGAAAATTAAATTAATTTCAAATTAAATTAAATTATTTTTAAGCAAAATAAAATTATTTTTAAATTAAATTATTTTTTAATTTAATTATTTTCAAATTAAATCAAATTATTTTCAAATTAAATTAAATTATTTTCAAATTAAATTAAATTATTTTCAAATTAAATTAAATTATTTTCAAATTAAATTAGGTTATTTTTAAATTAAATTAAAATATTTTTTAAATAAATTGAATTATTTTAAAATTAAATTATTTTCAAATTAAATTAAATCATTTTATTTTTATATTTAATTAAATTAAATTATTTTCAAATTAAATTAAATTATTTTCAAATTAAATTATTTTATTTTTAAATTTAATTTCAATAAATAATTGCCAAATTAAATTAAATTATTTTTAAATTTAATTAAATTATTTTTAAATTTAATTAATTTAAATTATTTCAAAATTAAATTAAATTATTTTTAAATTAAATTATTTTCGAATTTAATTAAATTATTTTCAAATGAAATTAAATTATTTTCATATTATATTTAATTATTTTTAAATTAAATCATTTTCGAACTAAATTTAATTAATTTCAAAACTAAATTAAATTATTTTTACACAAATTATTATATTTAAACATAACTAATCTTTCTTTAACAAACTTTCTTAAAAACAACTACTTCACTGGCAAACACCTCGACTGACATTTAATTACATTAAAAAAGTTTTTTGAGTTCTACATAACCCTGTGATTTTCCCAAAAAATAACAATATCCTGATCAAATACAAAAAATAATTATCAATTAATTAATGAACATCCATGTACGCGTTTCGGAAACACACTGGGTAAGTTGTATTTTATTTTATTTCTAGTTATAATTTGTTGTTAGTTATAAATCCATACTGATGAAAACAAAAGGCCGAAACGCATATATGGATGTTTATTAATTAATTGATAATTATGTTTTGTATTTGATCGGGATATTGTTATTTTTTGGGACTTTCACAGTGTTATGTAGAACCCAAAAACTTTCTTAATGTAATTCAATGTCAGTCGAGCTGTTTGTCAGTGAAGTTGTTGTTTTTAAGAAAGTTTGTTAAAGAAAGATTAGTTATACAAATGATGTTAAGTTTGTTGACGATATGTATAAAACAATTTCCTAGAAATTATAATCTATGAAGTTAAGATACCAGCACTAATGTTTGATATTATCAGAAAGCTTCAAACTCAACAAGATATCTATATTAATAAATTAAATTATATTCAAATTAAATTAAATTATTTTCAAATTAAATTAATTATTTTCAAATTAAATTAAATTATTTTCAAACTAAATTAAATTATTTTAGAATTTTCTGAAATTAAATTATTTTCAAATTAAATTAAATTATTTTCTAATTAAATTAAATTATTTTCAAATTAAATTAAATTATTTTCAAATTAAATTAAATTATTTTCTAATTAAATATATTTCAAATTAACTAATATTTAAATTTAAATAAATTAAATTATTACCAAATCAAATTAAATTATTTTCATAATAAATTAATTTATTTTTAAATTTAAAAAAATTAAATTATTTTTAAATTAAATTAAATTATTTTTAAATTAAATTATTTTCAAATTAAATTATTTTTAAATATAATTGAATTAAATTATTTTCAAATTAAATTAAATTATTTTCAAATTATATTAAATTATTTTCAAATTAAATTAATTATTTTCAAAATAAATTAAATTAATTTCAAACTAAATTAAATTATTTTTGAATATTATTAAATTAAATTATTTTCAAACTAAATTAAATTATTTTCTAATTAATTATATTTCAAATTAAATTATTTTTAAATTTAATTAAATTAAATTATTTTCAAATTAAATTAAATTATTTGTAAATCATATTAAATTATTTTTAAATTTAATGAAATTATTTTCAAATTAAATTTATTTGTTTTCAAATTGAATTAAATTATTTTCAAATTAAATTAAATTATTTCAAACTAAATTAAATTATTTTCAAATTAAATTATTTTTAAATATAATTGTATTTAATTATTTTCAAATTAAATAAAATTATTTTCAGATGTAATTAAATTATTTTCAAAATAAATTAAATTATTTTTAAATTCAATTAAATTATTTTTTAATTTAATTAAATTAAATAATTTTTAAATTATATTAAATTATTTTCACGCTAAATAATTTTTAAATTAAATTAAACTATTTTCAAATTTAATTAATTTATTATTAAATTTAATTAAATTAAGTTATTTTCAAATTAAATTAAATTATTTTCTAATTAAATTAAATTATTTTCAAATTAAATTAAATTATTTTCTAATTAAATTAAATTATTTTCAAATTAAATTAAATTATTTACAAATTAAATTAAATTATTTTTTGAATTAAATAAAATATTTTTTAAATTAAATTATTTTCAAATTAAATTAAGTTATTTTTAAATTTTATTAAATTAAATTATTTTCAAATTAAATTAAATTATTTTTAAAAAAAATTCAATTAATTTATTTCCAAATTTAATTAAAATATTTTCAAATTAAATTTATTTATTTTAAAGTTGAATTAAATTATTTTCAAATTAAATTAATTTATTTTAAACTAAATTTAAATTATTTTCAAATTAAATTAAATTAATTTCAAATTAAATTAAATTCTTTTTAAATTAAATTAAATTGTTTTTAAAATAATTTATTTTTAAATTTAATTAAATTTAATTATTTTCAAATAAAATTAAATTCTTTTTAAATAAAATTAAATTGTTTATAAATTTCATTATTTTTGAATTTAATTAAATTTAATTATTTTCCAATTAAATTAAATTATTTTCAAATAAAATTAAAATATTTTTAAATTAAATTAAAATATTTTCAATTTAAATTATTTTCAAATTAAATTAAATTATTTTCAAATTAAATGTAATTATTTTCTAATTACATTAAATTATTTTTCAATCAAATTAAATTATTTTCAAATAAAGTTAAATTATTTTTAAATTTAATTAAATTATTTTCAAATTAAATTTATTTATTTTCAAATTTAATTAAATTATTTTTAAATTTATTTAAATTAAATTATTTTCAAACTAAATTAAATTATTTTCAAATTAAAATTAATTATTGCCAAATTAAAAAAAATTATTTTTAAATTAAATTAAATTATTTTCAGATTAAATTAAATTATTTTTAAATTAAATCAAATTAGTTTTAAACTACATTAAGTTATTTTCAAATTAAATTAAGTTATTTTCAAATTAAATTAAATTATTTTCAAATAAATAAAATTATTTTTATATTTATTTAAATTAATTTATTTTCAATATAAATTAAATTATCTTCAAATTAAATCAAATCATTTTCAAATTAAGTTAAATTATTTTTAAATTAAGTTAAATTATTTTCAAATTAAATTAAGTTATTTTTAAATTAAATTATTTTTAAATTAAAATAAATTAAATTATTTTCAAATTAAATTAAATTATTTTCAAATTAAAATAAATTATTTTTAATTAAAATTAAATTAATTTAATATTAAATTTAATTATTTTCATATTAAATTAAATTATTTTTAAGTTAAGTTAAATTATTTTAAAATTAAATTAAGTTATTTTCAAATTAAATTAAATTATTTTCAAACTAAATTAAACTATTTCTAAATTAAAATAAATTAAAATATTTTCAAATTAAATTAAATTATTTTTAAATTAAATTGTTTTCAAATTTTACTAAATTATTTTCAAATTGAATAAAATTATTTTTTAATTAAATTAAATTAAATTATTTTCAAATTATTTAAATTATTTTTAACTTAAATTAAATTATTTTCAAATTAAAATAAATTATTTTCAAATTAAAATAAATTATTTTTAAATTAAATTAAGTTGTTTTCAAATTAAATTAAATTATTTTCAAATTAAGTTCAATAATTTTTAAATTTAATTAAATTAAATTATTGTCAAAATAAATTAAATTATTTTCAAATTGAATTAAATTATTTTTAAATTAAATTATTTTCAAATTTAATTTAATTATTTTCAAATTAAATTAAATTATTTTCAAATTAAATTAAATTATTTTCAAATTACATTAATTTATTTTCAAATTAAATTAAATTATTTTTAAGTTTATTTAAATTAAGTTATTTACAAATTAAATTATTTTTAAATTAAATTAAATTATTTTCAAATTAAATTATTTTATTTTTAAATTTAATTTCAATAAATAATTGCCAAATTAAATTAAATTATTTTTAAATTTAATTAAATTATTTTTAAATTTAATTAATTTAAATTATTTCAAAATTAAATTAAATTATTTTTAAATTAAATTATTTTCGAATTTAATTAAATTATTTTCAAATGAAATTAAATTATTTTCATATTATATTTAATTATTTTTAAATTAATTTAATCATTTTCGAACTAAATTTAATTAATTTCAAAACTAAATTAAATTATTTTTACACAAATTATTATATTTAAACATAACTAATCTTTCTTTAACAAACTTTCTTAAAAACAACTACTTCACAGGCAAACACCTCGACTGACATTTAATTACATTAAAAAAGTTTTTTGAGTTCTACATAACCCTGTGATTTTCCCAAAAAATAACAATATCCTGATCAAATACAAAAAATAATTATCAATTAATTAATGAACATCCATGTACGCGTTTCGGAAACACACTGGGTAAGTTGTATTTTATTTTATTTCTAGTTATAATTTGTTGTTAGTTATAAATCCATACTGATGAAAACAAAAGGCCGAAACGCATATATGGATGTTTATTAATTAATTGATAATTATGTTTTGTATTTGATCGGGATATTGTTATTTTTTGGGACTTTCACAGTGTTATGTAGAACCCAAAAACTTTCTTAATGTAATTCAATGTCAGTCGAGCTGTTTGTCAGTGAAGTTGTTGTTTTTAAGAAAGTTTGTTAAAGAAAGATTAGTTATACAAATGATGTTAAGTTTGTTGACGATATGTATAAATCAATTTCCTAGAAATTATAATCTATGAAGTTAAGATACCAGCACTAATGTTTGATATTATCAGAAAGCTTCAAACTCAACAAGATATCTATATTAATAAATTAAATTATATTCAAATTAAATTAAATTATTTGTAAATCATATTAAATTATTTTTAAATTTAATGAAATTATTTTCAAATTAAATTTATTTGTTTTCAAATTGAATTAAATTATTTTCAAATCAAAACAAATTATTTTCCAATAAAATTAAATTAATTCCAAATTAAATTAAATTATTTTCAAATTAAATTAAATTATTTTTAAATTAAATTAAACTATTTTCAATATAACTTAAATTATTTTTAAATTAAATTAAACTATTTTCAAATTAACTTAAATTATTTTCAAATTAAATTAAATTATTTTCAAATTATATTAAATTATTTTCAAATTAAATTAATTATTTTCAAATTAAATTAAATTATTTTCAAATTATATTAAATTATTTTCAAATTAAATTAATTATTTTCAAATTAAATTAAATTATTTTCAAACTAAATTAAATTATTTTTGAATTTTATTAAATTAAATTATTTTCAAATTAAATTAAATTATTTTCTAATTAAATATATTTCAAATTAACTAATTTTTAAATTTAAATAAATTAAATTATTTTCAAATTAAATTAAATTATTTGTAAATCATATTAAATTATTTTTAAATTTAATGAAATTATTTTCAAACTAAATTTATTTGTTTTCAAATTGAATTAAATTATTTTCAAATTAAATTAAATTATTTCAAACTAAATTAAATTATTTTCAAATTAAATTAAATTATTTTCAAATCAAATCAATTTATTTTCCAATAAAATTAAATTATTTTTAAATTAAATTAAATTATTTTCCAATTAAATTATTTTCAAATTAAATTATTTTTAAATATAATTGAATTTAATTATTTTCAAATTAAATAAAATTATTTTCAGATGTAATTAAATTATTTTCAAAATAAATTAAATTATTTTTAAATTCAATTAAATTATTTTTAAATTTAAATAAATTAAATTATTTTTAAATTAAATAAAAAAATTTCACGCTAAATAATTTTTAAATTAAATTAAACTATTTTCAAATTTAATTAATTTATTATTAAATTTAATTAAATTAAGTTATTTCCAAATTAAATTAAATTATTTTTAAATTTATTTAAATTAAATTATTTTCAAATTAAATTTAACTATTTTCATATATTAAATTATTTTAAAATGAAATTAATTATTTTTAAATTAAATTAAATTATTTTCAAACTAAATTAAATTATTTTAGAATTTTCTGAAATTAAATTATTTTCAAATTAAATTAAATTATTTTCTAATTAAATTAAATTATTTTCAAATTAAATTAAATTATTTTCAAATTAAATAAAATTATTTTCTAATTAAATATATTTCAAATTAACTAATATTTAAATTTAAATAAATTAAATTATTACCAAATCAAATTAAATTATTTTCATAATAAATTAATTTATTTTTAAATTTAAAAAAATTAAATTATTTTTAAATTAAATTAAATTATTTTTAAATTAAATTATTTTCAAATTAAATTATTTTTAAATATAATTGAATTAAATTATTTTCAAATTAAATTAAATTATTTTCAAATTATATTAAATTATTTTCAAATTAAATTAATTATTTTCAAAATAAATTAAATTAATTTCAAACTAAATTAAATTATTTTTGAATGTTATTAAATTAAATTATTTTCAAACTAAATTAAATTATTTTCTAATTAATTATATTTCAAATTAAATTATTTTTAAATTTAATTAAATTAAATTATTTTCAAATTAAATTAAATTATTTGTAAATCATATTAAATTATTTTTAAATTTAATGAAATTATTTTCAAATTAAATTTATTTGTTTTCAAATTGAATTAAATTATTTTCAAATTAAATTAAATTATTTCAAACTAAATTAAATTATTTTCAAATTAAATTATTTTTAAATATAATTGTATTTAATTATTTTCAAATTAAATAAAATTATTTTCAGATGTAATTAAATTATTTTCAAAATAAATTAAATTATTTTTAAATTCAATTAAATTATTTTTTAATTTAATTAAATTAAATAATTTTTAAATTATATTAAATTATTTTCACGCTAAATAATTTTTATATTAAATTAAACTATTTTCAAATTTAATTAATTTATTATTAAATTTAATTAAATTAAGTTATTTCCAAATTAAATTAAATTATTTTTAAATTTATTTGAATTAAATTATTTTCAAATTAAATTTAACTATTTTCATATATTAAATTATTTTAAAATGAAATTAATTATTTTCAAATTAAATTAAATTATTTTCAAACTAAATTAAATTATTTTAGAATTTTCTGAAATTAAGTTATTTTCAAATTAAATTAAATTATTTTCTAATTAAATTAAATTATTTTCAAATTAAATTAAATTATTTTCTAATTAAATTAAATTATTTTCAAATTAAATTAAATTATTTACAAATTAAATTAAATTATTTTTTGAATTAAATAAAATATTTTTTAAATTAAATTATTTTCAAATTAAATTAAGTTATTTTTAAATTTTATTAAATTAAATTATTTTCAAATTAAATTAAATTATTTTTAAAAAAAATTCAATTAATTTATTTCCAAATTTAATTAAAATATTTTCAAATTAAATTTATTTATTTTAAAATTGAATTAAATTATTTTCAAATTAAATTAATTTATTTTAAACTAAATTTAAATTATTTTCAAATTAAATTAAATTAATTTCAAATTAAATTAAATTCTTTTTAAATTAAATTAAATTGTTTTTAAAATAATTTATTTTTAAATTTAATTAAATTTAATTATTTTCAAATAAAATTAAATTCTTTTTAAATAAAATTAAATTGTTTATAAATTTCATTATTTTTGAATTTAATTAAGTTTAATTATTTTCCAATTAAATTAAATTATTTTCAAATAAAATTAAAATATTTTTAAATTAAATTAAAATATTTTCAATTTAAATTATTTTCAAATTAAATTAAATTATTTTCAAATTAAATGTAATTATTTTCTAATTAAATTAAATTATTTTTCAATCTAATTAAATTATTTTCAAATAAAGTTAAATTATTTTTAAATTTAATTAAATTATTTTCAAATTAAATTTATTTATTTTCAAATTTAATTAAATTATTTTTAAATTTATTTAAATTAAATTATTTTCAAACTAAATTAAATTATTTTCAAATTAAAATTAATTATTGCCAAATTAAAAAAAATTATTTTTAAATTAAATTAAATTATTTTCAGATTAAATTAAATTATTTTTAAATTAAATCAAATTAGTTTTAAACTACATTAAGTTATTTTCAAATTAAATTAAGTTATTTTCAAATTAAATTAAATTATTTTCAAATAAATAAAATTATTTTTATATTTATTTAAATTAATTTATTTTCAATATAAATTAAATTATCTTCAAATTAAATCAAATCATTTTCAAATTAAGTTAAATTATTTTTAAATTAAGTTAAATTATTTTCAAATTAAATTAAGTTATTTTTAAATTAAATTATTTTTAAATTAAAATAAATTAAATTATTTTCAAATTAAATTAAATTATTTTCAAATTAAAATAAATTATTTTTAATTAAAATTAAATTATTTTAATATTAAATTTAATTATTTTCATATTAAATTAAATTATTTTTAAGTTAAGTTAAATTATTTTAAAATTAAATTAAGTTATTTTCAAATTAAATTAAATTATTTTCAAACTAAATTAAACTATTTCTAAATTAAAATAAATTAAAATATTTTCAAATTAAATTAAATTATTTTTAAATTAAATTGTTTTCAAATTTTACTAAATTATTTTCAAATTGAATAAAATTATTTTTTAATTAAATTAAATTAAATTATTTTCAAATTATTTAAATTATTTTTAACTTAAATTAAATTATTTTCAAATTAAAATAATTTATTTTCAAATTTAAATAAATTATTTTTAAATTAAATTAAGTTGTTTTCAAATTAAATTAAATTATTTTCAAATTAAGTTCAATAATTTTTAAATTTAATTAAATTAAATTATTGTCAAAATAAATTAAATTATTTTCAAATTGAATTAAATTATTTTTAAATTAAATTATTTTCAAATTTAATTTAATTATTTTCAAATTAAATTAAATTATTTTCAAATTAAATTAAATTATTTTCAAATTACATTAATTTATTTTCAAATTAAATTAAATTATTTTTAAGTTTATTTAAATTAAGTTATTTACAAATTAAATTATTTTTAAATTAAATTAAATTATTTTCAAATTAAATTAAATTATTTTCAAATTAAATTAAATTGTTTTTAAATTAACTTTAATTAATTTCAGATTAAATTAAATTTTTTTTAAATTAAATCAAATTATATTTAAATTAAATTAAATTATTTTAAAATTAAGTTAAATTTTTTTCAAATTAAATTAACTTATTTTCAAATTAAATTAAATTATTTTCAAATTAAATTAAATTATTTTTAAATTAAATTATTTTCAAATTTAATTAAATTATTTTTAAATTAAAATGAATTATTTTCAAATTAAAAAAAATATTTTTAAATTAAATTAAGTTATTTTCAAATTAAATTGATATATTTTCAAATTAAGTTCAATTAATTTTAAATTTAATTAAATTAAATTAATGTCAAAATAAATTAAATTATTTTCAAATTGAATTAAATTATTTTTAAATTAAATTAAATTATTTTTAAATTAAATAATTTTTTTTTAAATTTAATTAAATTAAATTATTTTCAAATTAAATTAGATTATTTTTAAAATTAATTAAATTATTTTTAAAGTAAATTAAATTGTTTTTAAATTAAATCAGATTATTTTTAATTCAAATTAAATTATTTAAAAAACTATTTAACTAAACTATGAAACTATTAAACAAAAAACTATTTTTAAATTAAATTATTTTCAAATTTAATTAAAATATTTCAAATTATATTAAATTATTTTCAAATCAAATTAAGTTATTTTTAAATTAAATTAAATTATTTTTAAATTAAATTAAATTATTTTCAAATTAAATTAAATTATTTTCAAATTATATTAAATTATTTTCAAATTAAATTAAGTTATTTTTTAGTAAATTATATTATTTTCAAAACTAAATTAAATTATTTTTAAATTTAAATAAATTAAATTATTTTCAAATTAAATTAAATTATTTTTAAATTAAATTGTTTTCAAATTAAATTAAATTATTTTCAAATTAAATAAAATTATTTTTAAATTAAAATTTAATTATTTTCAAATTAAATTAAATTATTTTCAAATTAAAAAAAATTATTTTTAAATTTAATTAAATTAAATTATTTTCAAATTAAATTAAATTATTTTAAAATTACCTTAATTTATTTTCTAAATAATTTGAAATATTTTTAAATTTATTTAAATTAAGTTATTTTCAAATTATTTTTAAATTAAATTAAATTATTTTCAAATTAAATTGAAGTATTTTTAAATTAAATAATTTTTAAATTAAATCAAATTATTTTTAATTTAAATTAAATTATTTAAAAAACTATTTAACTAAACTATTAAACTATTAAATAAAAAACTATTTTTAAATTAAAATATTTTCAAATTAAATTAAATTATTTTAAAATTATATTAAATAATTTTCAAATTAAATTAAGTTATTTTTCAATTAAATTAAATTATTTTTTAAATTAAATTTAATTATTTTCAAATGAAATTTAATTATTTTCAAATTAAATTAATTTTTTTTTCAAATTAAATTAAATTATTTTAAATTAAATAAAATTTTTTTTTAATTAAATTAAATTAAATTATTTTCAAATTAAATTAAATTATTTTTAAATTAAATTAAATTATTTTCAAATTAAAATAAATTATTTTCAAATTAAAATAAATTATTTTCAAATTAATTTAATTTATTTTTAAATTTAATAAAATTATTTTCAAATTAAATTAAATTATTGTTAACTTAAAATAAATTATTTTTAAGTAACTTAAGTTATTTTCTGAGTGAATTAAATTTTTTTTAAAATAAATCAAATTATTTTTAAATTAAATTAAATTATTTTTAAATTAAATTATGTTATTTTCAAATGAAATTAAGTTATTTTCAAATTAAAATAAATACTTTAAAATAAATTAAATTATTTTTAAATTAATTTAATTCAAATTATTGTCAAAATAAATTAAATTATTTTCAAATTAAATTAAATTATTTTCAAAATAAGTTAAATTATTTTTAAATTTAATTAAATTATTTTCAAATTAAATTAATTTATTTTCAAATTTAATAAAATTATTTTTAAATTTATTTAAATTAAATTATTTTCAAACTAAATTAAATTATTTTCAAATTAAAATGAATTATTGTCAAATTAAATTAAATTATTTTTAAATTAAATTGAATTATTTTCAGATTAAATTAAATTATTTTTAAATTAAATCAAATTAGCTTTAAATTACATTAAGTTATTTTCAAATTAAGTTATTTTCAAATTAAATTAAATTATTTTCAAATAAATAAAATTATTTTTAAATTTATGTAAATTAATTTATTTTCAATATAAATTTAATTATCTTTAAATTAAATTAAATCATTTTCAAATTAAGTTAAATTATTTTTAAATTAAGTTAAATTATTTTCAAATTAAATTAAGTTATTTTCAAATTAAATTAAATTATTTTCAAATAAATAAAATTATTTCTAAATTTATGTAAATTAATTTATTTTCAATATAAATTAAATTATCTTCAAATTAAGTTAAATCATTTTCAAATTAAGTTAAATTATTTTTAAATTAAGTTAAATTGTTTTAAAATTAAAATAAGTTATTTTCAAATTAAATTAAATTAGTTTCAAACTAAATTAAACTATTTTTAAATTAAAATAAATTAAAATATTTTCAAATTAAATTAAATTATTTTTAAATTAAATTGTTTTCAAATTTAATTAAATAATTTTCAAATTGAATAAAATTATTTTTTAATTAAATTAAATTAAATTATTTTCAAATTAAATTAAATTATTTTTAACTTAAATTAAATTATTTTCAAATTAAAATAAATTATTTTCGAATTAAAATAAATTATTTTTAATTAAAATTATATTATTTTAATATTAAATTTAATTATTTTCATACTAAATTAAATTATTTTTAAATTAAGTTAAATTATTTTAAAATTAAATTAAGTTATTTTCAAAATAAATTAAATTATTTTCAAATTGAATTAAATTATTTTTAAATTAAATTATTTTCAAATTCAATTTAATTATTTTCAAATTAAATTAAATTATTTTCAAATTAAATTAAATTATTTTCAAATTACATTAATTTATTTTTAAAATAAATTAAATTATTTTTAAGTTTATTTAAATTAAGTTATTTTCAAATTAAATTAAATTATTTTTAAATTAAATTAAATTATTTTCAAATTAAATTAAATTATTTTTAAATTAAATCAAATTATTTTTAATTCAAATTAAATTATTTAAAAAACTTTTTAACTAAACTATGAAACTATTAAACAAAAAACTATTTTTAAATTAAATTATTTTCAAATTAAATTAAATTATTTCAAATTATATTAAATTATTTTCAAATTAAATTAAGTTATTTTTAAATTAAATTATTTTTAAATTAGATTAAATTATTTTCAAATTAAATTTAATTATTTTCAAATAAAATAAAATTATATTATATATAAAATTATTTTTTAATTTAATTAAATTAAATTATTTTCAAATTAAATTAAATTTTTTTCAAATAATATTAAATTATTTTCAAATTAAAATAAATTATTTTCAAAGTAAATTAAGTTATTTTTAAATTAAATTAAATAATTTTCAAATTAAATTAAATTACTTTTAAATTAAATTAAATTATTTTCAAATTAAATTAAATTGTTTTTAAAATAACATAAATTATTTTCAGATTGACAAATTATTTTTAAATTAAATAAAATTATTTTTAAATTAAATAAAAATTATTTTTAAATTAAATTAAGTTATTTTCAAATTAAAATAATTACTTTCAAATTAAATTAAATTATTTTTAAATTATTTTCAAATTAAGTTAAATTATTTTTAAATTTAAATAAATTTTTTTAAAATTAAATTTATTTGTTTTCAAATTTAATTAAATTATTTTTAATATTATTTTAATTAAATTATTTTCAAATTAAAATGAATTATTTTCAAATTAAAAAAAATATTTTTAAATTAAATTAAGTTATTTTCAAATTAAATTGAATTATTTTCAAATAAAGTTCAATTATTTTGAAATTTAATTAAATTAAATTATTGTCAAAATAAATTAAATTATTTTCAAAATGAATTAAATTATTTTTAAAATAAATTAAATTATTTTTAAATTAAATAATTTTTTTTTTAATTTAATTAAATTAAATTATTTTCAAATTAAATTAGATTAGTTTTAAATTAAATTAAATTATTTTCAAAGTAAATTAAATTATTTTTAAATTAAATCAAATTAATATTAATTCAAATTAAATTATTTAAAAAACTATTTAACTAAACTATAAAACTATTAAATAAAAAACTATTTTTAAATTAAATTATTTTCAAATTAAATTAAATTATTTCAAATTATATTAATTTATTTTCAAAATAAATTAAGTTATTTTTAAATTAAATTTAATTATTTTCAAATTAAATTTAATTATTTTCAAATTAAATTAAATTATTTTCAAACTATATTAAATTATTTTCAAATTAAATTAAATTGTTTTTAAAATAACTTAAATTATATTCAGATTAAAATTAATTATTTTTAAATTAAATAAAATTATTTTTAAATTAAATTAAATTATTTATAAATTAAATTAAGTGATTTTCAAATTATATGAAGTTTATGAATTTAAAAAATGAAGTTTTAGTTTTCAAATTAAATTAAATTATTTTTAAATTAAATTAAATTATTTTTAATTTAAGTTCAATTATTTTCAAATTAAATTAATTTATTTTTAAATTAAATTAAATTATTTTCAAATTAAATTAAATTATTTTTAAATTAAAATAAATTAAATTATTTTCAAATTAAATTAAATTATTTTTAAATTGAATCAAATTATTTTTAAATCAAATTAAATTATTTAAAAAATTATTTAACTAAACTATTAAACTATTAAATAAAGAACTATTTTTAAATTAAATTATTTTCAAATTAAGTTAAATTATTTCAAATTATATTAAATTATTTTCAAATTAAATTAAGTTATTTTTAAATTAAATTTAATTATTTTCAAATTAAATTAAATTATTTTCAAATTAAATTAAATTATTTTCAAATTATATTAAATTTTTTTCAAATTAAATTAAGTTATTTTTAAATTAAATTTAATTATTTTCAAATTAAATTTAATTATTTTCAAATTAAATTAAATTATTTTTAAATTAAATTAAATAATTTTCAAATTAAATTAAATTACTTTTAAATTAAATTAAATTATTTTCAAATTAAATTAAATTGTTTTTAAAATAACATAAATTATTTTCAGATTGACAAATTATTTTTAAATTAAATAAAATTATTTTTAAATTAAACAAAATTATTTTTAAATTAAATTAAGTTATTTTCAAATTAAAATAATTACTTTCAAATTAAATTAAATTATTTTTAAATTAATTTAATAAATTATTTTCAAATTAGGTTAAATTATTTTTAAATTTAATTAAATTTTTTTAAAATTAAATTTATTTGTTTTCAAATTTAATTAAATTATTTTTAAATTTATTTAAATTAAATTATTTTTAAATTAAATTAAATTATTTTCAAATTAAATTAAATTGTTTTAAAATTAAGTTAAATTTTTTTCAAATTAAATTAACTTATTTTCAAATTAAATTAAATTATTTTCAAATTAAATTAAATTATTTTTAAATTAAAATAAATTAAATTATTTTCAAATTAAATTAAATTATTTTTAAATTAAATTGTTTTCAAATTTAATTAAATTATTTTCAAATTTAAATAAATTATTTTCAAATTAAAATGAATTATTTTCAAATTAAAAAAAATATTTTTAAATTAAATTAAGTTATTTTCAAATTAAATTAAATTATTGTCAAAATAAATTAAATTATTTTCAAAATGAATTAAATTATTTTTAAATTAAATTAAATTATTTTTAAATTAAATAATTTTTTTTTTAATTTAATTAAATTAAATTATTTTCAAATTAAATTAAATTATTTTTAAATTAAATCAAATTATTTTTAATTCAAATTAAATTATTTAAAAAACTATTTAACTAAACTATAAAACTATTAAATAAAAAACTATTTTTAAATTAAATTATTTTCAAATTAAATTAAATTATTTCAAATTATATTAAATTATTTTCAAATTAAATTAAGTTATTTTTAAATTAAATTAAATTACTTTTAAATTAAATTCTTTTCAAATTAAATTTAATTATTTCCAAATTAAATTAAATTATTTTCAAATTAAATAAAATTATTTTAAAATTATATAAAATTATTTTTTAATTTAATTAAATTAAATTATTTTCAAACTAAATTAAATTATTTTTAAATTAAATTAAATTGTTTTTAAATTAAATTAAATTATTTTTAAATTAAATTAAATTATTTTTAAATTAAGTTCAATTATTTTCAAATTAAATTAATTTATTTTTAAATTAAATTAAATTATTTTCAAATTAAATTAAATTATTTTTAAATTAAAATAAATTAAATTATTTTCAAATTAAATTAAATTATTTTTAAATTGAATCAAATTATTTTTAAATCAAATTAAATTATTTAAAAAATTATTTAACTAAACTATTAAACTATTAAATAAAGAACTATTTTTAAATTAAATTATTTTCAAATTAAGTTAAATTATTTCAAATTATATTAAATTATTTTCAAAATAAATTAAGTTATTTTTAAATTAAATTTAATTATTTTCAAATTAAATTTAATTATTTTCAAATTAAATTAAATTATTTTCAAATTATATTAAATTATTTTCCAATTAAATTAAATTGTTTTTAAAATAACTTAAATTATATTCAGATTAAAATAAATTATTTTTAAATTAAATAAAATTATTTTTAAATTAAATTAAATTATTTATAAATTAAATTAAGTGATTTTCAAATTATATGAAGTTTATGAATTTATAAAATGAAGTTTTAGTTTTTAAATTATTTTTAAATTAAATTAAATTATTTTTAAATTAAGTTCAATTATTTTCAAATTAAATTAATTTATTTTTAAATTAAATTAAATTATTTTCAAATTAAATTAAATTATTTTTAAATTAAAATAAATTAAATTATTTTCAAATTAAATTAAATTATTTTTAAATTGAATCAAATTATTTTTAAATCAAATTAAATTATTTAAAAAATTATTTAACTAAACTATTAAACTATTAAATAAAGAACTATTTTTAAAAAAAATTATTTTCAAATTAAGTTAAATTATTTCAAATTATATTAAATTATTTTCAAATTAAATTAAGTTATTTTTAAATTAAATTTAATTATTTTCAAATTAAATTTAATTATTTTCAAATTAAATTAAATTATTTTCAAATTATATTAAATTATTTTCAAATTAAATTAAATTGTTTTTAAAATAACTTAAATTATATTCAGATTAAAATAAATTATTTTTAAATTAAATAAAATTATTTTTAAATTAAATTAAATTATTTATAAATTAAATTAAGTGATTTTCAAATTATATGAAGTTATTTTCAAATGAAAATAATTACTTTCAACTTTAATTAAATTATTTTCAAATCAAATTATATTATTGTTAAATTAAATCAAATTATTTTTAAATTAAATTTAATTATTTTTAAATTTAATTAAATCAAAATATTTTTAAATTAAAATAAAATATTTTTAAATTAAATTATTTTCAAAATAAATTGAAATATTTTTAAATTAAATTTAATTATTTTTAAATTGAATTAGGTTAATATATTTTCAAATTAAATTAAATTATTTTTAAATTGAACTAAGTATTTTCAAATTAAATTGAATTATTTTCAAATGAAACTAAATTATTTTTAAATTAAACTATATTAAATTATTTCCAAAATAAATTAAATTATTTCCAAAATAAATTAATTTTTTTTCAAATTAAATTATTTTAAAATTAAATTTTTTTCAAATTAAATTAAGTTATTTTTAAATTAAATTAATTTATTTTTAAATTAAATTAAATTATTTTTAAATTAAATTAAATTATTTTCAAATTAAATTAAATTGTTTTTAAATTAACTTAAATTATTTTCAGATTAAATTAAATTATTTTTAAATTAAATTAACTTATTTTCAAATTAAAATAACTTATTTTCAAATTAAATTAAATTATTTTTAAATTAAATTAAATTATTTTCAAATTAAATTAAGTTATTTTTAAATTAAATTAAATTATTTTCAAATTAAAGTAAATTATTTTCAAACTAAACAAAATTACTTTTAAATTTAATTAAATTTATTTATTTTCAAATTTAATTAAATTATTTCTAAATTTAATTGAATTAAATTATTTTCAAATTAAAATAAATTACTTTCAAACTAAAATAAATTATTTTTAAATTGAATTAAGTTATTTTAAAATTAAACTAAATTAATTCCAAATTGAATTAAATTATTTTTAAATTAAATTATTTTTAAATTTGATTAAATTATTTTCAAATTAAATTTATTTATTTTCAAATTAAATTAAATCATTTTCAAATTAAATTATATTATTTTCAAAAATAAATTAAATTATTTTTAAATTTAATTAAATTAAATTATTTTCAAAATAAATTAAATTTTTTTTCAAATTAAATTATTTTTAAATTAAATTAAATTATTTTCAAATTAAAATAAATTATTTTAAAATTAAATTAACTTATTTTCAAATTAAAATAAATTATTTTCAAATTAAATTAAATTATTTTTAAATTAAATTGTTTTCAAATTTAATTAAATAATTTTCAAATTGAATAAAATTATTTTTTAATTAAATTAAATTAAATTATTTTCAAATTAAATTAAATTATTTTTAACTTAAATTAAATTATTTTCAAATTAAAATAAATTATTTTCAAATTAAAATAAATTATTTTTAATTAAAATTAAATTATTTTAATATTAAATTTAATTATTTTCATACTAAATTAAATTATTTTTAAATTAAGTTAAATTATTTTAAAATTAAATTAAGTTATTTTCAAAATAAATTAAATTATTTTCAAATTGAATTAAATTATTTTTAAATTAAATTATTTTCAAATTCAATTTAATTATTTTCAAATTAAATTAAATTATTTTCAAATTAAATTAAATTATTTTCAAATTACATTAATTTATTTTCAAATTAAATTAAATTATTTTTAAGTTTATTTAAATTAAATTATTTTCAAATTAAATTAAATTATTTTTAAATTAAACTAAATTATTTTCAAATTAAATTAAATTATTTTTAAATTAAATCAAATTATTTTTAATTCAAATTAAATTATTTAAAAAACTTTTTAACTAAACTATGAAACTATTAAACAAAAAACTATTTTTAAATTAAATTATTTTCAAATTAAATTAAGTTATTTTTAAATTAAATTATTTTTAAATTAAATTAAATTATTTTCAAATTAAATTTAATTATTTTCAAATAAAATTAAATTATTTTCAAATTAAATAAAATTATTTTTAAATTAAATAAAATTATTTTTTAATTTAATTAAATTAAATTGATTTCAAATTAAATTAAATTTTTTTTCAAATAATATTAAATTATTTTCAAACTAAAATAAATTATTTTCAAAGTAAATTAAGTTATTTTTAAATTAAATTAAATAATTTTCAAATTAAATTAAATTACTTTTAAATTAAATTAAATTATTTTTAAATTAAATTAAATTGTTTTTAAAATAACATAAATTATTTTCAGATTGACAAATTATTTTTAAATTAAATAAAATTATTTTTAAATTAAATAAAAATTATTTTTAAATTAAATTAAGTTATTTTCAAATTAAAATAATTACTTTCAAATTAAATTAAATTATTTTTAAATTAATTTAATAAATTATTTTCAAATTAAGTTAAATTATTTTTAAATTTAATTAAATTTTTTTAAAATTAAATTTATTTGTTTTCAAATTTAATTAAATTATTTTTAAATTTATTTAAATTAAATTATTTTTAAATTAAATTAAATTATTTTCAAATTAAATTAAATTATTTTAAAATTAAATTAAATTATTTTTAAATTAAAATAAATTAAATTATTTTCAAATTAAATTAAATTATTTTTAAATTAAATTGTTTTCAAATTTAATTAAATTATTTTCAAATTTAATTAAATTATTTTCAAATTAAAATAAATTATTTTCAAATTAAAAAAAATATTTTTAAATTAAATTAAGTTATTTTCAAATTAAATTGAATTATTTTCAAATAAAGTTCAATTATTTTGAAATTTAATTAAATTAAATTATTGTCAAAATAAATTAAATTATTTTCAAAATGAATTAAATTATTTTTAAATTAAATTAAATTATTTTTAAATTAAATAATTTTTTTTTAATTTAATTAAATTAAATTATTTTCAAATTAAATTAGATTATTTTTAAATTAAATTAAATTATTTTCAAAGGAAATTAAATTATTTTTAAATTAAATCAAATTATTTTTAATTCAAATTAAATTATTTAAAAAACTATTTAAATAAACTATAAAACTATTAAATAAAAAACTATTTTTAAATTAAATTATTTTCAAATTAAATTAAATTATTTCAAATTATATTAATGTATTTTCAAATTAAATTAAGTTATTTTTAAATTAAATTAAATTATTTTTAAATTAAATTCTTTTCAAATTAAATTTAATTATTTCCAAATTAAATTAAATTATTTTCAAATTAAATCAAATTATTTTAAAATTATATAAAATTATTTTTTAATTTAATTAAATTAAATTATTTTCAAACTAAATTAAATTATTTTTAAATTAAATTAAATTGTTTTTAAATTAAATTAAATTATTTTTAAATTAAATTAAATTATTTTTAAATTAAGTTCAATTATTTTCAAATTAAATTAATTAATTTTTAAATTAAATTAAATTATTTTCAAATTAAATTAAATTATTTTTAAATTAAAATAAATTAAATTATTTTCAAATTAAATTCAATTATTTTTAAATTGAATCAAATTATTTTTAAATCAAATTAAATTATTTAAAAAATTATTTAACTAAACTATTAAACTATTAAATAAAGAACTATTTTTAAATTAAATTATTTTCAAATTAAGTTAAAATATTTCAAATTATATTAAATTATTTTCAAATTAAATTAAGTTATTTTTAAATTAAATTTAATTATTTTCTAATTAAATTTAATTATTTTCAAATTAAATTAAATTATTTTCAAATTATATTAAATTATTTTCAAATTAAATTAAATTGTTTTTAAAATAAATTATATTCAGATTAAAATAAATTATTTTTAAATTAAATAAAATTATTTTTAAATTAAATTAAATTATTTATAAATTAAATTAAGTGATTTTCAAATTATATGAAGTTATTTTCAAATGAAAATAATTACTTTCAACTTAAATTAAATTATTTTCAAATCAAATTATATTATTGTTAAATTAAATCAAATTATTTTTAAATTAAATTTAATTATTTTTAAATTTAATTAAATCAAAATATTTTTAAATTAAAATAAAATATTTTGAAATTAAATTATTTTCAAAATAAATTGAAATATTTTCAAATTAAATTTAATTATTTTTGAATTGAATTAAGTTAATATATTTTCAAATTAAATTAAATTATTTTTTAATTGAACTAAGTATTTTCAAATTAAATTGAATTATTTTCAAATTAAATTAAATTATTTTTAAATTAAACTATATTAAATTATTTCCAAAATAAATTAAATTATTTCCAAAATAAATTAAATTTTTTTCAAATTAAATTATTTTAAAATTAAATTTTTTTCAAATTAAATTAAGTTATTTTTAAATTAAATTAATTTATTTTTAAATTAAATTAAATTATTTTTAAATTAAATTAAATTATTTTCAAATTAAATGAAATTATTTTCAAACTAAACAAAATTATTTTTAAAATTAATTAAATTTATTTATTTTCAAATTTAATTAAATTATTTCTAAATTTAATTGAATTAAATTATTTTGAAATTAAAATAAATTACTTTCAAACTAAAATACATTATTTTTAAATTGAATTAAGTTATTTTAAAATTAAACTAAATTATTTCCAAATTGAATTAAATTATTTTTAAATTAAATTATTTTTAAATTTGATTAAATTACTTTCAAATTAAATTTATTTATTTTCAAATTAAATTAAATCATTTTCAAATTAAATTATATTATTTTCAAAAATAAATTAAATTATTTTTAAATTTAATTAAATTAAATTATTTCCAAAATAAATTAAATTTTTTTCAAATTAAATTATTTTCAAATTAAAATAAATTATTTTAAAATTAAATTAACTTATTTTCAAATTAAAATAAATTATTTTCAATTTAAATTAAGTTATTTTAAAATTAAATTATTTTCAAATTAAATTAAATTATTTTTAAATTAAATTAAATTATTTTCAAATTAAATTAAATTATATTTTTTTCAAAACTAAATTAAATTATTTTTAAATTTAATTAAATTAAATTATTTTCAAATTAAATTAAACTATTTTTAAATTAAATTAATGTTTTTCAAATTAAATTTATTTATTATCAAATTTGAAATTAAATTAAATTGTTTTCATATTAAAATAAAATATTGTCAAATTAAATTAAATTCTTTTAAATTAAAATAAATTATTTTCAAATTAAATTAAGTTATTTTTAAATTAAAATAAATTATTTTCAAATTAAATTGAATTATTTTTAAATTAAATTAAATTATTTTTAAATTAAATTAAATTATTTTCAAATTAAATTTAATTATTTTCAAATTAAATTAAATTATTTTCAAATTAAATTAATTTTTTTTTAAATTAAATAAAATTAATTTTTAATTTAAATTATTTTCAAATTATATTAAATTATTTTCAAATTAAAATAAATTATTTTCAAAGTAAATTAAGTTATTTTTAAATTAAATTCAATTATTTTCAAATTAAATTAAATTACTTTTAAATTAAATTAAATTATTTTCAAATTAAATTAAATTGTTTTTAAAAGAACAAACTATTTTCAGATTAAATTAAATTATTTTTAAATTAAATTAAATTATTTTTAAATTAAATTGTTTTTAAATTAAATTAAGTTATTTTCAAATTAAATCAAGTTGTTTTCAAATTAAAATAATTATTTTCAAAATAAATTAAATTATTTTTAAATTAAATTATTTTCAAATTATATTAAAATATTTTCAAATTAAAATAAATTATTTTCAAAGTAAATTAAGTTATTTAAAAATTAAATTAAATTATTTTCAAATTAAATTTAATTATTCTTAAATTTAATTAAATCAAAATATTTTTAAATTAAAATAAAATATTTTGAAATTAAATTATTTTCAAAATAAATTGAAATATTTTCAAATTAAATTTAATTATTTTTAAATTGAATTAAGTTAATATATTTTCAAATTAAATTAAATTATTTTCAAATTAAACTACGTATTTTCAAATTAAATTGAATTATTTTCAAATTAAATTAAATTATTTTTAAATTAAACTAAATTAAATTATTTCCAAAATAAATTAAATTATTTCCAAAATAAATTAAATTTTTTTCAAATTAAATTATTTTTAAATTAAATTATTTTCAAATTAAATTAAATTATTTTTAAATTAAAATAAATTATTTTAAAATTAAATTAACTTATTTTTAAATTAAAATAACTTATTTTCAAATTAAATTAAATTATTTTTAAATTAAATTAAATTATTTTCAAATTAAATTAAGTTATTTTTAAATTAAATTAAATTATTTTCAAATTAAAGTAAATTATTTTCAAACTAAACAAAATTATTTTTAAATTTAATTAAATTTATTTATTTTCAAATTTAATTAAATTATTTCTAAATTTAATTGAATTAAATTATTCTCAAATTAAAATAAATTACTTTCAAACTAAAATAAATTATTTTTAAATTAAATTAAGTTATTTTAAAATTAAACTAAATTATTTCCAAATTGAATTAAATTATTTTTAAATTAAATTATTTTTAAATTTTATTAAATTATTTTCAAATTAAATTTATTTATTTTCAAATTAAATTAAATCATTTTCAAATTAAATTATATTATTTTCAAAAATAAATTAAATTATTTTTAAATTTAATTAAATTAAATTATTTAGAAAATAAATTAAATTTTTTTCAAATTAAATTATTTTTAAATTAAATTAAATTATTTTCAAATTAAATTTAATTATTTTCAAATTAAAATAAATTATTTTAAAATTAAAGTAACTTATTTTCAAATTAAAATAAAGTATTTTCAAATTAAATTAAGTTATTTTAAAATTAAATTAAATTATTTTCAAATTAAAGTAAATTATTTTTAAATTAAATTAAATTATTTTTAAATTAAATTAAATTATTTTCAAATTAAATTAAGTTATTTTCAAATTAAATTAAATTATTTTCAAATTAAAGTAAATTATTTTTAAATTAAATTATTTTTTAATTAAATTAAATTATTTTCAAATTAAATTTAATTATTTTTAAATAAACTAAATTATTTTTAAATTTAATTCAATTTAATTCTTTTTAAATTAAATTGAATTATTTTCAAATTTAATAAAATTATTTTCAAATACAATAACAATATTTTTAAATTTAATAAAATTATTTTTAAATTTAGTTAAATCAAATTATTTTCAAATCAAATTAAATTATTGTCAAATTAAATTAAATTATTTTTAAATTAAATTAAATTATTTTTAAATTAAATTAAATTATTTTCAAATTAAATTAAATTATTTTCAAATTAAGTTAAATTATTTTCAAATTAAATTAAGTTAATTTTAAATTAAATTAAATTATTTTCAAATTAAATTATATTATTTTTAAATTCAAATACATTAAATTATTTTCAAATTAAATTAAATTAATTTCAAATTAAGTTAAATTATTTTCAAATTAAATTAAGTTATTTTAAAATTAAATTATTTTCAAATTAAATTAAGTTATTTTCAAATTAAATTAAATTATTTTCAAATTAAATTAAATTATTTTTAAAATAGAATAAACTAAATAAGTTTCAAATTAAATTGAATTATTTTTAAATTAAATTATTTTCAAATTTAATTAAATTATTTTCAAATTGAATTAAATTATTTTCAAATTAAAATAAATTATTTTTAAATGAAAATAAATTATTTTTATATTAAATTAAGTTATATTCAAATTAAATTAAATTATTTTCAAATTAAGTTCAATTATTTTTAAATTTAATTAATTAAATTATTGTCAGAATAAATTAAATTATTTTCAAATTTAATTAAATTATTTTTAAATTAAATTATTTTCAAATTTAATTAAATTAATATCAAATTAAATTATTTTCAAATTAAATTAATTATTTTCAATTAAATTAACTTATTTTCAAATTAAACAAAATTATTTTTAAATTTAATTAAATTTTTCAAATTAAATTAAATTATTTTCAAATTACAATAATTTATTTTCAAATTAAATTAAATTATTTTAAAATTTAATTATATTAAATTATCTTCAAATTATTTTGAAATAAAATTAAATTATTTTCAAATTAAATTAAATTATTTTTAAATAAAATTAAATTATTTTTAAATTAAATTAAATTATTTTAAAATTAAGTTAATTTATTTTCAAATAAAATTAAATTATTTTTAAATTAAATCAAATTATTTTTAATTTAAAAAAAATTATTTAAAAAACAATTTAACTAAACTATTAAACTATTAAATAAAAAACTATTTTCAAATTAAATTAATTTCAAATTAAATTGGTATTTTCAAATTAAATTATTTTTAAATAAATTTAAATTATTTTTAATTAAAATTAAATTATTTTCAAAATTAATTAAATTATTTTCAAATCAAAATTAATTATTTTTAAATTTAATTAAATTAAATTATTTTCAAATTAAATTAAATTATTTTCAAATAAGATTAAATTAATTTCAAATTAAATTAAATTATTTTCAAATTAAACAAAATTATTTTTAAATTTAATTAAATTAAATTATTTTCAAATTAAATTAAATTATTTTCAAATAACATTAATTTATTTTCAACTTAAATTAAACTATTTTTAAATTTTATTAAATTAAATTATTTTCAAATTAAATTAATTATTTTCAATTAAATTTACTTATTTTCAAATTAAATAAAATTAATTTTAAATTTAAATAAATTAAAATATTTTCAAATTAAATTAAATTATTTTCAAATTACAATAATTTATTTTCAAATTAAATTAAATTATTTTAAAATTTAATTATATTAAATTATTTTCAAAATAATTTTAAATTAAATTAAATTTTTTTCAAATTAAATTAATTTATTTTTAAATAAAATTAATTTATTTTCAAATTAAATTAAATTATTTTAAAATTAAGTTAATTTATTTTCAAATTAAATTAAATTATTTTTAAATTAAATCAACTTTTTTTAATTTAAAATAAATTATTTAAAAAACAATTTAACTAAAGTATTAAACTATTAAATAAAAAACTATTTTCAAATTAAATTGTTATTTTCAAATTAAATTAAATTATTTTTAAATTAAATTATTTTTAAATAAATTTAAATTATTTTTAATTAAAATTAAATTACTTTCAAAATTAATTAAACTATTTTCAAATTAAATTTAATTATTTTTAAATTTAATTAAATTAAATTATTTTCAATTTAAATTAAATAATTTTAAAACTTAATTAAAATAAATTATTTTCAAATTAAATTAAATTATTTTCAAATTAAATTTAATTTTTTTCAAATTAAAATTAATTATTTTCCAATTAAATTAAATTATTTTAAAACTAAATTAAATTATATTCAAATTAAATTAAATTATTTTCAAATTAAATTTAATTATTTTCAAATTAAATTAAATTATTTTCAAATTAAAATAATTTTTTTTTAATTAAATTAATTTATTTTTAAATTAACAAAAATTATTTTTAAATTTATATAAAATAAATTATTTTCAAATTAAATTAAATTATTATCAAATTAAAAAAATATATTTTCAAATTAAATTAAGTTATTTTTAAATTAAATTAAATTATTTTTAAATTAAATTATTTTCCAAATAAATTGCTATTTTCAAATTAAATAAAAATATTTTCAAATTAATTTAAATTATTTTTAAATTGAATTAAATAAATTATTTTCAAATTAAATTACATTATTTTCAAATTAAATTAAATTATTTTTAAATTCAATTAAATTATTTTCAAGTTAAATTAAACTAAATTATTTTCAAATTAAATTAAATTACTTTCTATTTAAAATAAGTTATTTTCAAATTAAATAAATTATTTTTAAATTTAATTAAATTAAATTGTTTTCAAATTAAATTACATTATTTTCAAATTAAATTAAATTATTTTTAAATTCATTTAAATTATTTTCAAGTTAAATTAAACTAAATTATTTTCAAATTAAATTAAATTATTTTAAAACTAAATTAAATTATTTTCAATTTAACTTAAATTATTTTTTAATTTAATTAAATTGTTATTTTAAAATTAAATTATTTTTAAACTAAATTAAATTATTTTCAAATTAAATTTTTTTCAAATTAAATTAAATTATTTTGAATTAAATTAATTTATTTTTAAATTAAATTAAATTATTTTTAAATTTATATAAATTAAATTATTTTCAAATTAAATTAAATTATTTTTAAATTAAATTAAATTATTTTCAAATTAAAGTAAATTATTTTTACATTAAATTGAAATATTTTCAAATTAAATTAAATTATTCTCAAATTGAATTAAATTATTTTTAAATTTAATTAAAATATTTTTAAATTAAATTAAATTAAATTATTTTCAAATTAAATTAAATTATTTTTAATTTAAATTGATTTTTTTTAAATTTAAATATAAAAAATTATTTTCAAGTTAAATTAAATTATTTTCAAATTAAATTAAATTATTTTTAAATTAAATTAAATTTTATTCAAATTAAATTAAATTATTTTCAAATTAAATTAAATTATTTTCAAATTAAATTAAATTATTTTCAAATTAAAATAATTTTTTTTCAATTAAATTAATTCATTTTTAAATTAAATTATTTTTAAATTTATATAAATTAAATTATTTTCAAATTAAATTAAACTATTATCAAATTACAATAATTTATTTTCAAATTAAATTAAATTATTTTAAAATTTAATTATATTAAATTATTTTCAAAATATTTTTAAATTAAATTAAATTTTTTTCAAATTAAATTAAATTATTTTTAAATAAAATTAAATTATTTTCAAATTAAATTAAATTATTTTAAAATTGAGTTAATTTATTTTCAAATAAAATTAAATTTTTTTTAAATTAAATCAAATTTTTTTTAATTTAAAATAAATTATTTAAAAAACAGTTTAACTAAACTATTAAACTATTAAATAAAAAACTATTTTCAAATTAAATTATTTTCAAATTAAATTGTTATTTTCAAATTAAATTAAATTATTTTTAAATTAAATTATTTTTAAATAAATTTAAATTATTTTTAATTAAAATTAAATTATTTTCAAAATTAATTAAATTATTTTCAAATTAAATTTAATTATTTTTAAATTTAATTAAATAAAATTATTTTCAATTTAATTTAAATAATTATAAAACTTAATTAAAATAAATTATTTTCAAATTAAATTAAATTGTTTTCAATTTAAATTAAATTAATTTTAAATTAAATTTTTTTAAATAAATTTAAATTATTTTTAAAGAAAATTAAGATATTTTTAAAGAAAATTAAGATATTTTTAAATTAAATTAAATTATTTTCAAATTAAGTTCAATTATTTTTAAATTTAATTAAATTAAATTATTGTCAGAATAAATTAAATTATTTTCAAATTGAATTAAATTATTTTTAAATTAAATTATTTTGAAATTTAATTAAATTAATTGCAAATTAAATTTATTTATTTTCAAATAAAATTAAATTATTTTTAAATTAAAAAAAAAATTAAATTCAAATTTAATTAAATTATTTTCAAATTACATTAAATTATTTTCAAATTAAATTAAATTATTTTTTAATTAAATTAAATGAAATTATTTTCAAATAAAATTAAATTATTTTCAAATTAAATTAACTTATTTTTAAATTAAATAAAATTATTTTTAAATTTAATTTAATTACATTATTTTCAAATTAAATTAATTTATTTTCAAATTACAATAATTTATTTTCAAATTAAATTAAATTATTTTAAAATCTAATAAATTAATTTATTTTCAAATTATTTTGAAATTAAATTAAATTATTTTCAAATTAAATTAAATTATTTTAAAGTTTTTTTAAATTACATTATTTTCAAATTAAATTATTAAGTTTAAATTAAATTATTTTCAAATTGAATTGTTATTTTCAAATTAAATTAAAATATTTTTAAATTAAATTATTTTTAAATAAATTTAAATTATTTTTAATTAAAATTAAATTATTTTCAAAATTAATTAAATTATTTTCAAATTAAATCAAATTATTTTCAAATTAAATTTAATTTTTTTCAAATTAAAATTAATTTTTTTCAAATTAAATTAAATTATTTTCAAACTAAATTAAATTATATTCAAATTAAATTAAATTATTTTCAAATTAAATTTAATTCTTTTCAAATTAAATTAAATTATTTTCAAATTAAAATATTTTTTTTTTAATTAAATTTATTCATTTTTAAATTAACAAAAATTATTTTTAAATTTATATAAAATAAATTATTTTCAAATTAAATTAAATTATTATCAAATTAAAAAAAAATATTTTCAAAATAAATTAAGTTATTTTTAAATTAAATTAAATTATTTTTACATTAAATTATTTTCCAAATAAATTGTTATTTTCAAATTAAATAAAATTATTTTCAAATTAATTTAAATTATTTTTAAATTGATTTAAATTAAATTATTTTCAAATTACATTAAATTATTTTCAAATTAAATTAAATTATTTTTAAATTCAATTAAATTAGTTTCAAGTTAAATTAAATTAAATTATTTTCAAATTAAATTAAATTATTTTAAAACTAAATTAAATTATTTTTTAATTTAATTAAATTGTTATTTTAAAATTAAATTATTTTTAAACTAAATAAAATTATTTTCAAATTAAATTAAATTATTTTGAATTAAATTAATTTATTTTTAAATGAAATTAAATTATTTTTAAATTTATATAAATTAAATTATTTTTAAATTAAATTAAATTATTTTCAAATTAAATTAAATTCTTTTCAAATTAAGTAAAATTATTGTCAAATTAAGTAACCTTATTTTTAAATTAAATTTAATTATTTTCAAATTAAATTAAATTATTTTTAAATTTAATTAAATTATTTTCAAATTAAAGTAAATTATTTTTAAATTAAATTGAAATATTTTCAAATTAAATTAAATTATTCTCAAATTGAATTTAATTATTTTTAAATTTAATTAAAATATTTTTAAATTAAATTAAATTAAATTATTTTCAAATTAAATTAAATTATTTTTAATTTAATTTGATTTTTTTTTAAATTTAAATATAAAAAATTATTTTGAAGTTAAATTAAATTATTTTAAATTAGTTAATTTAAATTTATATAAATTAAATTATTTTTAAATTAAATTAAATTATTTTCAAATTAAATTAAATTCTTTTCAAATTAAGTAAAATTATTGTCAAATTAAGTAACCTTATTTTTAAATTAAATTTAATTATTTTCAAATTAAATTAAATTATTTTTAAATTAAATTAAATTATTTTCAAATTAAAGTAAATTATTTTTAAATTAAATTGAAATATTTTCAAATTAAATTAAATTATATTAAAATTAAATTAAATTATTTTCAAATTAAATTAAATTATTTTCAAATTAAATTAAATTATTTTCAAATTAAAATAATTTTTTTTCAATTAAATTAATTCATTTTCAAATTAAATTATTTTTAAATTAAATTATTTTCCAATTAAATTGTTATTTTCAAATTAAATAAAAATATTTTCAAATTAATTTAAATTATTTTTAAATTTATTTAAATTAAAATATTTTCATATTAGTTTAAATTATTTTCAAATTAAATTAAATTATTTTCAAATTAAAAAAAATTATTTTCAAATTAAGTAAAATTATTTTTAAATAAAATTAAATTATTTTCAAATTAAATTAAATTATTTTCAAAATAAATTAAATACTTTTTAAATTAAATTAAATTATTTTCAAATTAAGTAAAATTATTGTCAAATTAAGTAAAATTATTTTTAAATTAAATTTAATTATTTTCAAATTAAATTAAATTATTTTCAAATTGAATTAAATTATTTTTAAATTTAATAAAATTATTTTCAAATTAAATTAAATTATTTTTAATTTAAATTGATTTTTTTTTAAATTTATATATAAAAAATTATTTTCAAATTAAATTAAATTATTTTCAAATTAAATTAAATTATTTCAAAATTAAATTAAATTATATTCAAATTAAATTAAATTATTTTCAAATTAAATTAAATTATTTTCAAATTAAATTAAATTATTTTCAAATTAAAATATTTTTTTTTGAATTAAATTAATTCATTTTTAAATTAAATTAAATTACTTTTTAATTTATATAAATTAAATTATTTTCAAATTAAATTAAACTATATCAAATTAAAAAAAAATATTTTCAAATTAAATTAAATTATTTTTAATTTAAATTATTTTCCAATTAAATTGTTATTTTCAAATTAAATAAAAATATTTTCAAATTAATTTAAATTATTTTTAAATTTATTTAATTTAAATTATTTTCAAATGAACATAAATTATTTTCAAATTAAATAAAGTTATTTTCAAATTAAATTAAATTATTTTTGAATTTAATTAAATTAAATTATTTTCGAATTAAATTGAATAATTTTCAAATTAAATTAAATTATTTTTAAATTAAATTAAATTATTTTGAATTAAATTAATTCATTTTTAAATTAAATTTAATTATTTTAAAATTTAATTAAATTAAATTATTTTCAAATTAAATTTAAATATTTTCAAATTAAATTAAATTATTTTTATGTTTAAATAAATTAAATTAATTTCAAATTAAATTAAATTATTTTCAAATTAAATTAAATTATTTTCAAATTAAATTAAATTATTTTTAAATTAAATTAAATTATTTTTTAATTTAATTAAATTAAGTTATTTTAAAATTAAATTATTTTCAAATTAAAATAAATTATTTTCAAATTAAATTAAATTATTTTTAAATTAAATTAAATTAAATTATTTTGAATTAAATTAATTCATTTTTAAATTAAATTAAATTATTTTTAAAATTTACATAAATTAAATTATTTTCAAATTAAATTAAATTATTATCAAATTAAAAAAAATTATTTTCAAATTAAATTAAATTATTTTTAAATTAAATTATTTTAAATTAAATTAAATTTTTTTTAAATTACATTAAATTTTTTTCAAATGAAAATAAATTATTTTTAAATTAAATAAAGTTATTTTCAAATTAAATTAAATTATTTTTAAGTTTAAATAAATTTAAATATTTTCAAATTAAACTAAATTATTTTTAAATTAAATTAAATTATTTTCGAATTAAAATGAATTATTTTTAAATTAAATTAAATCATTTTTAAATTAAATTAAATCATTTTGAATTATATTAATTCATTTTTAAATTAAATTAAGTTATTTTAAAATTTAAATAAATTAAATTATTTTCAAATTAAATTAAATTATTTTCAAATTAAATTAAATTATTTTTAAGTTTAAATAGATTAAATTATTTTCAAATTAAATTAAATAATTTTCAAATTAAATTAAATTATTTTCAAACTAAATTAAATTATTGTTAAATTAAATTAAATTATTTTCAAATTAAATTAAATTATTTTATAATTCAATTAAATTAAGTTATATTAAAATTAAATTATTTTCAAATTAAATTAAGTTATTTTCAAATAAAATTAAATTATTTTTAAATTAAATTAAATTATTTTGAATTAAATTAATTCATTTTTAAATTAAATTAAATTATTTTAAAAATTATATAAATTAAATTATTATAAAATTAAATTAAATAATTATCAAATTAAAAAAAAAACTTTTCAAATTAAATTAAATTATTTTTAAATTAAATTCTTTTAAATTAAATTAAATTATTTTTCAATTAAATTGTTATTTTCAAATTAAATAAAAATATTTTCAAATTAATTTTAATTATTTTTAAATTTATTTAAATTAAAATATTTTCATATAAATTAAATTATTTTCAAATTAAATTAAATTATTTTTAAATTAAATTAAATTATTTTCAAATTAAATTAAATTATTTTTAAATTAAATTAAATTATTTTCAAATTGAGTAAAATTATTGTCAAATTAAGTAAAATTATTTTTAAATTAAATTTAATTATTTTCAAATTGAATTAAATTTTCAAAATAAATTAAATTATTTTCAAATTAAAGTAAATTATTTTTAAATTAAATTTAAATATTTTAATATTAAATTAAATTATTTTCAAATTGAATTAAATTATTTTTAAATTTAATTAAATTATTTTCAAATTAAATTAAATTATTTTCAATTTAAAGTAAATTTATTTTAAATTAAATTGAAATATTTTAATATTAAATTAAATTATTTTCAAATTGAATTAAATTATTTTTAAATTCAATTAAATTATTTTCAAATTAAATTAAATTAAATTATTTTCAAATTAAATTGATTTTTTTTTATTTTAAATAAATAAAATTATTTTTAAAATAAATTAAATTATTTTCAAATTAAATTAAATTACTTTAAATTTAAAATAAGTTATTTTCAAATTAAATAAATTATTTTTAAATTTAATTAAATTAAATTATTTTCAAATGAAAATAAATTATTTTCAAATTAAAATATATAATTTTCGAATTAAATTAAATTATTTTAAAATTAAATTAAATTGTTTTTAAATTTAATTAAATTAAATTATTTTTAAATTAAATTAAAATATTATCTAATATCTAATCTAATATCTAATATCTAATATCTAATATTAAATTAAAATTCTAAATCTTAAAAATCTAATATCTAATATCTAATATTAAATTAAAATATATAAAATATAAATTTAATTATTTTTAAATTAAATTAACTTATTTTTAAATTAAAATTAATTTTTTTTTCAAATTAAATTAAATTATTTTCAAATTAAGTTAAATTTTTGTCCAATTAAGTAAAATTATTTTTAAATTAAATTTATTTATTTTCAAATTAAATTAAATTATTTTCAAATTAAATTAAATTATTTTTAAATTAAATTAAATAATTTTTAAATTAAATTAAATTATTTTCAAATGAAGTAAAATTATTGTCAAATTAAGTAAAATTGTTTTTAAATCAAATTTAATTATTTTCAAAGTAAATTAAATTATTTTCAAATTGAATTAAATTATTTTTAAATTTAATTAAATTATTTTCAAATTAAATTGAATTAAATTATTTTCAATTTAAATTGATTTTTTTTTTAATTTAAATAAATAAAATTATTTTCAAATTAAATTAAAATATTTTCAAATTAAATTAAATTATTTTCAATTTAAAATAAGTTAATTTCGAGTTAAATAAATTATTTTTAAATTCAATTATTTTAAATTATTTTCAAATGAAAATAAATTATTTTCAAATTAAATAAAGATATTTTCAAATTAAATTAAATTATTTTTAAATTTAAATAAATTTAAATATTTTCAAATTAAACTAAATTATTTTTAAATTAAATTAAATTATTTTTGAATTAAAATGAATTATTTTCAAATTAAATTAAATTATTTTCAAATTAAATTAAATTATTTTCAAATAAATTTAAATTGTTTTTAAATTAACTTAAATTATTTTCAGATTACATTAAATAATTTTTAAATTAAATCGAATTATTTTTAAATTAAATTAAGTTATTTTCAAATTAAATTAATTTATTTTCAAATCAAATTAAATTATTGTCAAATTAAATTAAATTATTTTAAAGTTTTTTTAAATTACATTATTTTCAAATTAAATTATTATGTTTAAATTAAATTATTTTCAAACTGAATTGTTATTTTCAAATTAAATTATTTTTAAATTAAATTACATTATTTTTAAATTAAATTAATTTATTTTCTAATTAAATTAAATTATTTTCAAATTAAGTTAAATTATTTTCAAATTAAATTAATTTATTTTTAAATTCAAATAAATTAAATAATTTTCAAATTAAATTAAATTATTGTCAAATTAAGTTAAATTATTTTCAAATTAAATTAAGTTATTTTAAAATTAAATTAGTTTCAAATTAAATTAAGTTATTTTTAAATTAAATTATTTTCAAATTAAATTAAGTTATTTTCAAATTAAATTAAATTATTTTCAAATTAAATTAAAGTGTTTTTAAATTACAATAATTTATTTTCAAATTAAATTAAATTATTTTTAAATTCAATAAAATTAAATTATTTTCAAATTATTTTTAAATTAAATTATTTTCAAAATAAATTAAATTATTTTTAAATAAAATTAAATTATTTTCAAATTAAAATAAATTATTTTAAAATTAAGTTAAATTATTTTCAAATTAAATTAAATTCTTTTCAAATTAAGTAAAATTATTGTCAAATTAAGTAACCTTATTTTTAAATTAAATTTAATTATTTTCAAATTAAATTAAATTATTTTTAAATTAAATTAAATTATTCTCAAATTGAATTTAATTATTTTTAAATTTAATTAAAATATTTTTAAATTAAATTAAATTAAATTATTTTCAAATTAAATTAAATTATTTTTAATTTAATTTGATTTTTTTTTAAATTTAAATATAAAAAATTATTTTGAAGTTAAATTAAATTATTTTAAATTAGTTAATTTAAATTTATATAAATTAAATTATTTTTAAATTAAATTAAATTATTTTCAAATTAAATTAAATTCTTTTCAAATTAAGTAAAATTATTGTCAAATTAAGTAACCTTATTTTTAAATTAAATTTAATTATTTTCAAATTAAATTAAATTATTTTTAAATTAAATTAAATTATTTTCAAATTAAAGTAAATTATTTTTAAATTAAATTGAAATATTTTCAAATTAAATTAAATTATATTAAAATTAAATTAAATTATTTTCAAATTAAATTAAATTATTTTCAAATTAAATTAAATTATTTTCAAATTAAAATAATTTTTTTTCAATTAAATTAATTCATTTTCAAATTAAATTATTTTTAAATTAAATTATTTTCCAATTAAATTGTTATTTTCAAATTAAATAAAAATATTTTCAAATTAATTTAAATTATTTTTAAATTTATTTAAATTAAAATATTTTCATATTAGTTTAAATTATTTTCAAATTAAATTAAATTATTTTCAAATTAAAAAAAATTATTTTCAAATTAAGTAAAATTATTTTTAAATAAAATTAAATTATTTTCAAATTAAATTAAATTATTTTCAAAATAAATTAAATACTTTTTAAATTAAATTAAATTATTTTCAAATTAAGTAAAATTATTGTCAAATTAAGTAAAATTATTTTTAAATTAAATTTAATTATTTTCAAATTAAATTAAATTATTTTCAAATTGAATTAAATTATTTTTAAATTTAATAAAATTATTTTCAAATTAAATTAAATTATTTTTAATTTAAATTGATTTTTTTTTAAATTTATATATAAAAAATTATTTTCAAATTAAATTAAATTATTTTCAAATTAAATTAAATTATTTCAAAATTAAATTAAATTATATTCAAATTAAATTAAATTATTTTCAAATTAAATTAAATTATTTTCAAATTAAATTAAATTATTTTCAAATTAAAATATTTTTTTTTGAATTAAATTAATTCATTTTTAAATTAAATTAAATTACTTTTTAATTTATATAAATTAAATTATTTTCAAATTAAATTAAACTATATCAAATTAAAAAAAAATATTTTCAAATTAAATTAAATTATTTTTAATTTAAATTATTTTCCAATTAAATTGTTATTTTCAAATTAAATAAAAATATTTTCAAATTAATTTAAATTATTTTTAAATTTATTTAATTTAAATTATTTTCAAATGAACATAAATTATTTTCAAATTAAATAAAGTTATTTTCAAATTAAATTAAATTATTTTTGAATTTAATTAAATTAAATTATTTTCGAATTAAATTGAATAATTTTCAAATTAAATTAAATTATTTTTAAATTAAATTAAATTATTTTGAATTAAATTAATTCATTTTTAAATTAAATTTAATTATTTTAAAATTTAATTAAATTAAATTATTTTCAAATTAAATTTAAATATTTTCAAATTAAATTAAATTATTTTTATGTTTAAATAAATTAAATTAATTTCAAATTAAATTAAATTATTTTCAAATTAAATTAAATTATTTTCAAATTAAATTAAATTATTTTTAAATTAAATTAAATTATTTTTTAATTTAATTAAATTAAGTTATTTTAAAATTAAATTATTTTCAAATTAAAATAAATTATTTTCAAATTAAATTAAATTATTTTTAAATTAAATTAAATTAAATTATTTTGAATTAAATTAATTCATTTTTAAATTAAATTAAATTATTTTTAAAATTTACATAAATTAAATTATTTTCAAATTAAATTAAATTATTATCAAATTAAAAAAAATTATTTTCAAATTAAATTAAATTATTTTTAAATTAAATTATTTTAAATTAAATTAAATTTTTTTTAAATTACATTAAATTTTTTTCAAATGAAAATAAATTATTTTTAAATTAAATAAAGTTATTTTCAAATTAAATTAAATTATTTTTAAGTTTAAATAAATTTAAATATTTTCAAATTAAACTAAATTATTTTTAAATTAAATTAAATTATTTTCGAATTAAAATGAATTATTTTTAAATTAAATTAAATCATTTTTAAATTAAATTAAATCATTTTGAATTATATTAATTCATTTTTAAATTAAATTAAGTTATTTTAAAATTTAAATAAATTAAATTATTTTCAAATTAAATTAAATTATTTTCAAATTAAATTAAATTATTTTTAAGTTTAAATAGATTAAATTATTTTCAAATTAAATTAAATAATTTTCAAATTAAATTAAATTATTTTCAAACTAAATTAAATTATTGTTAAATTAAATTAAATTATTTTCAAATTAAATTAAATTATTTTATAATTCAATTAAATTAAGTTATATTAAAATTAAATTATTTTCAAATTAAATTAAGTTATTTTCAAATAAAATTAAATTATTTTTAAATTAAATTAAATTATTTTGAATTAAATTAATTCATTTTTAAATTAAATTAAATTATTTTAAAAATTATATAAATTAAATTATTATAAAATTAAATTAAATAATTATCAAATTAAAAAAAAAAACTTTTCAAATTAAATTAAATTATTTTTAAATTAAATTCTTTTAAATTAAATTAAATTATTTTTCAATTAAATTGTTATTTTCAAATTAAATAAAAATATTTTCAAATTAATTTTAATTATTTTTAAATTTATTTAAATTAAAATATTTTCATATAAATTAAATTATTTTCAAATTAAATTAAATTATTTTTAAATTAAATTAAATTATTTTCAAATTAAATTAAATTATTTTTAAATTAAATTAAATTATTTTCAAATTGAGTAAAATTATTGTCAAATTAAGTAAAATTATTTTTAAATTAAATTTAATTATTTTCAAATTGAATTAAATTTTCAAAATAAATTAAATTATTTTCAAATTAAAGTAAATTATTTTTAAATTAAATTTAAATATTTTAATATTAAATTAAATTATTTTCAAATTGAATTAAATTATTTTTAAATTTAATTAAATTATTTTCAAATTAAATTAAATTATTTTCAATTTAAAGTAAATTTATTTTAAATTAAATTGAAATATTTTAATATTAAATTAAATTATTTTCAAATTGAATTAAATTATTTTTAAATTCAATTAAATTATTTTCAAATTAAATTAAATTAAATTATTTTCAAATTAAATTGATTTTTTTTTATTTTAAATAAATAAAATTATTTTTAAAATAAATTAAATTATTTTCAAATTAAATTAAATTACTTTAAATTTAAAATAAGTTATTTTCAAATTAAATAAATTATTTTTAAATTTAATTAAATTAAATTATTTTCAAATGAAAATAAATTATTTTCAAATTAAAATATATAATTTTCGAATTAAATTAAATTATTTTAAAATTAAATTAAATTGTTTTTAAATTTAATTAAATTAAATTATTTTTAAATTAAATTAAAATATTATCTAATATCTAATCTAATATCTAATATCTAATATCTAATATTAAATTAAAATTCTAAATCTTAAAAATCTAATATCTAATATCTAATATTAAATTAAAATATATAAAATATAAATTTAATTATTTTTAAATTAAATTAACTTATTTTTAAATTAAAATTAATTTTTTTTTCAAATTAAATTAAATTATTTTCAAATTAAGTTAAATTTTTGTCCAATTAAGTAAAATTATTTTTAAATTAAATTTATTTATTTTCAAATTAAATTAAATTATTTTCAAATTAAATTAAATTATTTTTAAATTAAATTAAATAATTTTTAAATTAAATTAAATTATTTTCAAATGAAGTAAAATTATTGTCAAATTAAGTAAAATTGTTTTTAAATCAAATTTAATTATTTTCAAAGTAAATTAAATTATTTTCAAATTGAATTAAATTATTTTTAAATTTAATTAAATTATTTTCAAATTAAATTGAATTAAATTATTTTCAATTTAAATTGATTTTTTTTTTAATTTAAATAAATAAAATTATTTTCAAATTAAATTAAAATATTTTCAAATTAAATTAAATTATTTTCAATTTAAAATAAGTTAATTTCGAGTTAAATAAATTATTTTTAAATTCAATTATTTTAAATTATTTTCAAATGAAAATAAATTATTTTCAAATTAAATAAAGATATTTTCAAATTAAATTAAATTATTTTTAAATTTAAATAAATTTAAATATTTTCAAATTAAACTAAATTATTTTTAAATTAAATTAAATTATTTTTGAATTAAAATGAATTATTTTCAAATTAAATTAAATTATTTTCAAATTAAATTAAATTATTTTCAAATAAATTTAAATTGTTTTTAAATTAACTTAAATTATTTTCAGATTACATTAAATAATTTTTAAATTAAATCGAATTATTTTTAAATTAAATTAAGTTATTTTCAAATTAAATTAATTTATTTTCAAATCAAATTAAATTATTGTCAAATTAAATTAAATTATTTTAAAGTTTTTTTAAATTACATTATTTTCAAATTAAATTATTATGTTTAAATTAAATTATTTTCAAACTGAATTGTTATTTTCAAATTAAATTATTTTTAAATTAAATTACATTATTTTTAAATTAAATTAATTTATTTTCTAATTAAATTAAATTATTTTCAAATTAAGTTAAATTATTTTCAAATTAAATTAATTTATTTTTAAATTCAAATAAATTAAATAATTTTCAAATTAAATTAAATTATTGTCAAATTAAGTTAAATTATTTTCAAATTAAATTAAGTTATTTTAAAATTAAATTAGTTTCAAATTAAATTAAGTTATTTTTAAATTAAATTATTTTCAAATTAAATTAAGTTATTTTCAAATTAAATTAAATTATTTTCAAATTAAATTAAAGTGTTTTTAAATTACAATAATTTATTTTCAAATTAAATTAAATTATTTTTAAATTCAATAAAATTAAATTATTTTCAAATTATTTTTAAATTAAATTATTTTCAAAATAAATTAAATTATTTTTAAATAAAATTAAATTATTTTCAAATTAAAATAAATTATTTTAAAATTAAGTTAAATTATTTTCAAATTAAATTAAATTATTTTTAAATTAAATCAAATTATTTTTAATTTAAAATAAATTTTTTAAAAAACAATTATACTAAACCATTAAACTATTAAATAAAAAACTAATTTTAAATTAAATTATTTTCAAATTAAATTAAATTATTTTTAAATTCAATTATTTTTTAATTAAATTAAATTATTTTCAAATTAAATTTAATTATTTTTAAATAAACTAAATTATTTTTAATTTTAATTCAATTTAATTCTTTTTAAATTAAATTGAATTATTTTCAAATTTAATAAAATTATTTTCAAATACAATTACAATATTTTTAAATTTAATAAAATTATTTTTAAATTTACTTAAATCAAATTATTTTCAAATCAAATTAAATTATTGTCAAATTAAATTAAATTATTTTCAAATTAAATTAAGTTAATTTTAAATTAAATTAAATTATTTTCAAATTAAATTATATTATTTTTAAATTCAAATACATTAAATTATTTTCAAATTAAATTAAATTAATTTCAAATTAAGTTAAATTATTTTCAAATTAAATTAATTTATTTTAAAATTAAATTATTTTCAAATTAAATTAAGTTATTTTCAAATTAAATTATTTTCAAATTAAATTAAATTATTTTTAAATTAGAATAAACTAAATTAGTTTCAAATTAAATTGAATTATTTTTAAATTAAATTATTTTCAAATTTAATTAAATTATTTTCAAATTGAATTAAATTATTTTCAAATTAAAATAAATTATTTTCAAATTAAAATAAATTATTTTTATATTAAATTAAGTTATATTCAAACTAAATTAAATTATTTTCAAATTAAGTTTTAATTAATTAAATTTAATTAATTGAATTATTGTCAGAATAAATTAAATTATTTTCAAATTTAATTAAATTATTTTTAAATTAAATTATTTTCAAATTTAATTAAATTAATATCAAATTAAATTATTTTCAAATTGAACAAAATTATTTTGAAATTTAATTAAATTAAATTATTTTCAAATTAAATTAGATTATTATCAAATAACATTAATTTATTTTCAACTTAAATTAAATTATTTTTAAATTTTATTAAATTAAATTATTTTCAAATTAAATTAATTATTTTCAATTAAATTAACTTATTTTCAAATTAAATAAAATTATTTTTAAATTTAATTAAATTTTTCAAATTAAATTAAATTATTTTCAAATTACAATAATTTATTTTCAAATTAAATTAAATTATTTTAAAATTTAATTATATTAAATTATTTTCAAATTATTTTGAAATCAAATTAAATTATTTTCAAATTAAATTAAATTATTTTTAAATAAAATAAAATTATTTTTAAATTAAATTAAATTATTTTAAAATTAAGTTAATTTATTTTCAAATAAAATTAAATTATTTTTAAATTAAATCAAATTATTTTTAATTTAAAAAAAATTATTTAAAAAACAATTTAACTAAACTATTAAATAAAAAACTATTTTCAAATTAAATTAATTTCAAATTAAATTGTTATTTTCAAATTAAATTATTTTTAAATAAATTTAAATTATTTTTAATTAAAATTAAATTATTTTCAAAATTAGTTAAATTATTTTCAAATCAAAATTAATTATTTTTAAATTTAATTAAATTAAATTATTTTCAAATTAAATTAAATTATTTTCAAATTAAATTAAATTAATTTCAAATTAAATTAAATTATTTTCAAATTAAACAAAATTATTTTTAAATTTAATTAAATTAAATTATTTTCAAATTAAATTAAATTATTTTCAAATAACATTAATTTATTTTCAACTTAAATTAAACTATTTTTAAATTTTATTAAATTAAATTATTTTCAAATTAAATTAATTATTTTCAATTAAATTAACTTATTTTCAAATTAAATAAAATTTATTTTAAATTTAATTAAATTAAATTATTTTCAAATTAAATTAAATTATTTTCAAATTACAATAATTTATTTTCAAATTAAATTAAATTATTTTAAAATTTAATTATATTAAATTATTTTCAAAATAATTTTAAATTAAATTAAATTTTTTTCAAATTAAATTAAATTATTTTTAAATAAAATTAATTTATTTTTAAATTAAATTAAATTATTTTAAAATTAAGTTAATTTATTTTCAAATAAAATTAAATTATTTTTAAATTAAATCAATTTTTTTTTAATTTAAAATAAATTATTTAAAAAACAATTTAACTAAACTATTAAACTATTAAATAAAAAACTATTTTCAAATTAAATTAAATTATTTTTAAATTAAATTATTTTTAAATAAATTTAAATTATTTTTAATTAAAATTAAATTACTTTCAAAATTAATTAAACTATTTTCAAATTAAATTTAATTATTTTTAAATTTAATTAAATTAAATTATTTTCAATTTAAATTAAATAATTTTAAAACTTAATTAAAATAAATTATTTTCAAATTAAATTAAATTATTTTCAATTTAAATTAAATTAATTTTAAATTAAATTGATTTATTTTTAAATTAAATTTAATTATTTTTAAATAAAATTAAGATATTTTCAAATTAAATTAAATTATTTTCAAATTAAGTTCAATATTTTTAAATTTAATTAAATTAAATTATTGTCAGAATAAATTAAATTATTTTCAAATTGAATTAAATTATTTTTAAATTAAAATATTTTGAAATTTAATTAAATTAATTGCAAATTAAATTTATTTTCAAATAAAATTAAATTATTTTTAAATTAAAAAAAAAATTAATTTCAAATTTAATTAAATTATTTTCAAATTACATTAAATTTTTTTCAAATTAAGTTAAATTATTTTTTAATTAAATTAAATTAAATTATTTTCAAATAAAATTAAATTATTTTCAAATTAAATTAACTTATTTTCAAATTAAATAAAATTATTTTTAAATTTAATTTAATTACATTATTTTCAAATTAAACTAAATAATTTTCAAATTACAATAATTTATTTTCAAATTAAATTAAATTATTTTAAAATTTAATAAAATTAAATTATTTTCAAATTATTTTGAAATTAAATTAAATTATTTTTAAATTAAATTATTTTCCAAATAAATTGATATTTTCAAATTAAATAAAAATATTTAACAAATTAATTTAAATTATTTTTAAATTGAATTAAATTAAATTATTTTCAAATTAAATTACATTATTTTCAAATTAAATTAAATTATTTTTAAATTCAATTAAATTATTTTCAAGTTAAATTAAACTAAATTATTTTCAAATTAAATTAAATTATTTTAAAACTAAATTAAATTATTTTCAATTTAACTTAAATTATTTTTTAATTTAATTAAATTGTTATTTTAAAATTAAATTATTTTTAAACTAAATTAAATTATTTTCAAATTAAATTTTTTTCAAATTAAATTAAATTATTTTGAATTAAATTAATTTATTTTTAAATTAAATTAAATTATTTTTAAATTTATATAAATTAAATTATTTTCAAATTAAATTAAATTATTTTTAAATTAAATTAAATTATTTTCAAATTATAGTAATTTATTTTTAAATTAAATTGAAATATTTTCAAATTAAATTATTCTCAAATTGAATTAAATTATTTTTAAATTTAATTAAAATATTTTTAAATTAAATTAAATTAAATTATTTTCAAATTAAATTAAATTATTTTTAATTTAAATTGATTTTTTTTAAATTTAAATATAAAAAATTATTTTCAAGTTAAATTAAATTATTTTCAAATTAAATTAAATTATTTTCAAATTAAATTAAATTATATTCAAATTAAATTAAATTATTTTCAAATTAAATTAAATTATTTTCAAATTAAATTAAATTATTTTCAAATTAAAATAATTTTTTTTCAATTAAATTAATTCATTTTTAAATTAAATTATTTTTAAATTTATATAAATTAAATTATTTTCAAATTAAATTAAACTATTATCAAATTACAATAATTTATTTTCAAATTAAATTAAATTATTTTAAAATTTAATTATATTAAATTATTTTCAAAATATTTTTAAATTAAATTAAATTTTTTTCAAATTAAATTAAATTATTTTTAAATAAAATTAAATTTGTTTCAAATTAAATTAAATTATTTTAAAATTGAGTTAATTTATTTTCAAATAAAATTAAATTATTTTTAATTTAAATCAAATTTTTTTTAATTTAAAATAAATTATTTAAAAAACAATTTAACTAAACTATTAAACTATTAAATAAAAAACTATTTTCAAATTAAATTATTTTCAAATTAAATTGTTATTTTCAAATTAAATTAAATTATTTTTAAATTAAATTATTTTTAAATAAATTTAAATTATTTTTAAATAAAATTAAGATATTTTCAAATTAAATTAAATTATTTTCAAATTAAGTTCAATTATTTTTAAATTTAATTAAATTAAATTATTGTCAGAATAAATTAAATTATTTTCAAATTGAATTAAATTATTTTTAAATTAAATTATTTTGAAATTTAATTAAATTAATTGCAAATTAAATTTATTTATTTTCAAAAAAAATTAAATTATTTTTAAATTAAAAAAAAAATTAATTTCAAATTTAATTAAATTATTTTCAAATTACATTAAATTATTTTCAAATTAAATTAACTTATTTTCAAATTAAATAAAATTATTTTTAAATTTAATTTAATTACATTATTTTCAAAATAAATTAAATTATTTTCAAATTACAATAATTCATTTTCAAATTAAATTAAATTATTTTAAAATTTAATAAATTAAATTATTTTCAAATTATTTTGAAATTAAATTAAATTATTTTCAAATTGAATTGTTATTTTCAAATTAAATTAAAATATTTTTAAATTAAATTATTTTTAAATAAATTTAAATTATTTTTAATTAAAATTAAATTATTTTCAAAATAAATTAAATTATTTTCAAATTAAATCAAATTATTTTCAAATTAAATTTAATTTTTTTCAAATTTAAATTAATTATTTTCAAATTAAATTAAATTATTTTCAAATTAAATTAAATTATATTCAAATTAAATTAAATTATTTTCAAATTAAATTTAATTCTTTTCAAATTAAATTAAATTATTTTCAAATTAAAATATTTTTTTTTTAATTAAATTAATTCATTTTTAAATTAACAAAAATTATTTTTAAATTTATATAAAATAAATTATTTTCAAATTAAATTAAATTATTATCAAATTAAAAAAAAATATTTTCAAATTAAATTAAGTTATTTTTAAATTAAATTAAATTATTTTTAAATTAAATTATTTTCCAAATAAATTGTTATTTTCAAATTAAATAAAAATATTCTCAAATTAATTTAGATTATTTTTAAATTAAATTAAATTAAATTATTTTCAAATTAAATTAAATTATTTTCAAATTAAATTAAATTATTTTTAAATTCAATTAAATTAGTTTCAAGTTAAATTAAATTAAATTATTTTCAAATTAAATTAAATTATTTTAAAACTAAATTAAATTATTTTTTAATTTAATTAAATTGTTATTTTAAAATTAAATTATTTTTAAACTAAATAAAATTATTTTCAAATTAAATTATTTTCAAATTAAATTAAATTATTTTGAATTAAATAAATTTATTTTTAAATTAAATTAAATTATTTTTAAATTTATATAAATTAAATTAGTTTTAAATTAAATTAAATTATTTTCAAATTAAATTAAATTCTTTTCAAATTAAGTAAAATTATTGTCAAATTAAGTAACCTTATTTTTAAATTAAATTTAATTATTTTCAAATTAAATTAAATTATTTTTAAATTAAATTAAATTATTTTCAAATTAAAGTAAATTATTTTTAAAATAAATTGAAATATTTTCAAATTAAATTAAATTATTCTCAAATTGAATTAAATTATTTTTAAATTTAATTAAAATATTTTTAAATTAAACTAAATTAAATTATTTTCAAATTAAATTAAATTATTTTTAATTTAATTTGATTTTTTTTTAAATTTAAATATAAAAAATTATTTTGAAGTTAAATTAAATTATTTTCAAAATAAATTGAATTATTTTCAAATTAAATTAAATTATATTCAAATTAAATTAAATTATTTTCAAATTAAATTAAATTATTTTCAAATTAAATTAAATTATTTTCAAATTAAAATAACTTTTTTTCAATTAAATTAATTCATTTTCAAATTAAATTATTTTTAAATTTATATAAATTAAATTATTTTCAAATTAAATTAAACTATTATCAAATTAAAAAAAAATATTTTCAAATTAAATTAAATTATTTTTAAATTAAATTATTTTAAAATAAATTAAATTATTTTTAAATTAAATTATTTTCCAATTAAAATAATTAAAATAAAATATTTTAATTAAAAATAATTAAAATAATATTCTCAAATTAAATAAAAATATTTTCAAATTAATTTTAATTATTTTTAAATTTAATTAATTTAAATTATTTTCAAATGAACATAAATTATTTTCAAATTAAATAAAGTTATTTACAAATTAAATTAAATTATTTTTAAATTAAATTAAATTAGTTTCAAATTAAATTAAATTAATTTCAAATTAAATTAAATTCTTTTCAAATTAAATTAAATTATTTTGAACTAAATTACATTATTTTCAAACTAAATTAAATTATTTTCAAATTGAGTTAAATTATTTTCAAATTAAATTAAATTATTTTTTAATTAAATTAAATTATTTTCAAATTAAATTAAATTATTTTCAAATTGAATTGTTATTTTCAAATTAAATTAAAATATTTTTAAATTAAATTATTTTTAAATAAATTTAAATTATTTTTAATTAAAATTAAATTATTTTCAAAATAAATTAAATTATTTTCAAATTAAATCAAATTATTTTCAAATTAAATTTAATTTTTTTCAAATTTAAATTAATTATTTTCAAATTAAATTAAATTATTTTCAAATTAAATTAAATTATATTCAAATTAAATTAAATTATTTTCAAATTAAATTTAATTCTTTTCAAATTAAATTAAATTATTTTCAAATTAAAATATTTTTTTTTTAATTAAATTAATTCATTTTTAAATTAACAAAAATTATTTTTAAATTTATATAAAATAAATTATTTTCAAATTAAATTAAATTATTATCAAATTAAAAAAAAATATTTTCAAATTAAATTAAGTTATTTTTAAATTAAATTAAATTATTTTTAAATTAAATTATTTTCCAAATAAATTGTTATTTTCAAATTAAATAAAAATATTCTCAAATTAATTTAGATTATTTTTAAATTAAATTAAATTAAATTATTTTCAAATTAAATTAAATTATTTTCAAATTAAATTAAATTATTTTTAAATTCAATTAAATTAGTTTCAAGTTAAATTAAATTAAATTATTTTCAAATTAAATTAAATTATTTTAAAACTAAATTAAATTATTTTTTAATTTAATTAAATTGTTATTTTAAAATTAAATTATTTTTAAACTAAATAAAATTATTTTCAAATTAAATTATTTTCAAATTAAATTAAATTATTTTGAAATAAATTAATTTATTTTTAAATTAAATTAAATTATTTTTAAATTTATATAAATTAAATTAGTTTTAAATTAAATTAAATTATTTTCAAATTAAATTAAATTCTTTTCAAATTAAGTAAAATTATTGTCAAAATAAGTAACCTTATTTTTAAATTAAATTTAATTATTTTCAAATTAAATTAAATTATTTTTAAATTAAATTAAATTATTTTCAAATTAAAGTAAATTATTTTTAAAATAAATTGAAATATTTTCAAATTAAATTAAATTATTCTCAAATTGAATTAAATTATTTTTAAATTTAATTAAAATATTTTTAAATTAAACTAAATTATATTATTTTCAAATTAAATTAAATTATTTTTAATTTAATTTGATTTTTTTTTAAATTTAAATATAAAAAATTATTTTGAAGTTAAATTAAATTATTTTCAAAATAAATTGAATTATTTTCAAATTAAATTAAATTATATTCAAATTAAATTAAATTATTTTCAAATTAAATTAAATTATTTTCAAATTAAATTAAATTATTTTCAAATTAAAATAATTTTTTTTCAATTAAATTAATTCATTTTCAAATTAAATTATTTTTAAATTTATATAAATTAAATTATTTTCAAATTAAATTAAACTATTATCAAATTAAAAAAAAATATTTTCAAATTAAATTAAATTATTTTTAAATTAAATTATTTTAAAATAAATTAAATTATTTTTAAATTAAATTATTTTCCAATTAAAATAATTAAAATAAAATATTTTAATTAAAAATAATTAAAATAATATTCTCAAATTAAATAAAAATATTTTCAAATTAATTTTAATTATTTTTAAATTTAATTAATTTAAATTATTTTCAAATGAACATAAATTATTTTCAAATTAAATAAAGTTATTTACAAATTAAATTAAATTATTTTTAAGTTTAAATAAATTAAAATAATTTCAAATTAAATTAAATTATTTTCAAATTAAATTAAATTATTTTCAAATTAAATTAAATTATTTTTAAATTAAATTAAATTAGTTTCAAATTAAATTAAATTAATTTCAAATTAAATTAAATTCTTTTCAAATTAAATTAAATTATTTTGAACTAAATTACATTATTTTCAAACTAAATTAAATTATTTTCAAATTGAGTTAAATTATTTTCAAATTAAATTAAATTATTTTTTAATTAAATTAAATTATTTTCAAATTAAATTAAATTATTTTCAAATTAAATTAAATTACGTTATAATTTAATTAAATTAAGTTATTTTAAAATTGAATTAATTTTAAATAAAAATAATTTTTTTTCAAATTAAACTAAATTATTTTCAAATTAAATTAATTTTTTTTGTATTAAATTAATTTATTTTTAAACTAAATTAAATTATTTTTAAATTTATATAAATAATTTATTCTCAAATTAAATTAAATTATTATCAAATTAAAAAAATATATTTTCAATTTAAAACAAATTATTTTCAAACTAAATTAAATTATTTTCAAATTGAGTTAAATTATTTTCAAATTAAATTAAATTATTTTTTAATTAAATTAAATTATATTCAAATTAAATTAAATTATTTTCAAATTAAATTAAATTATTTTCAAATTAAATTAAATTATTTTCAAATTAAAATATTTTTTTTTTAATTAAATTAATTCATTTTTAAATTAAATTAAATTATTTTTAAATTTATATAAATTAAATTATTTTCAAATTAAATTAAACTATTATCAAATTAAAAAAAAATATTTTCAAAGTAAATTAAATTATTTTTAAATTAAATTATTTTAAATTAAATTAAATTATTTTTAAATTAAATTATTTTCCAACTAAATTGTTATTTTCAAATTAAATAAAAATATTTTCAAATTAATTTAAATTATTTTTAAATTGAATTAAATTAAATTATTTTCAAATTAAATTAAATTATTTTCAAATTAAATTAAATTATTTTTAAATTCAATTAAATTAGTTTCAAGTTAAATTAAATTAAATTATTTTCAAATTAAATTAAATTATTTTAAAACTAAATTAAATTATTTTTTAATTTAATTAAATTGTTATTTTAAAATTAAATTATTTTTAAACTAAATAAAATTATTTTCAAATTAAATTATTTTCAAATTAAATTAAATTATTTTGAATTAAATTAATTTATTTTTAAATTAAATTAAATTATTTTTAAATTTATATAAATTAAATTATTTTTAAATTAAATTAAATTATTTTCAAATTAAATTAAATTCTTTTCAAATTAAGTAAAATTATTGTCAAATTAAGTAACCTTATTTTTAAATTAAATTTAATTATTTTCAAATTAAATTAAATTATTTTTAAATTAAATTAAATTATTTTCAAATTAAAGTAAATTATTTTTAAATTAAATTGAAATATTTTCAAATTAAATTAAATTATTCTCAAATTGAATTAAATTATTTTTAAATTTAATTAAAATATTTTTAAATTTAATTAAATTAAACTATTTTCAAATTAAATTAAATTATTTTTAATTTAATTTGATTTTTTTTTTAAATTTAAATATAAAAAATTATTTTGAAGTTAAATTAAATTATTTTCAAAATAAATTGAATTACTTTCAAATTAAATTAAATTATGTTCAAATTAAATTAAATTATTTTCAAATTAAATTAAGATATTTTCAAATTAAATTAAATTATTTTCAAATTAAAATAATTTTTTTTCAATTAAATTATTTCATTTTCAAATTAAATTATTTTTAAATTTATATAAATTAAATTATTTTCAAATTAAATTAAACTATTATCAAATTAAAAAAAAATATTTTCAAATTAAATTAAATTATTTTTAAATTAAATTATTTTAAAATAAATTAAATTATTTTTAAATTAAATTATTTTCAAATTAAAATAATATTCTCAAATTAAATAAAAATATTTTCAAATTAATTTAAATTATTTTTAAATTTAATTAATTTAAATTATTTTCAAATGAACATAAATTATTTTCAAATTAAATAAAGTTATTTACAAATTAAATTAAATTATTTTTAAGTTTAAATAAATTAAATTAATTTCAAATTAAATTAAATTATTTTCAAATTAAATTAAATTATTTTCAAATTAAATTAAATTATTTTTAAATTAAATTAAATTATTTTTAAATTTATATAAATTAAATTATTTTCAAATTAAATTAAACTATTATCAAATTAAAAAAAAATATTTTCAAATTAAATTAAATTATTTTTAAATTAAATTATTTTAAATTAAATTAAATTATTTTTAAATTAAATTATTTTCCAATTAAATTGTTATTTTCAAATTAAATAAAAACATTTTCAAATTAATTTAAATTATTTTTAAATTTATTTAATTTAAATTATTTTCAAATGAACATAAATTATTTTCAAATTAAATAAAGTTATTTTCAAATTAAATTAAATTATTTTTGAATTTAATTAAATTAAATTATGTTCGAATTAAATTGAATAATTTTCAAATTAAATTAAATTATTTTTAATTTAAATTAAATTATTTTGAATTAAATTAATTCATTTTTAAATTAAATTTAATTATTTTAAAATTTAATTAAATTAAATTATTTTCAAATTAAATTTAAATATTTTCAAATTAAATTAAATAATTTTTATGTTTAAATAAATTAAATTAATTTCAAATTAAATTAAATTATTTTCAAATTAAATTAAATTATTTTCAAATAAAATTAAATTATTTTTAAATTAAATTAAATTATTTTTAAATTAAATTAAATTATTTTTTAATTTAATTAAATTAAGTTATTTTAAAATTAAATTATTTTCAAATTAAAATAAATTATTTTCAAATTAAATTAAATTATTTTTAAATTAAATTAAATTATTTTGAATTAAATTAATTCATTTTTAAATAAAATTAAATTATTTTTAAAATTTACATAAATTAAATTATTTTCAAATTAAATTAAATTATTATCAAATTAAAAAAAATTATTTTCAAATTAAATTAAATTATTTTTAAATTAAATTATTTTAAATTAAATTAAATTTTTTTTAAATTACATTAAATTTTTTTCAAATGAAAATAAATTATTTTCAAATTAAATAAAGTTATTTTCAAATTAAATTAAATTATTTTTAAGTTTAAATAAATTTAAATATTTTCAAATTAAACTAAATTATTTTTAAATTAAATTAAATTATTTTCGAATTAAAATTAATTATTTTCAAATTAAATTAAATCATTTTTAAATTAAATTAAATCATTTTGAATTATATTAATTCATTTTTAAATTAAATTAAGTTATTTTAAAATTTAATTAAATTAAATTATTTTCAAATTAAATTAAATTATTTTCAAATTAAATTAAATTATTTTTAAGTTTAAATAGATTAAATTATTTTCAAATTAAATTAAATAATTTTCAAATTAAATTAAATTATTTTCAAACTAAATTAAATTATTGTTAAATTAAATTAAATTATTTTCAAATTAAATTAAATTATTTTATAATTCAATTAAATTAAGTTATATTAAAATTAAATTATTTTCAAATTAAATTAAGTTATTTTCAAATTAAATTAAATTATTTTTAAATTAAATTAAATTATTTTGAATTAAATTAATTCATTTTTTATTTAAATTAAATTATTTTAAAAATTATATAAATTAAATTATTATAAAATTAAATTAAATAATTATCAAATTAGAAAAAATATTTTCAAATTAAATTAAATTATTTTTAAATTAAATTCTTTTAAATTAAATTAAATTATTTTTCAATTAAATTGTTATTTTCAAATTAAATAAAAATATTTTCAAATTAATTTTAATTATTTTTAAATTTATTTAAATTAAAATATTTTCATATAAATTAAATTATTTTCAAATTAAATTAAATTATTTTTAAATTAAATTAAATTATTTTCAAATTAAATTAAATTATTTTTAAATTAAATTAAATTATTTTCAAATTGAGTAAAATTATTGTCAAATTAAGTAAAATTATTTTTAAATTAAATTTAATTATTTTCAAATTGAATTAAATTTTCAAAATAAATTAAATTATTTTCAAATTAAAGTAAATTATTTTTAAATTAAATTAAAATATTTTAATATTAAATTAAATTATTTTCAAATTAAATTAAATTATTTTCAATTTAAAGTAAATTATTTTTAAAAAAAATTGAAATATTTTAATATTAAATTAAATTATTTTCAAATTAAATTAAATTATTTTTAAATTCAATTAAATTATTTTCAAATTAAATTAAATTAAATTATTTTCAAATTAAATTGATTTTTTTTTATTTTAAATAAATAAAATTATTTTTAAAATAAATTAAATTATTTTCAAATTAAATTAAATTACTTTCAATTTAAAATAAGTTATTTTCAAATTAAATAAATTATTTTTAAATTTAATTAAATTAAATTATTTTCAAATGAAAATAAATTATTTTCAAATTAAAATATATAATTTTCGAATTAAATTAAATTATTTTAAAATTAAATTAAATTGTTTTTAAATTTAATTAAATTAAATTATTTTTAAATTAAATTAAAATATTATCAAAATAAATTTAATTATTTTTAAATTAAATTAACTTATTTTTAAATTAAAATAAATTTTTTTCAAATTAAATTAAATTATTTTCAAATTAAGTTAAATTTTTGTCCAATTAAGTAAAATTATTTTTAAATTAAATTTAATTATTTTCAAATTAAATTAGATTATTTTCAAATTAAATTAAATTATTTTTAAATTAAATTAAATAATTTTTAAATTAAATTAAATTATTTTCAAATTAAGTAAAATTATTGTCAAATTAAGTAAAATTATTTTTAAATTAAATTTAATTATTTTCAAAGTAAATTAAATTATTTTCAAATTGAATTAAATTATTTTTAAATTTAATTAAATTATTTTCAAATTAAATTGAATTAAATTATTTTCAATTTAAATTGATTTTTTTTTAATTTAAATAAATAAAATTATTTTCAAATTAAATTAAAATATTTTCAAATTAAATTAAATTATTTTCAATTTAAAATAAGTTATTTTCGAGTTAAATAAATTATTTTTAAATTCAATTATTTTAAATTATTTTCAAATGAAAATAAATTATTTTCAAATTAAATAAAGATATTTTCAAATTAAATTAAATTATTTTTAAATTTAAACAAATTTAAATATTTTCAAATTAAACTAAATTATTTTTAAATTAAATTAAATTATTTTCGAATTAAAATGAATTATTTTCAAATTAAATTAAATTATTTTTAAATTAAATTAAATTATTTTGAATTATATTAATTCATTTTTAAATTAAATTAAGTTATTTTAAAATTTAATTAAATTAAATTATTTTCAAATAAATTATTTTCAAATTAAATTAAATTATTTTTAAGTTTAAATAAATTAAATTATTTTCAAATTAAATTAAATTATTTTGAATTAAATTAATTCATTTTTAAATTAAATTATTTTAAAATTTATATAAATAAAATTATTATAAAATTAAATTAAATTATTATCAAATTAAAAAAAAATATTTTCAAATTAAATTTAATTATTTTTAAATTAAATTATTTTAAATTAAATTAAATTATTTTTAAATTAAATTATTTTTCAATTAAATTGTTATTTTTAAATTTAATAAAAATATTTTAAAATTAATTTTAATTATTTTTAAATTTATTTAAATAAAAATATTCTCATATAAATTAAATTATTTTCAAATTAAATTAAATTATTTTTAAATTAAATTAAATTATTTTCAAATTAAATTATTTTTAAATTAATTTAAAGTATTTTCAAAGGAAGTAAAATTATTTTTAAATAAAATTAAATTATTTTCAAATTAAATTAAATTATTTTCAAATTAAATTAAATTATTTTCAAATTAAATTAAATTATATTCAAATTAAGTAAAATTATTGTCAAATTATGTAAAATTATTTTTAAATGAAATATAATTATTTTCAAATTAAATTAAATTAATTTAAAATTAAATTAAATTATTTTCAAATTAAAGTAAATTATTTTTAAATTAAATTTAAATATTTTCAAATTAAATTAAATTATTTTCAAATTAAATTAAATTATTTTTAAATTTAATTAAATAAAATTATTTTCGAATCAAATTGAATTATTTTCAAATTAAATTAAATTGTTTTTAAATTTAATTAAATTAAATTATTTTTAAATTCAATTAAAATATTGTCAAATTAAATTTAATTATTTTTAAATTGAATCAAATTATTTTTAAATTAAATTTAAATATTTTCAAATTAAATTAAATTATTTTCAAATTAAATTAAATTATTTTTAAATTTAATTAAATAAAATTATTTTCGAATCAAATTGAATTATTTTCAAATTATATTAAATTATTTTTAAATTAAAGTAAATTATTTTTAAATTAAATTAAATTATTTTTAAATTAAGTTAAATTAGGTTCAAATTAAATTTAATTATTTTTAAATTAAATTAAATTATTTTTAAATTAAATTAAATTATTCTCAAATTAAAATAAATTATTTTCAAATTAAATTAAGTTATTTTCAGATTAAGTTAAATTATTTGCAAATTAAATTAAATTATTTTTAAATTTATTTAAATTAAATTATTCTCAAAATAAATTAAATTATTTTCAAATTAAATTAAATTATTTTCTAATTAAATAAAATTATTTTTAAATTAACTTTAATTATTTTTAAATTTAATTAAATTAAATTATTTTCAAATTAAATTAAATTATTTTCAAATTAAATTAAATTTATTTTAAATTTAATTTTATTATTTTCAAATTAAATTATTTTCAAATTAAAATAAATTATTTTCAAATTAAATAAAATTATTTTTGAACTATGTTTAATTATTTTTAAATTTAATTAAATTAAATTATTTTCAAATTAAATTACATTATTATCCATCTAAATTAAATTATTTTCAAATTGTATTAAATTGTTTTTAAATTTAATTAAATTAAATTATTTTTAAATTAAATTAAAATATTATCAAATTAAATTTAATTATTTTTAAATTAAATTAAATTATTTTCAAATTAAATTAAATTAAATTGTTTTCAAATTGAATTAAATTATTTTTAAATTATTTGAAATATTTTCAAATTAAATTAAATTATTTTTAAATTGAATTAGATTATTTTTAAATTTAATAAAATTATTTTCAAATTTAATTAAATAAAATTATTTTCAAATTAAATTAAATTATTTTCAATAAAAATTGAATTTTTTATTAATTTAAATAAATAAAATTATTTTCAAATTAAATTAAAATATTTTCAAATTAAATTATTTTCAATTTAAAATAAGTTATTTTCAAATTAAATAAATAATTTTTAAATTTAATTAAATTAAATTATTTTCAAAAGAAAATAAATTATTTTCAAATTAAATTAAGTTATTTTCAAATTAAAATAAATTATTTTTAAGTTTAAATAAAATAAATTATTTTAAAATTAAATTAAATTATTTTTAAATTTAAATAAATTATATTATTTTTAAATTAAATTAAAATATTATCAAATTAAATTTAATTATTTTTAAATTAAATTAAATTATTTTCAAATTAAATTAAACTATTATCAAATTAAATTAAATTATTTTTAAGTTTTAATAAATTAAATTATTTTCAAATTAAAATTAATTATTTTCAAATTAAAATTAATTATTTTCAAATTAAAATAAATTATTTTCAAATTAAATTAAGTTAATTTCAAATTAAATTAAATTAAATTATTTTCAAATTATATTATTTTCAAATTAAATTGAATTATTTTCAAATTAAATTAAATTATTTTAAAATTTAATTAAACTAAATCATTTTCAAATTAAATTAAATAATTTTCAAATTAAATTAAATTATTTGTAAGTTTAAATAAATTAAATTATTTTCAAATTAAATAAAATAATTTTCAAATTAAATTAAATTATTTTCAATTAAAATTGATTTTTTTTTTAATTTAAATAAATAAAATTATTTTCAAATTAAATTAAAATAATTTCAAAATAAGTTCTTTTCAAATTAAATAAGTTGTTTTTAAATTTAATTAATTTAAATTATTTTCAAATGAAAATAAATTATTTTGAAATTAAATAAAGTTATTTTCAAAATAAATCAAATTATTTTTAAGTTTAAATAAATTTAATTAGTTTCAAATTAAATTAAATTATTTTTAAATTTACTTAAATTAAATTATTTTCGAATTAAATTTAATTATTTTCAAATTAAATTAAATTATTTTTAAATTAAATTAAATTATTTTAAATTAAATTAATTCATTTTTAAATTAAATTAAATTATTTTGAAATTTAATTAAATTAAATTATTTTCAAATTAAATTAAATTATTTTCAAATTAAATTAAATTAATTTTAAATTTAATTTTATTATTTTCAAATTAAAATAAATTATTTTCAAATTAAATAAAATTATTTTTGAATTAGGTTTAATTATTTTTAAATTTAATTAAATTAAATTATTTTCAAATTAAATTACATTATTATCAAACTAAATTAAATTATTTTCAAATTGAATTAAATTGTTTTTAAATTTAATTAAATTAAAATATTTTTAAATTTAATTAAAATATTATCAAATTAAATTTAATTATTTTTAAATTAAATGAAATTATTTTGAATTAAATTAATTCATTTTTAAATTAAATTAAATTATTTTAAAATTAAATTAAATTAAATTATTTTCAAATTAAATTAAATTATTTTCAAATTAAATTAAATTATTTTAAATTAAATTAATTCATTTTTAAATTAAATTAAATTATTTTAAAAATTACATAAATTAAATTATTTTCAAATTAAATTAAATTATTATCAAATTAAATTAAATTATTTTTTAATTTAATTAAATTAAATTATTTTTAAATTAAATTAAATTATTATCAAATTAAATTTAATTATTTTTAAATTAAATTAAATTATTTTCAAATTAAATAAAATTATTATCAAATTAAATTAAATTATTTTTAAGTATAAATTAAATTATTTTCAAATTAAATGAAATTATTTTTAAATTAAATTAAATTATTTTAAATTAAATTAATTCATTTTTAAATTAAATTAAATTATTTTGAAATTTAATTAAATTAAATTATTTTTAAATTAAATTAAATTATTTTCAAAATAAATTAAATTATTTTCAAGTTTAAATAAATTAAATTATTTTCAAGTTTAAATAAATTAAATTATTTTCAAATTAAATTAAATAATTTTCAAATTAAATTAAATTATTTTCAATTAAAATTGATTTTTTTTTTAATTTAAATTAATAAAATTATTTTCAAATTAAATTAAAATATTTTCAAAATAAATTAAATTATTTTCAATTTAAAATAAGTTCTTTTCAAATTAAATAAGTTATTTTTAAATTTAATTAATTTAAATTATTTTCAAATGAAAATAAAGTATTTTCAAATTAAATAAAGTAATTTTCAAAATAAATCAAATTATTTTTAAGTTTAAATAAATTTAATTCATTGCAAATTAAATTAAATTATTTTTAAATTTACTTAAATTAAATTATTTTCGAATTAAATTGAATTATTTTCAAAATTAAATTAAATTATTTTTAAATTAAATTAAATTATTTTGAATTAAATTAATTCATTTTTAAATTAAATTAAATTATTTTAAAATTAAATTAAATTAAATTATTTTCAAATTAAATTAAATTATTTTCAAATTAAATTAAATTATTTTTAAGTTTAAATAAATTAAATAATTTTCAAACTAAATTAAATAATTTTCAAAATAAATTAAATTATTTTCAAATTAAATTAAATTATTTTTAAATTAAATTAAATTATTATCAAATTAAATTAAATTATTTTTTAATTCAAATAAATTAACTTATTTTAAAATTAAATTATTTTCAAATTAAATTAAATTATTTTCAAATTAAATTAAATTATTTTCAAATTAAATTAAATTATTTTGAATTAAATTAATTCATTTTTAAATTAAATTAAATTATTTTAAAATTTATATATATTAAATTATTTTCAAATTAAATTAAATTATTATCAAATTAAAAAAAAATATTTTCAAATTAAATTAAATTATTTTTAAATTAAATTATTTTAAATTAAATTATTTTCAAATTAAATTATTTTTAAATTAAATTGTTATTTTCAAATTAAATAAAAATATTTTCAAATTAATTTTAATTATTTTTAAATTTATTTAAATTAAAATATTTTCATATTAAATTAAATTATTTTCAAATTATATTAAATTATTTTTAAATTAAATTAAATTATTTTCAAATTAAATTAAATTATTTTTAAATTAAATTATTTTCAAATGAAGTAAAATTATTTTTAAATAAAATTAAATTGTTTTAAAATTAAATTAAATTATTTTCAAATTAAATTTAATTATTTTCAAATTCAATAAAATTATTTTCAAATTAAGTAAAATTATTGACAAATTATGTAAAATTATTTTGAAATTAAATATAATTATTTTCAAATTAAATTAAATTAATTTCAAATTAAATTAAATTATTTTGAATTAAATTAATTCATTTTTAAATTAAATTAAATTATTTTTAAATTAAAGTAAATTATTTTTAAATTAAATTTAAATATTTTCAAATTAAATTAAATTATTTTCAAAATAAAATAAAATTATTTTTAAATTTAATTAAATTAAATTATTTTCGAATTAAATTAAATTAAATTAAATTGTTTTTAAATTTAATTAAATTAAATTATTATTAAATTAAATTAAAATATTGTCAAATTAAATTTAATTATTTTGAATTTAAATTAAATTATTTTCAAATTAAATTAAATTATTTTCAAATTAAATTAAATTATTTTCAAGTTAAATTATTTTTAAATTAAATTAAATTATTTTCAAATTAAATTAAATTATTTTTTAATTTAATTAAATTAAGTTATTTTAAAATTAAATTATTTTCAAATTAAATCAAATTATTTTCAAATTAAATTAAATTATTTTGAATTAAATTAATTCATTTTTAAATTAAATTAAATTATTTTTAAATTAAATAAATTAACTTATTTTTAAATTAAATAAAATTATTATCAAATTAAAAAAAAATATTTTCAAATTAAATTAAATTATTTTAAATTAAATTAAATTATTTTTAAATTAAATTATTTTCCAATTAAATTGTTATTTTCAAATTAAATAAAAATATTTTCAAATTAATTTTAATTATTTTTAAATTTATTTAAATTAAACTATTTTCATATTAAATTAAATTATATTCAAATTAAATTAAATTATTTTTAAATTAAATTAAAATATTTTCAAATTAAGAAAATTAATTTTAAATAAAATTAAATTATTTTTAAATAAAATTAAATTATTTTCAAATTAAATTAAATTATTTTCAAATTAAGTAAAATTATTGGCAAATTATGTAAAATTATTTTTAAATTAAATATAATTATTTTCAAATTAAATTAAATTAATTTCAAATTAAATTAAATTATTTTCAGATTAAAGTAAATTATTTTTAAATTAAGTTTAAATATTTTCAAATTAAATTAAATTATTTTCAAATTAAATTAAATTATTTTTAAATTTAATTAAATAAAATTATTTTCGAAACAAATTAAATTATTTCCAAATTAAATTTAATTGTTTTTAAATTTAATTAAATTAAATTATTTTTAAATTAAATTAAAATATTGTCAAATTAAATTTAATTATTTTTAAATTGAATTGAATTATTTTTAAATTAAATTAAATTATTTTCAAATTAAATTAAATTATTTTTAAGTTAAATTATTTTTAAATTAAATTAAATTTATTTCAAATTAAATTAAATTATTTTTTAATTTAATTAAGTTAAGTTATTTTAAAATTAAATTTTTTTCAAATTAAATTAAATTATTTTCAAATTAAATAAAATTATTTTGAATTAAATTAATTCATTTTTAAATTAATTTAAATTATTTTTAACTTTATATAAATTAACTTATTTTCAAATTTAATTTAAACTATTATCAAATTAAAAAAAAATATTTTCAAATTAAATTAAATTATTTTTAAATTAAATTATTTTAAATTAAATTAAATTATTTTCCAATTAAATTGTTATTTTAAAATTAAATAAAAATATTTTCAAATTAATTTTAATTATTTTCAAATTTATTTAAATTAAAATATTTTCATATTAAATTAAATTATTTTTAAATTAAATTTAATTGTCTTTAAATTACATTAAATTATTTTCAAATTAAGTAAAATTAATTTTAAATAAAATAAAATTATTTTAGAAATAAATTAAATTATTTTCAAATTAAATTAAATTATTTTTAAATTAAATTAAATTATTTTCAAATTGAGAAAAATTATTGTCAAATTAAGTAAAATTATTTTTAAATTAAATTTAATTATTTTCAAATTGAATTAAATTATTTTTAAAATAAATTAAATTATTTTTAAATTAAAGTAAATTATTTTTAAATTAAATTGAAATATTTTAATATTAAATTAAATTATTTTCAAATTAAATTAAAATATTTTTAAATTTAATTAAATTATTTTCACATTAAATTAAATTAAGTTATTTTCAATTTAAAGTAAATTATTTTTAAATTAAATTGAAATATTTTAATATTAAATTAAATAATTTTCAAATTAAATTAAATTATTTTTAAATTTAATTAAATTATTTTCAAATTAAATTAAATTATTTTCAAATTAAATTGATTTTTTTTTATTTTAAATAAATAAAATTAATTTCAAATTAAATTAAATTATTTTCAAATTAAATTAAATTACTTTCAATTTAAAATAAGTTATTCTCAAATTGAATAAATTATTTTTAAATTTAATTAAATTAAATTATTTTCAAATGAAAATAAATTATTTTCAAATTAAATAAAATTATTTTCGAATTAAATTAAATTTTTTTCAAATTAAATTAAATTGTTTTTAAATTTAATTAATTTAAATTATTTTTAAATTAAATTAAATTATTTTCAAATTGAATTAAATTATTTTTAAATTATTTGAAATATTTTCAAATTAAATTAAATTATTTTTAAATTGAATTAGATTATTTTTAAATTTAATAAAATTATTTTCAAATTTAAATAAATAAAATTATTTTCAAATTAAATTAAATTATTTTCAATTAAAATTGAATTTTTTATTAATTTAAATAAATAAAATTATTTTCAAATTAAATTAAATTATTATCAAATTAAATTAAATTATTTTCAAGTTTAAATAAATTAAATTATTTTCTAATTAAATTAAATTATTTTCAAATTAAATTAAGTTAATTTCAAATTAAATTAAATTAAATTATTTTCAAATTATATTATTTTCAAATTAAATTGAATTATTTTCAAATTGTATTAAATTGTTTTTAAATTTAATTAAATTAAATTATTTTTAAATTAAATTAAAATATTATCAAATTAAATTTAATAAATTTTAAATTAAATTAAATTATTTTCAAATTAAATTAAATTAAATTATTTTCAAATTGAATTAAATTATTTTTAAATTATTTGAAATATTTTCAAATTAAATTAAATTATTTGTAAATTGAATTAGATTATTTTTAAATTTAATAAAATTATTTTCAATCTTAATTAAATAAAATTATTTTCAAATTAAATTAAATTATTTTCAATTAAAATTGAATTTTTTAATAATTTAAATACATAAAATTATTTTCAAATTAAATTAAAATATTTTCAAAATAAGTTCTTTTCAAATTAAATAAGTTGTTTTAAAATTTAATTAATTTAAATTATTTTCAAATGAAAATAAATTATTTTGAAATTAAATAAAGTTATTTTCAAATTAAATCAAATTATTTTTAAGTTTAAATAAATTTAATTAGTTTCAAATTAAATTAAATTATTTTTAAATTTACTTAAATTAAATTATTTTCGAATTAAATTGAATTATTTTCAAATTAAATTAAATTATTTTTAAATTAAATTAAATTATTTTAAATTAAATTAATTCATTTTTAAATTAAATTAAATTATTTTGAAATTTAATTAAATTAAATTATTTTCAAATTAAATTAAATTATTTTCAAATTAAATTAAATTAATTTTAAATTTAATTTTATTATTTTCAAATTAAATTATTTTCAAATTAAAATAAATTATTTTCAAATTAAATAAAATTATTTTTGAATTAGGTTTAATTATTTTTAAATTTAATTAAATTAAATTATTTTCAAATTAAATTACATTATTATCCAACTAAATTAAATTATTTTCAAATTGAATTAAATTGTTTTTAAATTTAATTAAATTAAATTATTTTTAAATTAAATTAAAATATTATCAAATTAAATTTAATTATTTTTAAATTAAATTATTTTAAATTAAATTATTTCATTTTTAAATTAATTTAAATTATTTTAAAAATTACATAAATTAAATTATTTTCAAATTAAATTAAATTATTATCAAATTAAATTAAATTATTTTTTAATTCAATTAAATTAAATTATTTTTAAATTAAATTAAATTATTATCAAATTAAATTTAATTATTTTTAAATTAAATTTAATTATTTTTAAATTAAATTAAATTATTTTCAAATTAAATTAAATTATTATCAAATTAAATTAAATTATTTTTAAGTATAAATTAAATTATTTTCAAATTAAATGAAATTATTTTTAAATTAAATTAAATTATTTTAAATTAAATTAATTCATTTTTAAATTAAATTAAATTATTTTGAAATTTAATTAAATTAAATTATTTTTAAATTAAATTAAATTATTTTCAAATTAAATTAAATTATTTTTAAGTTTAAATAAATTAAATTATTTTCAAATTAAATTAAATAATTTTCAAATTAAATTAAATTATTTTCAATTAAAATTGATTTTTTTTTTAATTTAAATTAATAAAATTATTTTCAAATTAAATTAAAATATTTTCAAAATAAATTAAATTATTTTCAATTTAAAATAAGTTCTTTTCAAATTAAATAAGTTATTTTTAAATTTAATTAATTTAAATTATTTTCAAATGAAAATAAATTATTTTCAAATTAAATAAAGTTATTTTCAAATTAAATCAAATTATTTTTAAGTTTTATTAAATTTAATTCATTGCAAATTAAATTAAATTATTTTTAAATTTACTTAAATTAAATTATTTTCGAATTAAATTGAATTATTTTCAAAATTAAATAAAATTATTTTTAAATTAAATTAAATTATTTTGAATTAAATTAATTCATTTTTAAATTAAATTAAATTATTTTAAATTTAAATTAAATTAAATTATTTTCAAATTAAATTAAATTATTTTCAAATTAAATTAAATTATTATCAAATTAAATTAAATTATTTTTTAATTCAAATAAATTAACTTATTTTAAAATTAAATTATTTTCAAATTAAATTAAATTATTTTCAAATTAAATTAAATTATTTTCAAATTAAATTATATTATTTTGAATTAAACTAATTCATTTTTAAATTAAATTAAATTATTTTAAAATTTATATATATTAAATTATTTTCAAATTAAATTAAATTATTATCAAATTAAAAAAAAATATTTTCAAATTAAATTAAATTATTTTTAAATTAAATTATTTTAAATTAAATTATTTTTAAATTAAATTATTTTCCAATTAAATTGTAATTTTCAAATTAAATAAAAATATTTTCAAATTAATTTTAATTATTTTCAAATTATATTAAATTATTTTTAAATTAAATTATTTTCAAATTAAATTAAATTATTTTTAAATTAAATTATTTTCAAATGAAGTAAAATTATTTTCAAATGAAGTAAAATTATTTTTAAATAAAATTAAATTGTTTTAAAATTAAATTAAATTATTTTCAAATTAAATTTAATTATTTTCAAATTAAATTAAATTATTTTCAAATTAAGTAAAATTATTGACAAATTATGTAAAATTATTTTGAAATTAAATGTAATTATTTTCAAATTAAATTAAATTAATTTCAAATTAAATTAATTTATTTTGAATTAATTTAATTCATTTTTAAATTAAATTAAATTATTTTTAAATTAAAGTAAATTATTTTTAAATTAAATTAAATTATTTTTAAATTAAGTTAAATTACGTTCAAATTAAATTTAATTATTTTTAAATTAAATTAAATTATTTTTAAATTAAATTAAATTATTCTCAAATTAAAATAAATTATTTTCAAATTAAATTAAGTTATTTTCAGATTAAATTAAATTATTTGCAAATTAAATTAAATTATTTTTAAATTTATTTAAATTAAATTATTCTCAAAATAAATTAAATTATTTTCAATTTAAATTAAATTATTTTCAAATTAAATAAAATTATTTTTAAATTAACTTTAATTATTTTTAAATTTAATTAAATTAAATTATTTTCAAATTAAATTAAATTATTTTCAAATTAAATTAAATTTATTTTAAATTTAATTTTATTATTTTCAAATTAAATTGTTTTCAAATTAAAATAAATTATTTTCAAATTAAATAAAATTATTTTTGAATTATGTTTAATTATTTTTAAATTTAATTAAATTAAATTATTTTCAAATTAAATTACATTATTATCAAACTAAATTAAATTATTTTCAAATTGTATTGAATTGTTTTTAAATTTAATTAAATTAAATTATTTTTAAATTAAATTAAAATATTATCAAATTAAATTTAATTATTTTTAAATTAAATTAAATTATTTTCAAATTAAATTAAATTAAATTATTTTCAAATTGAATTAAATTATTTTTAAATTATTTGAAATATTTTCAAATTAAATTAAATTATTTTTAAATTGAATTAGATTATTTTTAAATTTAATAAAATTATTTTCAAATTTAATTAAATCAAATTATTTTCAAATTAAATTAAATTATTTTCAATTAAAATTGAATTTTTTATTAATTTAAATAAATAAAATTATTTTCAAATTAAATTAAAATATTTTCAAATTAAATTATTTTCAATTTAAAATAAGTTATTTTCAAATTAAATAAATAATTTTTAAATTTAATTAAATTAAATTATTTTCAAAAGAAAATAAATTATTTTCAAATTAAATTAAGTTATTTTCAAATTAAAATAAATTATTTTTAAGTTTAAATAAAATAAATTATTTTCAAATTAAATTAAATTATTTTTATATTTAAATAAATTATATTATTTTTAAATTAAATTAAAATATTATCAAATTAAATTTAATTATTTTTAAATTAAATTAAATTATTTTCAAATTAAATTAAATTATTTTCAAATTAAATTAAATTATTTTCAATTAAAATTGAATTTTTTATTAATTTAAATAAATAAAATTATTTTCAAATTAAATTAAAATATTTTCAAATTAAATTATTTTCAAATTAAAATAAATTATTTTCAAATTAAAATAAATTATTTTCAAATTAAATTAAGTTAATTTCAAATTAAATTAAATTAAATTATTTTCAAATTACATTATTTTCAAATTAAATTGAATTATTTTCAAATTAAATTAAATTATTTTAAAATTTAATTAAACTAGATCATTTTCAAATTAAATTAAATAATTTTCAAATTAAATTAAATTATTTGTAAGTTTAAATAAATTAAATTATTTTCAAATTAAATTAAATAATTTTCAAATTAAATTAAATTATTTTCAATTAAAATTGATTTTTTTTTTAATTTAAATAAATAAAATTATTTTCAAATTAAATTAAAATATTTTCAAAATAAGTTCTTTTCAAATTAAATAAGTTGTTTTTAAATTTAATTAATTTAAATTATTTTCAAATGAAAATAAATTATTTTGAAATTAAATAAAGTTATTTTCAAATTAAATTAAATTATTTTTAAGTTTAAATAAATTTAATTAGTTTCAAATTAAATTCAATTATTTTTAAATTTACTTAAATTAAATTATTTTCGAATTAAATTGAATTATTTTCAAATTAAATTAAATTATTTTTAAATTAAATTAAATTATTTTAAATTAAATTAATTCATTTTTAAATTAAATTAAATTATTTTGAAATTTAATTAAATTAAATTATTTTCAAATTAAATTAAATTATTTTCAAATTAAATTAAATTAATTTTAGATTTAATTTTATTATTTTCAAATTAAATTATTTTCAAATTAAAATAAATTATTTTCAAATTAAATAAAATTATTTTTGAATTAGGTTTAATTATTTTTAAATTTAATTAAATTAAATTATTTTCAAATTAAATTACATTATTATCAAACTAAATTAAATTATTTTCAAATTGAATTAAATTGTTTTTAAATTTAATTAAATTAAATTATTTTTAAATTAAATTAAAATATTATCAAATTAAATTTAATTATTTTTAAATTAAATGAAATTATTTTGAATTAAATTAATTCATTTTTAAATTAAATTAAATTATTTTAAAATTAAATTAAATTAAATTATTTTCAAATTAAATTAAATTATTTTCAAATTAAATTAAATTATTTTGAATTAAATTAATTCATTTTTAAATTAAATTAAATTATTTTAAAAATTACATAAATTAAATTATTTTCAAATTAAATTAAATTATTATCAAATTAAATTAAATTATTTTTTAATTTAATTAAATTAAATTATTTTTAAATTAAATTAAATTATTATCAAATTAAATTTAATTATTTTTAAATTAAATTAAATTATTTTCAAATTAAATTAAATTATTATCAAATTAAATTAAATTATTTTTAAGTATAAATTAAATTATTTCCAAATTAAATGAAATTATTTTTAAATTAAATTAAATTATTTTAAATTAAATTAATTCATTTTTAAATTAAATTAAATTATTTTGAAATTTAATTAAATTAAATTATTTTTAAATTAAATTAAATTATTTTCAAATTAAATTAAATTATTTTTAAGTTTAAATAAATTAAATTATTTTCAAATTAAATTAAATAATTTTCAGATTAAATTAAATTATTTTCAAATAAAATTGATTTTTTTTTTAATTTAAATTAATAAAATTATTTTCAAATTAAATTAAAATATTTTCAAAATAAATTAAATTATTTTCAATTTAAAATAAGTTCTTTTCAAATTAAATAAGTTATTTTTAAATTTAATTAATTTAAATTATTTTCAAATGAAAATAAATTATTTTCAAATTAAATAAAGTTATTTTTAAATTAAATCAAATTATTTTTAAGTTTAAATAAATTTAATTCATTGCAAATTAAATTAAATTATTTTTAAATTTACTTAAATTAAATTATTTTCGAATTAAATTGAATTATTTTCAAAATTAAATTAAATTATTTTTAAATTAAATTAAATTATTTTGAATTAAATTAAATTAAATTAAATTATTTTAAAATTAAATTAAATTAAATTATTTTCAAATTAAATTAAATTATTTTCAAATTAAATTAAATTATTTTTAAGTTTAAATAAATTAAATAATTTTCAAACTAAATTAAATAATTTTCAAATTAAATTAAATTATTTTCAAATTAAATTAACTTATTTTTAAATTAAATTAAATTATTATCAAATTAAATTAAATTATTTTTTAATTCAAATAAATTAACTTATTTTAAAATTAAATTATTTTCAAATTAAATTAAATTATTTTCAAATTAAATTAAATTATTTTCAAATTAAATTAAATTATTTTGAATTAAATTAATTCATTTTAAAATTAAATTAAATTATTTTAAAATTTATATATATTAAATTATTTTCAAATTAAATTAAATTATTATCAAATTAAAAAAAAATATTTTCAAATTAAATTAAATTATTTTTAAATTAAATTATTTTAAATTAAATTATTTTTAAATTAAATTATTTTCCAATTAAATTGTTATTTTCAAATTAAATAAAAATATTTTCAAATTAATTTTAATTATTTTTAAATTTATTTAAATTAAAATATTTTCATATTAAATTAAATTATTTTCAAATTATATTAAATTATTTTTAAATTAAATTAAATTATTTAAATAATTAAATTAAATTATTTTTAAATTAAATTATTTTCAAATGATGTAAAATTATTTTTAAATAAAATTAAATTGTTTTAAAATTAAACTAAATTATTTTCAAATTAAATTTAATTATTTTCAAATTAAATTAAATTATTTTCAAATTAAATTAAAATATTTTCAAATTAAATTTAATTATTTTTAAATTAAATTAAATTATTTTCAAATTAAATTAAATAATTTTCAAACTAAATTAAATTATTTTTAATAATTATTAAATTAAATTATTTCCAATTTAAATTTATTTATTTTCAATTAAAGTAAATTATTTTTAAATTAAATTATTTTCAAATTAAATTAAATTAATTTCAAACTATATTAAATAAATTTTAAATTTAATTAAATAAAATTATTTTTAAAATAAATTATTTTATTTTCAATTTAAATTAAATTATTTTCTAAATATATTAAATTATTTTTAAATTTAATTAAAATAAATTATTTTCAAATAAAATTAAATTATTTTAAATTAAATTAAATTATTTTCAAATAAAATTAAACAATTTTCAAACTAAATTAAACTATTTTTAAATTTAATTAAATTAAATTATTTTCAAATTAAATTTAATTATTTTTAAAATAAATTAAATTATTTTATTTAAATTACATTTAATTATTTTCAGATTAAATTAAATTAGTTTTAAACTAAATTAAATTATTTTTAAATTTAAATAAATTAAATTATTTTCAAATTAAAGTAACTTATTTTTAAATCTAATTAAATTATTTTCAATTTAAAATAAATTATTTTTATATTAAATTTAAATTTAATTATTTTCAAATTAAATTATTTTATTTTTAGATTAAATTTAATTATTTTTAAATTTTATTAAATTAAAATATTATCAAATAAAATTAAATTATTTTTCAATGAAAATAAATTATTTTTAAATAAAATAAATTTATTTTTAAATTAAATTAAATTATTTTCAAATTAAAATAAATTATTTTCAAATTAAATTAATCAATTTTTAAATTAAATTATTTCTAAATTAGATTAAATTATTTTTATATTAAATTATCTTCAAAATAAATTAAATTATGTTCGAATTAAATTAAATAATTTTTAAAGCAAATTAAATAATTTTTAAATTTAAATAAATTAAATTATTTTAAAATTAAATTAAAATATTTTCAAATTAAATTAAATTATTAAAAAAAAAATTAAATTATTTTTAAAATAAATTAAATTATTTTTAAAATAAATAAACTATATTAAATAGTTTTTTAATTTAATTTAATTAAATTTTTAATTTAATTTAAATTAATTTGAATAAAATTTACTTAAATTTGAAAATAATTTAATTTAAATTGAAAATAATTTATTTCAATTAAATTTAAAAAGAATTTAATTTAATTTGAAATTAACCTAATTTAGTTTGAAAATTATTTAATTGAATTTAATTTAAAATTAATTTGACTTAATTTGAAAATAATGTAATTTAATTAAATTTAAAAATAATTTAATTTAAATTCAGAATAATTTAATTTAATTAAATTTAAAAACAATTTAATTTATTTTAAAAAAAATTTAATTTAATTTAAAAATAATTTAATTTAGTTCGAAAATAGTTTAATTTAATTTGAAAATAATTTAATTTAATTTAAAAATAATTTAATTTTATTAGAAAATATAATTTAATTTAATTAAATTTAAAAATAATTTAATTTTGTTTGAAAATAGTTTATTTTATTTTGAAAATAATTTAATTTGATTTGAAAATAATTTATTTTAATTAAATTTAAAAGTAATTAATTTAATTTAATTGGAAAATAATTTAATTTAATTTAATTTAAAAATATTTTAATTTAATTTGAAAATACTTTAATTTAACTTGAAAATAATTTATTTAAAATAAATTTTAAAATTATTTAATTTAATTTAAAAATAATTCAATTTAATTGGAACATGATTTAATTTATTATGAAAATATTTTAATTTATAAATAATTTAATCGATTTTAGAAATAATTTAATTTAAAAATTATTTAATTTAATTTGAAAATATTTTAAATTAATTTAAAAAAAAAATATTTTAATTTAAAAATAATTTAGTTTAATTTAAAATGATTTTTTTTTTTTTTTAAATAATTTAATTTAATTTGAAAATAATTTAATTTAATTTTATTTAAAAATAATTTAATTTTATAAAAAATAATTTGATTTTATTTGATAATATTTTATTTTACTTAAATTTAAAAATAATTTAATTTAATTTAAAATTAATTTAATTTAATTATAAAATAATTAAATTTAAATTTAATATAAAAATAATTTAATTTAAATTGAAAATAATTTAATTTGATTTGAAAATAATTAAATTGAATTTGAAAATAATTTAATTAAGTTTGAAAATAGTTTATTTTAATTTGAAAATAATTTAATTTAAATAAAATAATTTAATTTAATTTAAAAATAATTTAATTGAGTTTGAAAATTATTTTCAAATTAAATTAAATTATTTTCAAATCAAATTAAATTATTTTCAATTTAAATTAACTTCAAACTATATTAAATAGTTTTTAAATTTAATTAAATTAAATTTATTTCAAATTAAATTAAATTATTTTCAAATTAAATTAAATTATTTTCAAATTAAATGAAATTATTTTCAAATTAAATTAAATTAATTATTTTTAAATTTAATTAAATTAAATTATTTTCAAATTAAATTAAATTATTTTCAAAATGAATTAAATTATTTTTAAATTTAATTAAATTAAATTATTTTCAAATAAAATTAAATTATATTTAAATTAAGTTAAATTATTTTCAAATTAAATTAAACAATTTTCAAACTAAATTAAACTATTTTTGAATTTAATTAAATTAAATTATTTTCAAAATAAATTACAATATTTTTAAGTTAAATTAAATTATTTTGAAATTACATTAAATTATTTTTGTATTAAATAAAATTAAATTATTTTCAAACTAAATTGAATTATTTAAAAAAAAAATTAAATTAAGTTATTTTAGTTAAAATAAATTATTTTCATATTAAATTAAATTATTTTCAAACTAAATTAAATTATTTTTAAATCAAATTAAATTATTTTCAATTTAAATTAAATTATTTTTATATTAAATTTAAATTTATTTATTTTCAAATTAAATTAAATTATTTTTAAATTTAATTAAATTAAAATATTATCAAATAAAATAAAATTATTTTCCAATTAAATTAAATTATTTTAAAATAAAATAAAATTATTTTTAAATAAAATTAAATTATTTTCAAATTAAATTAAATTACTTTTAAATAAAATAAATTTATTTTCAAATTAAATTAAATTATTTACAAATTAAAATGTATTATTTTTAAATTAATTTAAATTATTTTCAAATTAAATTAAACTATTTTCAAACTAAATTAAATTAAATTTGAAAAGTTTTAATAACATCCACTTTGGGACAGCTTTACTAATTAAATCAAGGGAGGGACACGGAAATCTTTTGTTACTCTTTAGCACACAGCGCTCTAGATGCATTATGTGAGCCTTTCGCTACGTCAAAGCAAGTAACTAGAAAGGTCAAGACCTTTGACGTAGCAAAAGGCTCACACAATGCATCTAGAGCGCTGTGTGCTAAAGAGTAACAGAAGATTTCCGTGTCCCTCCCTTGATTTAATTAGTAAAGCTGTCCCAAAGTGGATGTTATTAAAACTTTTCAAATTTGAGTAGGCATTGTCTGTGTGACTGTTATAAATAGTTGTCAATTAAATTAAATTATTTTCAAATTAAATTAAATTAAATTATTTTCACAAAAATTTAAATTATTTTTATATTAAATTAAATTAAATTATTTTCAAACAAAATTAAATTATTTTCAAATTTAATTAAATTAAATTAAATTATTTTCAAATTAAATTAAAAATTTTTCAAACTAAATTAATTTAATTTTAAATTAAATTAAATAATTTTGAAAATAAATTAAATTATTTTTAATTTTAATTACATTAAGTTATTCTGAATTTTAATTAAATTATTTTTAAAGTTAATTAAATTACATTATTTTCAAATTAAAGTAAATTAATTTTAAATTAAATTCAATTAAATAATTTTCAAATTAATTTAAGTTATTTTGAAATTAATTTAAATTCTTTTTAAATTTAATTATATTAATTTATTTTTAAATTAAATATAATTATTTTTAAATTAAATTATTTTTAAATTATATTAAGTAATTTTCAAATTAAATTAAATTATTTTTAAATTTAATTGAAATAAATTATTTTCAATTTAAATTTAGTTATTTTCAAATTTAATTAAATTTTATTTAAATTAATTAAAATTTTTTTCAAATCAAATTATATTATTATTAATTTAAATTAAATTATTTTCAAATTAAATTAAATAATTTTCATTCTTATTAATTTTAATTAAATTAAATTATTTTCAATTTAAATTAATTTATTTTCAAATTAAATTATATTATTTTTAAATTAAATTAAATTATTTTCAAATTAAACTAAATTGTTTTTAAATTTAATTAAATTAAATTATTTTCAAATAAAATTAAATTATATTTAAATTAAATTAAATTATTTTCAAATTAAATTAAACAATTTTCAAACAAAATTAAAATATTTTTAAATTTAATTAAATTAAATTATTTTCAAATTAAATTACATTATTTTTAAGTTAAATTAAATTATTTAGAAATTACATTAAATTATTTTTGTATTAAATAAAATTAAATTATTTTCAAACTAAATTGAATTATTTAAAAAAAAATTAAATTAAGTTATTTTAGTTAAATTAAATTATTTTCATATTAAATTAAAATATTTTCAAACTAAATTAAATTATTTTTAAATCAAATTAAATTATTTTCAATTTAAATTTAAATTTAATTATTTTCAAATTAAATTAAATTATTTTTAAATTTAATTAAATTAAAATATTATCAAATAAAATAAAATTATTTTCCAATTAAATTAAATTATTTTAAAATAAAATAAAATTATTTTTAAATAAAATTAAATTATTTTCAAATTAAATTAAATTATTTTTAAATAAAATAAATTTATTTTCAAATTAAATTAAATTATTTTCATATTAAAATGCATTATTTTTAAATTAATTTAAATTATTTTCAAATTAAATTAAATAATTTTTAAATTAAATTATTTCTAAATTATATTAAATTATTTTTAAATTAAATTATTTTCAAGATAAATTAAATTATGTTTCAATTAAACTAAATTATTTTCAAATTAAGTTAAAGAATTTTTAAATTTAATTAAATTAAATTATTTTCAAATAAAATTAAATAATTATTAAATTAAATTAAATTATTTTCAAATTAAATTAAATTATTTTTAAATCAAATTAGTTTATTTTTAATTTAAATTAAATTATTTTTATATTAAATTTTAATTTAATTATTTTCAAATTTAATTAAATTATTTTTAAATTAAAATAGATTAGTTTTAAATTTAATTAAATTAAAATATTATCAAATAAAATAAAATTATTTTCAAATTAAATTAAATTATTTTTAAATAAAATAAATTTATTTTTAAATTAAATTATTTTCAAATTAAAATAAATTATTTTTAAATTAATTTAAATTATTTTCAAATTAAATTAAATAATTTTTAAATTAAATTATTTCTAAATTAGATGCAATTATTTTTAAATTAAATTATTTTCAAAATAAATTAAATAATTTTTAAATTTAATTAAATTAAATTATTTTCAAATTAAATTAAATTATTTAAAACAAAAAAAATATTTTCAAATTAAATTAATTTCAAACTATATTAAATAGTTTTTAAATTCAATTAAATTAAATTTATTTCAAATTAAATTAAATTATTTTTTAATTAATTTAAAAAAATTTCAATTAAATTTAATTATTTTCCAAATAAATTAAATTATTTTTAAATTAAAATAAATTAAATTATTTTCAAATTAAATTTAATTATTTTTAAACTAAATTAAATTATTTTTAAATTTAAATAGTACATATTAATTTTTTTTTAAGTGAAATAGTGATGAAGATGGAATAGTTGTTGTGGATGTAATTGTAATTTTAGGGTGGAATAGTTGTAGATGGTGAAATAGTTGATGAGCATGGAATAATGCGGAGAATTTAGAAATAATGTGGCGTTTTTTATCTGGCAATTGTTCTGCCGCTTGGCGGTATGCAACCCTGTAGGCAACCCAATATGGAAAATTTAAAAGTCTAAAAGTGCCACTGGCGCTTTCATCGTCACTTGGTGCGGCATGTGTTAGACTATAGTTTATTGTAAATATACTGCCAAACTGTGCCAATCAAAGCGTTTTTGAAAGAATATGACATTCAAAACCCGCTTTATTTTTAAATATCACGCAATACTGTACAAAAAATAGGCTCTTTAGTCGTATTAGGCTCTTTATAGAGTCTTTTAATATTTCGATAAAAAATGTATTGTGCCACATTGATTTAAGCTTTTGGATCTTGATTTATCAGATCAAGACTACATACGCGCTGCGCTGCCGCGCGTTTGTCGTCTTGATTTATCTGGTTTACGACATACGCACGGCATCGCCGCGCGTATGTGGTTCACCAGTATGTGATAATGTCTTGATTTATCTGTCGCTTCGCGGTTTGCAACCTAATCTTTTTTAATTAAAATCTGCTCTATCGCGTGTTAAGTGTTAAACGCATGTTCGGTATAGTTTGGAAAAATAGACAGAAAAAAGATTTGACAAAACTTCAATTTTTTTTTTCAAAATTTCTGTATTTACAAAAATTCTGTGTCAAGGCTATCGGCCGCGAAGATACCAAAACGTCAATTTCAATAAAAAAGATGTATAATCTATATAGATCTGAATGAAATTTTAAAATAGCTCTTGCAGTGTTCATTTTATAGTTATTTGAATTTATTAATTTCTGTTATGTTCGAGTTTAAAGGGCGGTGGCCGCCGCCAGATAAAATATTTTGCAAAACTAAGGGAAATCATAGACTGACTAATTCTCTACAAATGTGTGAAAGTTTATTGTTCCACGTTGTGTGCAACTTATTAAAATATATTTTTTTTAAATCCACACATGTCAGTCACGAATTCTGATCAAAAACGAGCACGAAAATTTAAAAATATTCAAAAATTCCGAAAAAATGTATTAACATTTGAGGGATTTCAATGAAACTTTTACTGAATCTGGGTATCCACCAGAAGTATGAGATGACAAAATTTTAACGCTCCCATTCCAATGGGGATGTCGTGAGGAATGCTCTTCTTTGAAATAATTTTATGGAAATATCTCGTCAACGCCTTAAGATAGAAAATTATAACCGTGTTATCCCTATATAAGACGTCGGTGTCTACAAAAAAGTATTATTTGCAAATCTTGTAAAATCCTTCGGTTTGGTCGCAAAAGAAAAAAATATTAAAATCCCAAAATTTATCAAAGGGTCTATCTATTATTCTATTATATATTACCCCTTCTGTAAATTTCGTTTTTAAATTTTTTCGTTTGCAAAAAAAAATTTCGCCCAACGGTTCGCCTTGGAAAGATGAAAATTACCCAATTTTTAGATAAAAATCTGCTCTATATAGTAGCGTTAAATACATGTTTGGTAAACTTCGGAGACTTCGAAAAAAGAGTTGAAAGCAATTTTTTAATAAATATTTCTTTATTAGAAAAAATATGTGCCCAGGCTATCGGCCATAAAAATACCAAAACGTCAATTTCAATAGATAAATGTATAATCTATATAGATCTGAAAGAAATTTCAATATATCGCTTGCAGTCTTTAGTTTATAGTTATTTGAATTTATTAATTTCTGTTATGTTCGAGTTTGAGGGGCGGCGGCGATATCATAGGCTGACTAATTTTCTACAAATGTGTGAAATATTATTGTTCCACGTTGTGTAAAACTCACTAAAATAATTTTTTAAAGAAATCCAGACAAATGAATCACGAATTTCAAACAAAAACGAACACGAAAATTTCAAAATATTCAAAAATTGAAAAAAAATATATTAACACTGTAAGGATTTTGTGGCGACTCGCGGTTGGTTTACCGCGAGTTATGATGTTACGTGCAAATTAATGTTATATTTCCACCAAAAATGTCTTATGATATAGGAGAAAGAATTAAGTGATTGGGTGAATTGAGTTAAGAATATAACAAGGAGATACAAGTGTATTTGAAATGCGGCTGGCGCTACAAAGTATAAAACTTAACTTTAAACAAATTTAACTCACTAAACTTAACTTAACATAGAAGTGATAGAACTGAAACTCTCAACTGGACTGGTTTTGTGAACAGATGACACAAACCTTTTTTATGCTAAAATAAGATCTAGGCGTTAAAACTAAAAGGTAGGAAAATCAGGGGTAGGAAATTCGGCAACGAATAGTAACGTAGGAAAGTGATTATAAGGCGGAATAATTAACAAATCCTGCACTTCGGAAACTATGCAGGGAAGAGGAGAAAGGTGCAAGACTTTCTACCTGGATGGGCCGAACATTTACAAATATTTACACAGATTATAAGATTGAAAACCTTTGAAGACTTAAAGAATTCGGGATCAGCTAATTTAATATTTTTAGGTATGTCGAGACCTACTTGATCAATAGTGATCGACGGTATCGCCTGACTAATTTTAGGTACGATTAAAAATTCAGCAGATTCCCTGTAATTATTGCATCGGGATTGCAATGTCGCACGAGCAGAATGCTTTACGCTAGTGGAGGTATTATCAATTCCAGTAACATAAATATTAGCTGGTTTTTTAATTAGATTCAAAAAATTTACAATTTTTTCAGTTATGAAATGTGCCTGAGAACCTGCATCTAAAAATACACGAATGGTTTTAGTTTTTCCTTGATGATTTACCATGTCAACCAAGGCAGTAGCCAGTAAAGCATGTGAGCTTACTTGAGTTTGCAAGCTAGTATTATTAGACACAAAATGCGAAGAAACTTGAGAGTTTGCTGGCTGATTAGAACAATTATTTGTTTTTTCAAAATGTAAAAGAGTATGATGTTTTTGTTTGCAATTTCGACAAGATTGAGAGATACATTTGGAGGCCCAATGTCCCTTTTTAAGACAATTAGTACACCAACCACCCTTTCTCGATGCCTCGTAACGGGCATGAGGATCTAAAGCCGCAAATTGGCTGCATTTGTAAACTAGATGATTAGTTTCATCGCAGTATACACAAGACTGCTCCTGAGTGGCAGCAGCAAAGGTTTGTTGTAAACGAGTATTAGATCGAATATTAGTATTAGGTTTTACGGGTGCAGGTTTCGGAGTCTGAACTCTAAGTCCTTCTACCTGCGCACGCCTTTTTAGAAAATCTATTAAATTATTTAAGGTAGGGTGCGCAATACCACTACTGCAATCTTCCCATCGGTCACGAGCGGAAGAATCAAGTTTTTCCCGTAATAATACAATTAATATGGAGTCCCATGAATTTATGGGTTCTCCCAGCGCTTGAAGAGCGCGTAAATGTTTTTGAAGGCAATCTAAAAATGCACGAAAAGAATAGTCTTTTGATATGGATGACATATCTACAAGAGCTTTAATGTGACAATCACGTATGTGTTTCCGATCATCATATCTTTCCTTTAAAAGATCCCAAGCTACAATGTAATTTTCGTCTGAGGATTCAATAGTTGAAATAATATCGGCTGCTTCACCTTTTAAACATCCTTTTAAGTAGAATAATTTTTTCACAGGAGGAATTTTAAGATCCTTGTGAACAAGCGAGTTAAATAAATCATGAAAGCCTAACCAAGTATCATAGGATCCACTGAATGTTGGCAACTGAATTGTAGGCAAGGATGATAAATGAAAATTATCAAGAGAGTTTTTGGATAATTGAGACAATAAAAGTTGCTGACTGAGAGCGTCTAAATTTTGTGTACTTCCTTGTTGAGAAGGTACATTATTATCATTAACGGGTTGTTGCCCCTGCTGTTGTGGATTAATCGATTCCGAGTCGCGAGTTGGAGTTTCTAAATGAGTTTGAGTCGAATTCAATAAATCTGTAGAATTATTAGTTTCCGTTGTAATAGCAGGTGGAGAATAATTTTTAGAGTATTGCTCTAGAAGTTTAGTGGCAGTACCAAAGGCGCTGAAGTAAACGTCTTCAAACTCTTCGCGATGTGCAAAAAGAGCCTCTGATTCGTCGAGCAATCCTTCAAGCTCGTCTTGATATGATCCGAATTTATTGCGAATTTGCTCTATTTCACGAAATCTTTTTTCAAGAACAAGAATATCTGATTCCGGATTGAATTTATTTAAAAAATTGGAGTACGCGGTTAAAGATCGTTTGGCACCGGCGCGCTTAGTCGTTAATGCCTTTATTTGTTCATCAGCCATATTATGAGAATAATTAGAGCAAATTAATGAAAAATAGTACAAAAAGAAAAAATATAAAGAGATATAGGCAATACAAATTGTGAAAATATGATAGGAAAAAATTATAGGTAGCCAATTGACTTACTTGACCAACTGGAAGATAATTGCAGAACCAAATAATGATGCAGGATACTGGGCGCTGCACGGGAACAGACGATGCAGTTTTCCAACAAGTGATGGTCGTTGAACAGGAACAGATGATTTCCAACGGTTACTGGATAATAGTTGATGGTGACCACGTGCACTGAGCGATGATTAAAAAACTATGTTTCACTTAATTCCTTAAACGATGAGTACGCACTGACTCGAATGTAATAATCAAAGTTAACACTGGAACGCTATGTAATTTTAAGCTATCCGGTTCGAAGGACCAATGTGGCGACTCGCGGGTGGTTTACCGCGAGTTATGATGTTACGTGCAAATTAATGTTATATTTCCACCAAAAATGTCTTATGATATAGGAGAAAGAATTAAGTGATTGGGTGAATTGAGTTAAGAATATAACAAGGAGATACAAGTGTATTTGAAATGCGGCTGGCGCTACAAAGTATAAAACTTAACTTTAAACAAATTTAATTCACAAAACTTAACTTAACATAGAAGTGATAGAACTGAAACTCTCAACTGGACTGGTTTTGTGAACAGATGACACAAACCTTTTTTATGCTAAAATAAGATCTAGGCGTTAAAACTAAAAGGTAGGAAAATCAGGGGTAGGAAATTCGGCAACGAATAGTAACGTAGGAAAGTGATTATAAGGCGGAATAATTAACAAATCCTGCACTTCGGAAACTATGCAGGGAAGAGGAGAAAGGTGCAAGACTTTCTACCTGGATGGGCCGAACATTTACAAATATTTACACAGATTATAAGATTGAAACGATATAAACCTATCCCTTCAGATAATTTTGGTATGCAATTTATGGCTATAAGCGGATCAACAAAAAGACCCAAAAAAAAAAAACATTACTAGGAAAATATCTACACAATACATTTATAATTATAAGTAGATTAAAAACTAGCAAATAACTTAAGTATCCAACAATGTGGCCTAGACAGGAGGATAAGCTACATAATGCTTGGAAATTTCCAGACATAAATAAATCGAAAAACAACTAAATGTATTTAAAATTTAAATAAAATAAAAGGTGTTAAATGCACGTTTTTAAAGCCATAAATAGCTTATTTATATGGCTGTCTAGCAGACGTAACGGTTTTCGTACGTTATTTTATATATTAGCTACACGACGGAACAGATTTCAACAAAAAATTTACCGAATGTAGGTGGCCAGATGAAGTATGGAAGAATGCTCCGCCTCCAATGGGGACGGCGTGCCAAATGATTTTCTCTTCAAATGGATTTTGCAAATATCTCGTCAACGCCTCAAAATAGAACATTATAACCGGGATGTCCGTATGTAGGATGTCGGTGTGAACTAAAAAGTATTCTTTCCAAATTTTGTAAAAATCTTCGGTTTAGACGCAAAAGAAAAAATATAGGTTTTTTTAAATTCTAAAAATTTTAACCTCTGAATTTCATTTTGCAGTTTACATAGGTTTTGTCAAAAATCTCCGATAAAAATGTTTGTCTTGGAAAGATGAAAATGACACAATATTTAGATTAAAATCTGCTCTATGAAAGAGCGCTAAATGGATATATATTTGCAAGTTTTCAATGAGTATTATAAAAAATTTATTATAAAAAATTCTGTGTCAAGGCTATCGGCCACGAAGATAACAAAGCGTCAATTTGAATAGAAAAGTTTATTATCAATATAGATCTGAAAGCAATTTCAATATATCTGTTACAGCTTTCAATTTATAGTTATTTGTATTTATTATCTTTTGTTATAGCCGAGTTTGAGGGGCGGCGGCGGCCGCCAGATAAAATATTTTGCAAAACTAACTCAGGGATATCCTAGACTGACTAATTCTCTACAAATTTGTGAAGTTTTATTGTTCCACATTGTGTGAAACTAAAATATTTTTTAAATGAATCCAGACGTCAATAAAGAATTCCAACATGCTACGGCAGCCACCGCCAGATCAAATATTTTTCGAAAATGATTTGTTAGAAATTGAGGTACTAGACAGATCGACTTTTTCTTTAGAAGCGTGTACAATTTTATTGTTCCACATGCTGTAGAATCTATTTAAACATTCTTTTAAAGAAACCAGCCGTCAATTTAAATGAGAAACGTGGTCAATGATTTAGATTTTTCACCCAGGATAAATAATGCACTTGTTAATTTGTATGTTACAAAAAAATAACGTTTATTACCAAATTAATTACACTTAATACTCGGAAAAGAAAAACAGTTTTAATAACAAATACTTTGGCACATAAATCCACTAATATCACATGTTCCAAAATGATTTCCACTGATGCGCACAGTGCAAGTGAAACGTAGAAACATAGTTTCAGAATGTCGGCAATTTCCGGCGGAAGTACACCGTTCAAAAATTTCTGAAAAATTCGCATGCGCCTCTTAGCCAGGACTCAAAATGCGAATTTCTTTTTTTTGCAATAACTTTGCCAGTTGCGAACTTTTTAGCCCTTTAGAACTTTTTAATAGCCTATGGCATGGTCCAGTCTGTTCTCGATCTGCCACTATGGGGCAGGAAGTTGTGTCATTTGTACTTTTGTAGATCTCGATTGCGGATTGACATCCTACCGGTTTGCTACTATCGGGCGTGGCGACCTCGTGGTTTCTGCGAATCGGCAAATCGGCACATCGTACGCAAGACACCGTCGGCCTGTATCGATCGATTTAGAAAAAATTGCAAAATTCCACCCACTTCCGGTTCGGCAGCCGATAACGTCCGGTTTTGCAAAAAAATGTACCGCACGGCCATTTTTGCAAAACCTCGCACGGCCTCTTCGAAGACCTAGAGAGAAAGAATCTACGAAACCGGACCCGCAAACGGGATGGCGTTCTGTTCAGCGGTCGGCACGCAATGGAACGTCAAAGAAGATTTTTTTTTTCGGTTTTTCGCACTTTTCTGTTGAGATGACAGTTTAGTGCGGAAAAAATCGGATAGCAGACTCCAGATAGCACTATTCGCATCGCAATCGGTCCAAATGCGGCCGCTCGGCGACCGAGAAACGGAAATTTCGTTTTTGCGCCGTTTATAATTTTTTTTTAAATTAAATAAAATTATTTTAAAATTAAATTAAATTATTTTCAAATTAAATAAAATTATTTTTTAACATATTTAAATTAAAATATTTTAAAATTAAATTAAATTATTTTTAAATTAAATTAAATTACTTTTAAATTAAATTGAATTATTTTTAAATTAAAATAATTTAAATTATTTTCAAATTAAATGAAGTTAATTTGAAGATAATTTAATTTAATTTAATTTGAAAATAATTAAATTTAATTAAATTTAAAAACAATTTAATTTGAAAATATTCAAATTAAATTATTTTTAAATTTAATTAAATTTAATTATTTTCAAATTAAATTAAATTATCTTCAAATTAAGATGTTATTTTCAAATTAAATTTAATTAGTTTGAAATTTAAATAAATTAAATTATTTTCAAATTAAATTAAATTATTTTTATATTAAATTAAATTATTTCCAAAATAAATTAAATTATTTTTAAATTAAATTAAACTATTTACAAATTAAATTTAATTATTTTTAAATTTAATTAAATTATTTTCAAATTAAATTAAACTATTTTCAAAACAAATTAAATTAGTTTTCAATTATATTAAATTATTTCTAAATTTAATTACATTAAATTATTTTCAAATTAAATTAAATTATTTTGAGATTAAATTATATTATTTTTAAATTAAATTAAATTATTTTTAAATTAAATCAAATTATTTTCTAATTAAATTAAATTATTTTCAAATTAAATTAAATTATTTTTAAATTAAATTAAATTATTTCCAAATTAAATTAAATAATTTTCAAATTAAATTAAAATGTTTTTAAATTTAATTAAAATCAATTATTTTTAGATTAAATTAAATTATTTTCAAATTAAATTATTTTCAAATTGAATTATTAAATTGAATTAAATTATTTTCAAAATTAATTAAATTATTTTCAAATTAAATTAAATTATTTTTAAATTTAATTAAAATGTTTTTAAATTTAATTAAATTAAATTATTTTTAGATTAAATTAAATAATTTTAAAGTTCAATTAAATTATTTTGAAATAAAATAAATTTTTTTTTAAATTAAATAAAATTATTTTAAAATTAAATTAAGTTATTTTCAAAATAAATTAAATTATTTTTTAACATATTTAAATTAAAATATTTTCAAATTAAATTAAATTATTTTTAAATTAAATTAAATTACTTTTAAATTAAATTAAATTATTTTTAAATTAAAATAATTTAATTTATTTTCAAATTAAATGAAGTGATTTTCAAATTAAATTATTTTTAAATTTAATTAAATTTAATTATTTTCAAATTAAATTAATTTATTTTCAAATTAAGATGTTATTTTCAAATTAAATTAAATTATTTTGAAATTTAAATAAATTAAATTATTTTCAAATTAAATTAAATTATTTTTATATTAAATTAAATTATTTCCAAATTAAATTTAATTATTTTTAAATTAAATTAAACTATTTACAAATTAAATTAAATTATTTTTAAATTTAATTAAATTATTTTCAAATTAAATTAAACTATTTTCAAATTAAATTAAATTAGTTTTCAATTATATTAAATTATTTCTAAATTTAATTACATTAAATTATTTTCAAATTAAATTAAATTATTTTGAGATTAAATTATATTATTTTTAAATTAAATTAAATTATTTTTAAATTAAATCAAATTATTTTCTAATTAAATTAAATTATTTTCAAATTAAGATGTTATTTTCAAATTAAATTAAATTATTTTGAAATTTAAATAAATTAAATTATTTTCAAATTAAATTAAATTATTTTTATATTAAATTAAATTATTTCCAAATTAAATTAAATTATTTTTAAATTAAATTAAACTATTTACAAATTAAATTAATTTTAAATTTAATTAAATTATTTTCAAATTAAATTAAACTATTTTCAAATTAAATTAAATTAGTTTTCAATTAAATTAAATTATTTCTAAATTTAATTACATTAAATTATTTTCAAATTAAATTAAATTATTTTGAGATTAAATTATATTATTTTTAAATTAAATTATAGTATTTTTAAATTAAATCAAATTATTTTCTAATTAAATTAAATTATTTTCAAATTAAATTAAATTATTTTTAAATTAAATTAAATTATTTCCAAATTAAATTAAAAAATTTTCAAATTAAATTAAAATGTTCTAATATTTAATTAAATTAAATTATTTTTAGATTAAATTAAATTATTTTTAAATTCAATTAAATTATTTTCAAATAAAATTAAATTTTTTTTAAATTAAATAAAATTGTTTTAAAATTAAATTAAATTAGTTTCAAATTAAATTAAATTATTTTTTAACATATTTAAATTAAAATATTTTCAAATTTTTTTAAATTAAATTATTATTAAATTAAATTAAATTACTTTTAAATTAAATTAAATTATTTTTAAATTAAAATAATTTAAATTATTTTCAAATTAAATGAAGTTATTTTCAAATTAAATTATTTTTAAATTTAATTAAATTTAATTATTTTTAAATAAAATTAAATTATCTTCAAATTAAGATGTTATTTTCAAATTAAATTTAATTATTTTGAAATTTAAATAAATTAAATTATTTTCAAATTAAATTAAATTATTTTTATATTAAATTAAATTGTTTCCAAAGTAAATTAAATTATTTTTAAATTAAATTAAACTATTTACAAATTAAATTAAATTATTTTTAAATTTAATTAAAATATTTTCAAATTAAATTAAACTATTTTCAAATTAAATTAAATTAGTTTTCAATTATATTAAATTATTTCTAAATTTAATTACATTAAATTATTTTCAAATTAAATTAAATTATTTTGAGATTAAATTATATTATTTTTAAATTAAATTAAATTATTTTTAAATTAAATCAAATTATTTTCTAATTAAATTAAATTATTTTCAAATTAAATTAAATTATTTTTAAATTAAATTAAATTATTTCCAAATTAAATTAAATAATTTTCAAATTAAATTAAAATGTTTTTAAATTTAATTAAATTAAATTATTTTTAGGTTAAATTAAATTATTTTCAAATTTAATTATTTTCAAATTGAATTATTAAATTGAATTAAATTATTATCAAAATTAATTAAATTATTTTCAAATTAAATTAAATTATTTTTAAATTTAATTAAAATGTTTTTAAATTTAATTAAATTAAATTATTTTTAGATTAAATTAAATAATTTTAAAGTTCAATTAAATTATTTTGAAATAAAATAAATTTTTTTTTAAATTAAATAAAATTATTTTAAAATTAAATTAAGTTATTTTCAAAATAAATTAAATTATTTTTTAACATATTTAAATTAAAATATTTTCAAATTAAATTAAATTATTTTTAAATTAAATTAAATTACTTTTAAATTAAATTAAATTATTTTTAAATTAAAATAATTTAATTTATTTTCAAATTAAATGAAGTGATTTTCAAATTAAATTATTTTTAAATTTAATTAAATTTAATTATTTTCAAATTAAATTAATTTATTTTCAAATTAAGATGTTATTTTCAAATTAAATTAAATTATTTTGAAATTTAAATAAATTAAATTATTTTCAAATTAAATTAAATTATTTTTATATTAAATTAAATTATTTCCAAATTAAATTTAATTATTTTTAAATTAAATTAAACTATTTACAAATTAAATTAAATTATTTTTAAATTTAATTAAATTATTTTCAAATTAAATTAAACTCTTTTCAAATTAAATTAAATTAGTTTTCAATTATATTAAATTATTTCTAAATTTAATTACATTAAATTATTTTCAAATTAAATTAAATTATTTTGAGATTAAATTATATTATTTTTAAATTAAATTAAATTATTTTTAAATTAAATCAAATTATTTTCTAATTAAATTAAATTATTTTCAAATTAAGATGTTATTTTCAAATTAAATTAAATTATTTTGAAATTTAAATAAATTAAATTATTTTCAAATTAAATTAAATTATTTTTATATTAAATTAAATTATTTCCAAATTAAATTAAATTATTTTTAAATTAAATTAAACTATTTACAAATTAAATTAATTTTAAATTTAATTAAATTATTTTCAAATTAAATTAAACTATTTTCAAATTAAATTAAATTAGTTTTCAATTAAATTAAATTATTTCTAAATTTAATTACATTAAATTATTTTCAAATTAAATTAAATTATTTTGAGATTAAATTATATTATTTTTAAATTAAATTATAGTATTTTTAAATTAAATCAAATTATTTTCTAATTAAATTAAATTATTTTCAAATTAAATTAAATTATTTTTAAATTAAATTAAATTATTTCCAAATTAAATTAAAAAATTTTCAAATTAAATTAAAATGTTCTAATATTTAATTAAATTAAATTATTTTTAGATTAAATTAAATTATTTTTAAATTCAATTAAATTATGTTCAAATAAAATTAAATTTTTTTTAAATTAAATAAAATTATTTTAAAATTAAATTAAATTAGTTTCAAATTAAATTATTTTTTAACATATTTAAATTAAAATATTTTCAAATTTTTTTAAATTAAATTATTATTAAATTAAATTAAATTACTTTTAAATTAAATTAAATTATTTTTAAATTAAAATAATTTAAATTATTTTCAAATTAAATGAAGTTATTTTCAAATTAAATTATTTTTAAATTTAATTAAATTTAATTATTTTTAAATAAAATTAAATTATCTTCAAATTAAGATGTTATTTTCAAATTAATTTTAATTATTTTGAAATTTAAATAAATTAAATTATTTTCAAATTAAATTAAATTATTTTTATATTAAATTAAATTGTTTCCAAAGTAAATTAAATTATTTTTAAATTAAATTAAACTATTTACAAATTAAATTAAATTATTTTTAAATTTAATTAAAATATTTTCAAATTAAATTAAACTATTTTCAAATTAAATTAAATTAGTTTTCAATTATATTAAATTATTTCTAAATTTAATTACATTAAATTATTTTCAAATTAAATTAAATTATTTTGAGATTAAATTATATTATTTTTAAATTAAATTAAATTATTTTTAAATTAAATCAAATTATTTTCTAATTAAATTAAATTATTTTCAAATTAAATTAAATTATTTTTAAATTAAATTAAATTATTTCCAAATTAAATTAAATAATTTTCAAATTAAATTAAAATGTTTTTAAATTTAATTAAATTAAATTATTTTTAGATTAAATTAAATTATTTTCAAATTCAATTAAATTATTTTGAAATAAAAATAATTTTTTTTTTAAATTAAATAAAATTATTTTAAAATTAAATTAAATTATTTTCAAATTAAATTAAATTATTTTTTAACATATTTAAATTAAAATATTTTCAAATTAAATTAAATTATTTTTAAATTAAAATAATTTAAATTATTTTCAAATTAAATGAAGTTATTTTCAAATTAAATTATTTTTAAATTTAATTAAATTAAATTATTTTCAAATTAAATTAAATTAATTTCAAATTAAATTTAAATATTTTCAAATTAAATTAAATTATTTTCAAATTTAGATGGTATTTTCAAATTAAATTAAATTATTTTTAAATTTAAATAAAATAAATTATTTTCAAGTTAAATTTAATTATTTTTAAATTAAATTAAATTGCTTTCAAATTAAAATAAATTATTTTCAAATCAAATTATTTTTAAACTAAATTAAAATATTTTTGATTTTAATTAAATTAAATTATTTTCAAATTAAATTAAATTATTTTTATATTAAATTAAATTATCAAAATAATTAAATTAAATTATTTTCAAAAAAAATTAAACTATTTTTAAATTAAATTAAATAATTTTTAAATTAAACACAATTATTTTCTAATTAAATTAAATTATTTTCAAATCATATTAAATTATTTTTAAATTAATTGAAATTATTTCCAAATTAAATTAAATAATTTTCAAATTAAATTATTTTCACACTAAATTGAATTATTTTTTATTTTATTTAAATTAAATTATTTTCAAAAAAAACCTAACCTAACCTAACCTAAATTATTTTCAAACTAATTTATATTATATTCATATTAAACTAAATTATTTTTTACTTTATTTAAATTAAATTATTGTCAAATTAAATTATTTTTAAATTAAATTAAATTATTTTTAAATTAAATTAAATTATTTACAAATTAAATTAAATTATTTTCAAATTAAATTAAATTATTTTCAAATTAAATTAAATTATTTTCCTATTAAATTATTTTTAAATAGAACTAAATTATTTTTAAATTAATTTAAATTATTTTCAATTTAAATTAAATTATTTCCAAATTAAATTAAATTATTTTCAAATAAAATAAAATTATTTTTAAAATTAATTAAATTAAAAAAATTTCAAATAAAATTTAATAAATTTTAAATTTAATTAAATTAAATTATTTAAAAAAAAAATTAAATCATTTTTACATTTTATTAAATTTTTTTTAAAGTAAATTAAATTATTTTTAAATTAAATTAAATTATTTTCAAATTAAATAAAATTATTTTTAAATTTAATTAAATTAAATTATTCTCAATATAAATAAATTATTTTTAAATTTAATTAAATTACTTTTTTTTCAAATTAAATTAAATTAAATTTAAATTAAATTAAGTTATTTTCAAATTAAATTAAATATATTGGAAATTTAATTGAAATTAATTATTTTCAAATTAAATTAAATTATTTTTAAATTAAATTTATTTATTTTTCAATTTATTTAAATTAAGTTATTTTCAATTTAAATTAAATTATTTTCAAATTTAATCAAATTATATTCAAATTAAATTAAAGTATCTTAAAATTAAAAAAAAATATTTTTAAATTAAATTAATTGTTTTTATATTAAATTAAATTATTTTCAAATTGAATTAAATTATTTTCAAATTAAATTAATTTTTAACAAAATTTAATTATTTTTGATTTTAATTAAATTAAATTAATTTCTAATTAAATCAAATTATTTTCAAATTAATTTATATTATATTCAAATTAAATTAAATTATATTTTAATTTATTTAAACTAATTTATTGTCAAATTAAATTAAATTATTTTTAAATTAAATTAAATTATTTTCAATTTGAATTAACTTATTTTTAAATTTAATTAAATTTAGTTATAATCAAATTAAATTAAATTATTTAGCGATTAAATTAAATTATTTTCAAATTAAATTCAATTATTTTTGAATATATTTATATTAAATTATTTTCAAAATAAATTAAATTATTTTTAAATTAAATTAAATTACTTTTAAATTAAAATAATTTAAATTATTTTTAAATTAAATGAAGTTATTTTCAAATTAAATTAAATTATTTTTAACATTAATTAAATTAAACTGTTTTCAAAATTAATTAAATTATTTTCAAATTAAATTTAACTATTTTCAAATTAAATTTAATAATTTTGAAATTTAAATAAATTAAATTATTTTCAAATTAAATTAAATTATATTTATATTAAATTAAATTATTTCCAAATTAAATTAAATTAGTTTTAAATTAAATTAAACTATTTACAAATTAAATTAAATTATTTTTAAATTTAATTAAACTATTTACAAATTAAATTAAATTATTTTTAAATTTAATTAAATTATTTTCGAATTAAATTAAACTATTTTCAAATTAAATTAAATTAGCTTTCAATTATATAAAATTATTTCTAAATTTAATTACATTAAATTATTTTCAAATTAAATTAAATTATTTTGAGATTAAATTATATTATTTTTAAATTAAATTAAATTATTTTTAAATTAAATCAAATTTTTTACTAATTAAATTAAATTATTTTCAAATTAAATTAAATTATTTTTAAATTAAATTAAATTATTTCCAAATTAAATTAAATAATTTTCAAATTAAATTAAAATGTTTTCAAATTTAATTAAATTAAATTATTTTTAGATTAAATTAAATTATTTTCAAATTCAATTAAATTATTTTCAAATAAAATTAATTTTTTTTTAAATTAAATAAAATTATTTTAAAATTAAATTAAATTATTTTAAAAAAAATTAAATTATTTTTACATTTAATTAATTTTTTTTTAAAGTAAATTAAATTATTTTTAAATTAAATTAAATTATTTTCAAATTAAATAAAATTATTTTTAAATTTAATTAAATTAAATTATTCTCAATATAAATAAATTATTTTTAAATTTAATTAAATTACTTTTTTTTTAAATTAAATTAAATTAAATTTAAATTAAATTAAGCTATTTTCAAATTAAATTAAATTATTCTTAACATTAATTAAATTAAACTGTTTTCAAAATTAATTAAATAATTTTCAAATTAAATTTAACTATTTTCAAATTAAATTTAATAATTTTGAAATTTAAATAAATTAAATTATTTTCAAATTAAATTAAATTATATTTATAATAAATTAAATTATTTCCAAATTAAATTAAATTAGTTTTAAATTAAATTAAACTATTTACAAATTAAATTAAATTATTTTTAAATTTAATTAAACTATTTACAAATTAAATTAAATTATTTTTAAATTTAATTAAATTATTTTCGAATTAAATTAAACTATTTTCAAATTAAATTAAATTAGCTTTCAATTATATAAAATTATTTCTAAATTTAATTACATTAAATTATTTTCAAATTAAATTAAATTATTTTCAAATTAAATTAAATTATTTTTAAATTAAATTAAATTATTTCCAAATTAAATTAAATAATTTTCAAATTAAATTAAAATGTTTTTAAATTTAATTAAATTAAATTATTTTTAGATTAAATTAAATTATTTTCAAATTCAATTAAATTATTTTCAAATAAAATTAAATTTTTTTTAAATTAAATAAAATTATTTTAAAATTAAATTAAATTATTTAAAAAAAAATTATATTATTTTTACATTTAATTAAATTTTTTTTAAAGTAAATTAAATTATTTTTAAATTAAATTAAATTATTTTCAAATTAAATAAAATTATTTTTAAATTTAATTAAATTAAATTATTCTCAATATAAATAAATTATTTTTAAATTTAATTAAATTATTTTTTTTCAAATTAAATTAAATTAAATTTAAATTAAATTAAGTTATTTTCAAATTAAATTAAATATATTGGAAATTTAATTGAAATTAATTATTTTCAAATTAAATTAAATTATTTTCAAATTAAATTTATTTATTTTTCAATTTATTTAAATTAAGTTATTTTCAATTTAAATTAAATTATTTTCAAATTTAATTAAATTATATTCAAATTAAATTAAAGTATCTTAAAATTAAAAAAAATTATTTTTAAATTAAATTAATTGTTTTTATATTAAATTAAATTATTTTCAAATTGAATTAAATTATTTTCAAATTAAATTATTTTTTAACTAAATTTAATTATTTTTGATTTTAATTAAATTAAATTAATTTCTAATTAAATCAAATTATTTTCAAATTAATTTATATTATATTCAAATTAAATTAAATTATATTTTAATTTATTTAAACTAATTTATTGTCAAATTAAATTGAATTATTTTTAAATTAAATTAAATTATTTTCAATTTGAATTAACTTATTTTTAAATTTAATTAAATTTAGTTATAATCAAATTAAATTAAATTATTTAGCGATTAAATTAAATTATTTTCAAATTAAATTCAATTATTTTTGAATATATTTATATTAAATTATTTTCAAAATAAATTAAATTATTTTTAAATTAAATTAAATTACTTTTAAATTAAATTTTTATAAATTAAATTAAATAATTTAAATTATTTTTAAATTAAATGAAGTTATTTTCAAATTAAATTAAATTATTTTTAACATTAATTAAATTAAACTGTTTTCAAAATTAATTAAATTATTTTCAAATTAAATTTAACTATTTTCAAATTAAATTTAATAATTTTGAAATTTAAATAAATTAAATTATTTTCAAATTAAATTAAATTATATTTATATTAAATTAAATTATTTCCAAATTAAATTAAATTAGTTTTAAATTAAATTAAACTATTTACAAATTAAATTAAATTATTTTTAAATTTAATTAAACTATTTACAAATTAAATTAAATTATTTTTAAATTTAATTAAATTATTTTCGAATTAAATTAAACTATTTTCAAATTAAATTAAATTAGCTTTCAATTATATAAAATTATTTCTAAATTTAATTACATTAAATTATTTTCAAATTCAATTAAATTATTTTGAAATAAAATTAAATTTTTTTTAAATTAAATAAAATTATTTTTAAATTAAATTAAATTACTTTTAAATTAAATTAAATTATTTTTAAATTAAAATAATTTAAATTATTTTCAAATTAAATGAAGTTATTTTAAAATTAAATTATTTTTAAATTTAATTAATTTAAATTATTTTCAAATTAAATTGAATTAATTTCAAATTAAATTTAATTATTTTCAAATTAAATTAAATTATTTTCTAATTTAGATGGTATTTTCAAATTAAATTAAATTATTTTTAAATTTAATTAAAATAAATTATTTTCAAATCAAATTATTTTTAAACTAAATTAAAATATTTTTGATTTTAATTAAATTAAATTATTTTCAAATTAAATTAAATTATTTTTATATTAAATTAAATTATCAAAATAATTAAATTAAATTATTTTCAAAAAAAATTCTAGTTAAATTAAATTATTTTCAAATTAAATTAAATTATTTTTAAATTAAATGAAATTATTTCCAAATTAAATTAAATAATTTTCAAATTAAATTATTTTCACACTAAATTGAATAATTTTTTATTTTATTTAAATTAAATTATTTTCAAAAAAAACCTAACCTAACCTAACCTAAATTATTTTCAAACTAATTTATATTATATTCATATTAAACTAAATTATTTTTTACTTTATTTAAATTAAATTATTGTCAAATTAAATTATTTTTAAATTAAATTAAATTAAATTATTTATAAATTAAATTAAATTATTTTCAAATTAAATTAAATTATTTTCAAATTAAATTAAATTATTTTCCTATTAAATTATTTTTAAATAGAAATAAATTATTTTTAAATTAATTTAAATTATTTTCAATTTAAATTAAATTATTTCCAAATTAAATTAAATTATTTTCAAATAAAATAAAATTATTTTTAAATTTAATTAAATTAAAAAAATTTCAAATAAAATTTAATAAATTTTAAATTTAATTAAATTAAATTATTTTAAAAAAAATTAAATTATTTTTACATTTAATTAAATTTTTTTTAAAGTAAATTAAATTATTTTTAAATTAAATTAAATTATTTTCAAATTAAATAAAATTATTTTTAAATTTAATTAAATTAAATTATTCTCAATATAAATAAATTATTTTTAAATTTAATTAAATTACTTTTTTTTCAAATTAAATTAAATTAAATTTAAATTAAATTAAGTTATTTTCAAATTAAATTAAATATATTGGAAATTTAATTGAAATTAATTATTTTCAAATTAAATTAAATTATTTTTAAATTAAATTTATTTACTTTTCAATTTATTTAAATTAAGTTATTTTCAATTTAAATTAAATTAATTTCAAATTTAATTAAATTATATTCAAATTAAATTAAAGTATCTTAAAATTAAAAAAAATTATTTTTAAATTAAATTAATTGTTTTTATATTAAATTAAATTATTTTCAAATTGAATTAAATTATTTTCAAATTAAATTAATTTTTAACAAAATTTAATTATTTTTGATTTTAATTAAATTAAATTAATTTCTAATTAAATCAAATTATTTTCAAATTAATTTATATTATATTCAAATTAAATTAAATTATATTTTAATTTATTTAAACTAATTTATTGTCAAAATAAATTAAATTATTTTTAAATTAAATTAAATTATTTTCAATTTGAATTAACTTATTTTTAAATTTAATTAAATTTAGTTATAATCAAATTAAATTAAATTATTTAGCGATTAAATTAAATTATTTTCAAATTAAATTCAATTATTTTTGAATATATTTATATTAAATTATTTTCAAAATAAATTAAATTATTTTTAAATTAAATTAAATTACTTTTAAATTAAAATAATTTAAATTATTTTTAAATTAAATGAAGTTATTTTCAAATTAAATTAAATTATTTTTAACATTAATTAAATTAAACTGTTTTCAAAATTAATTAAATTATTTTCAAATTAAATTTAACTATTTTCAAATTAAATTTAATAATTTTGAAATTTAAATAAATTAAATTATTTTCAAATTAAATTAAATTATATTTATATTAAATTAAATTATTTCCAAATTAAATTAAATTAGTTTTAAATTAAATTAAACTATTTACAAATTAAATTAAATTATTTTTAAATTTAATTAAACTATTTACAAATTAAATTAAATTATTTTTAAATTTAATTAAATTATTTTCGAATTAAATTAAACTATTTTCAAATTAAATTAAATTAGCTTTCAATTATATAAAATTATTTCTAAATTTAATTACATTAAATTATTTTCAAATTAAATTAAATTATTTTGAGATTAAATTATATTATTTTTAAATTAAATTAAATTATTTTTAAATTAAATCAAATTTTTTACTCATTAAATTAAATTATTTTCAAATTAAATTAAATTATTTTTAACATTAATTAAATTAAACTGTTTTCAAAATTAATTAAATTATTTTCAAATTAAATTTAACTATTTTCAAATTAAATTTAATAATTTTGAAATTTAAATAAATTAAATTATTTTCAAATTAAATTAAATTATATTTATATTAAATTAAATTATTTCCAAATTAAATTAAATTAGTTTTAAATTAAATTAAACTATTTACAAATTAAATTAAATTATTTTTAAATTTAATTAAACTATTTACAAATTAAATTAAATTATTTTTAAATTTAATTAAATTATTTTCGAATTAAATTAAACTATTTTCAAATTAAATTAAATTAGCTTTCAATTATATAAAATTATTTCTAAATTTAATTACATTAAATTATTTTCAAATTAAATTAAATTATTTTGAGATTAAATTATATTATTTTTAAATTAAATTAAATTATTTTTAAATTAAATCAAATTTTTTACTAATTAAATTAAATTATTTTCAAATTAAATTAAATTATTTTTAAATTAAATTAAATTATTTCCAAATTAAATTAAATAATTTTCAAATTAAATTAAAATGTTTTTAAATTTAATTAAATTGAATTATTTTTAGATTAAATTAAATTATTTTTAAATTCAATTAAATTATTTTCAAATAAAATTAAATTTTTTTTAAATTAAATAAAATTATTTTAAAATTAAATTAAATTATTTTAAAAAAAATTATATTATTTTTACATTTAATTAAATTTTTTTTAAAGTAAATTAAATTATTTTTAAATTAAATTAAATTATTTTCAAATTAAATAAAATTATTTTTAAATTTAATTAAATTAAATTATTCTCAATATAAATAAATTATTTTAAAATTTAATTAAATTATTTTTTTTCAAATTAAATTAAATTAAATTTAAATTAAATTAAGTTATTTTCAAATTAAATTAAATATATTGGAAATTTAATTGAAATTAATTATTTTCTAATTAAATTAAATTATTTTCAAATTAAATTTATTTATTTTTCAATTTATTTAAATTAAGTTATTTTCAATTTAAATTAAATTATTTTCAAATTTAATTAAATTATATTCAAATTAAATTAAAGTATCTTAAAATTAAAAAAAAATATTTTTAAATTAAATTAATTGTTTTTATATTAAATTAAATTATTTTCAAATTGAATTAAATTATTTTCAAATTAAATTATTTTTTATCTAAATTTAATTATTTTTGATTTTAATTAAATTAAATTAATTTCTAATTAAATCAAATTATTTTCAAATTAATTTATATTATATTCAAATTAAATTAAATTATATTTTAATTTATTTAAACTAATTTATTGTCAAATTAAATTAAATTATTTTTAAATTAAATTAAATTATTTTCAATTTGAATTAACTTATTTTTAAATTTAATTAAATTTAGTTATAATCAAATTAAATTAAATTATTTAGCGATTAAATTAAATTATTTTCAAATTAAATTCAATTATTTTTGAATATATTTATATTAAATTATTTTCAAAATAAATTAAATTATTTTTAAATTAAATTAAATTACTTTTAAATTAAAATAATTTAAATTATTTTTAAATTAAATGAAGTTATTTTCAAATTAAATTAAATTATTTTTAACATTAATTAAATTAAACTGTTTTCAAAATTAATTAAATTATTTTCAAATTAAATTTAACTATTTTCAAATTAAATTTAATAATTTTGAAATTTAAATAAATTTAATTATTTTCAAATTAAATTAAATTATATTTATATTAAATTAAATTATTTCCAAATTAAATTAAATTAGTTTTAAATTAAATTAAACTATTTACAAATTAAATTAAATTATTTTTAAATTTAATTAAACTATTTACAAATTAAATTAAATTATTTTTAAATTTAATTAAATTATTTTCGAATTAAATTAAACTATTTTCAAATTAAATTAAATTAGCTTTCAATTATATAAAATTATTTCTAAATTTAATTACATTAAATTATTTTCAAATTAAATTAAATTATTTTGAGATTAAATTATATTATTTTTAAATTAAATTAAATTATTTTTAAATTAAATCAATTTTTTTACTAATTAAATTAAATTATTTTCAAATTAAATTAAATTATTTTTAAATTAAATTAAATTATTTCCAAATTAAATTAAATAATTTTCAAATTAAATTAAAATGTTTTTAAATTTAATTAAATTAAATTATTTTTAGATTAAATTAAATTATTTTCAAATTCAATTAAATTATTTTCAAATAAAATTAAATTTTTTTTAAATTAAATAAAATTATTTTTAAATTAAATTAAATTACTTTTAAATTAAATTAAATTATTTTTAAATTAAAATAATTTAAATTATTTTCAAATTAAATGAAGTTATTTTAAAATTAAATTATTTTTAAATTTAATTAAATTAAATTATTTTCAAATTAAATTGAATTAATTTCAAATTAAATTTAATTATTTTCAAATTAAATTAAATTATTTTCTAATTTAGATTATATTTTCAAATTAAATTAAATTATTTTTAAATTTAAATAAAATAAATTATTTTCAAATTAAATTAAATTAGTTTCCAATTAATTTATATCATATTCAAGCTAAATTAAATTATTTTTAATTTATTTAAATTAAATTATTGTCAAATTAAATTAAATTATTTTCAAATTAAATTGAATTAATTTCAAATTAAATTTAATTATTTTCAAATTAAATTAAATAATTTTTAATTTAAATTAAATAATTTTTAAATTAAACCAAATTATTTTCTAATTATATTAAGTTATTTTCAAATTAAATTAAATTATTTTTAAATTAAATTATTTTCAAACTAAATTAAATTATTTTTTATTTTAATTAAATTTAATTATTTTCAAAAAAAACCTAACCTAACCTAACCTAAATTATTTTCAAACTAATTTATATTATATTCATATTAAACTAAATTATTTTTTACTTCAATTAAATTAAATTATTGTCAAATTAAATTATTTTTAAATTAAATTAAATTAGTTTCAAGCTAAATCAAATTATTTTCCTATGAAATTATTTTTAAATAGAATTAAATTATTTTTAAATTAATTTAAATTATTTTCAATTTAAATTAAATTATTTCAAAATTAAATTAAATTATTTTCAAATAAAATAAAATTATTTTTAAATTTAATTACATTAAAATATTTTCAAATAAAATTTAATAAATTTTAAATTTAATTAAATTAAATTATTTTAAAATAAATTAAATTATATTTACATTTAATTAAATTATTTTTAAAGTAAATTAAATTATTTTTAAATTAAATTAAATTATTTTCAAATTAAATTAAATTATTTTTAAATTTAATTAATTAAATTATTCTCAAAATAAATAAATTATTTTTAAATATAATTAAATTACTTTTTTTTCAAATTGAATTAAATTAATTTTAAATTAAATTAAATTATTTTCAAATTAAATTAAATTATTTTTAAATTTAATTAATTAAATTATTCTCAAAATAAATAAATTATTTTTAAATATAATTAAATTACTTTTTTTTCAAATTAAATTAAATTAATTTTAAATTAAATTAAGTTATTTTCAAATTAAATTAAATTTATTGGAAATTTAATTAAAATTAATTATTTTCAAACTAAATTAAATTATTTTCAAATTAAATTTAATTATTTTTCAATTTATATAAATTAAGTTATTTTCAATTTAAATTAAATTATTTTCAAATTTAATTAAATTATATTCAAATTAAATTAAACTATCTTCAAATTAAAAAAAAATAGTTTTAAATTAAATTAAATTATTTTTATATTAAATTAAATTATTTTCAAATTGAATTAAATTATTTTCAAATTAAATTATTTTTTAACAAAATTTAATTATTTTTGATTTTAATTAAATTAAATTATTTTCAAATTAAATCAAATTATTTTCAAATTAATTTATATTATATTCAAATTAAATTAAATTATATTTTGATTTATTTAAACTAAATTATTGTCAAATTAAATTAAATTATTTTTAAATTAAATTAAATTCTTTTCAAATTGAATTAACCTATTTTTAGATTTAAATAAGGTAAATTATTTTCAAATTAAATGAAATCATTTTTAAACTAAATTAAATTATTTCTGATTTTAATTAAATTAAATTATTTTCAAATTACATTAAAAAAATTTCCAATTAAATTTAATTATTTTCAAATTAAATTAAATTATTTTTATATTAAATTAAATTATTTCCAAATTAAATTAAATAATTTTCAAATTAAATTAAATTATTTTTATATTAAATTAAATTATTTCCAAATTAAATTATTTTTAAATTAAATTAAATTATATTCAAATTAAATTAAATTATTTTCAAGCTAAATTAAATTATTTTCAAATAAAATAAAATTATTTTTAAATTTAATTAAATTAAAATATATTCAAATATAATTTAATAAATTTTAAATTTAATTAAATTAAATTATTTTAAAAAAAATTAAATAATTTTTACATTTAATTAAATTATTTTCAAATAAATTTATAATATATTCAAACTAAATTAAATTAGTTTTAATTTATTTAAATTAAATTATTGTCAAATTAAATTAAATTATTTTTATATTAAATTAAATTATTTTTAAATTAAACCAAAATATTTTCTAATTAAATTAAATTATTTTCATATTAAATTAAATTATTTTTAAATTAAATTAAATTATTTCCAAATTAAATTAAATAATTTTCAAATTAAATTATTTTCAAACTAAATTAAATTATTTTTGATTTAAATTAATTTAAATTATTTTTAAATTAAACTAAATTATTTTTAAACAAATTTATATTATATTCATATGAAACTAAATTATTTTTTACTTTAATTAAATGAAAGTATTGTCAAATTAAATTATTTTTAAATTAAATTAAATTATTTTTAAATTAAATTAAATTATTTTTAAATTTAATTAAATTAAATTATTCTCAAAATAAATAAATTATTTTTAAATTAATTAAATTACTTTATTTTTAAATTAAATTAAATTAATTTTAAATTAAATTAAGGTTTTTTAAAATTAAATTAAATATTTTGGAAATTTAATTGAAATTAATTATTTTCAAATTAAATTAAATCATTTTCCAATTAAATTATTTTTAAACTAAATTAAATTATTTTTGATTTTAATTAAATTAAATTATTTTCAAATTAAATTAAATTATTTTAATATTAAATTAAATTATTTTTAAATTAAACCAAAATATTTTCTAATTAAATTAAATTATTTTCATATTAAATTAAATTATTTTTAAATTAAATTAAATTATTTCCAAATTAAATTAAATAATTTTCAAATTAAATTATTTCCAAATTAAATTAAATTATTTTTAAATTAAATTAACTTATTTTCAAATTAAATTATTTTTAAATTAAATTAAATTAGTTTCAAGCTAAATCAAATTATTTTCCTATGAAATTATTTTTAAATAGAATTAAATTATTTTAAAATTAATTTAAATTATTTTCAATTTAAATTAAATTATTTCCAAATTAAATTAAATTATTTTCAAATAAAATAAAATTATTTTTAAATTTAATTACATTAAAATATTTTCAAATAAAATTTAATAAATTTTAAATTTAATTAAATTAAAATATTTTAAAATAAATTAAATTATATTTACATTTAATTAAATTATTTTTAAAGTAAATTAAATTATTTTTAAATTAAATTAAATTATTTTCAAATTAAATTAAATTATTTTTAAATTTAATTAATTAAATTATTCTCAAAATAAATAAATTATTTTTAAATATAATTAAATTACTTTTTTTTCAAATTAAATTAAATTAATTTTAAAATTAAATTAAATATATTGGAAATTTAATTGAAATTATTATTTTCAAACTAAATTAAATTATTTTCAAATTAAATTTAATTATTTTTCAATTTATATAAATTAAGTTATTTTCAATTTAAATTAAATTATTTTCAAATTTAATTAAATTATATTCAAATTAAATTAAACTATCTTCAAATTAAAAAAAAATAGTTTTAAATTAAATTAAATTATTTTTATATTAAATTAAATTATTTTCAAATTGAATTAAATTATTTTCAAATTAAATCAAATTATTTTCAAATTAATTTATATTATATTCAAATTAAATTAAATTATATTTTAATTTATTTAAACTAAATTATTGTTAAATTAAATTAAATTATTTTTAAATTAAATTAAATTATTTTCAATTTGAATTAACCTATTTTTAGATTTAAATAAGGTAAATTATTTTCAAATTAAATGAAATCATTTTTAAATTAAATTAAATTATTTTCAAATTGAATTAAATTATTTTCAAATTAAATTATTTTTAAACTAAATTAAATTATTTTTGATTTTAATTAAATTAAATTATTTTCAAATTAAATAAAATTATTTTCAAATAAATTTATATTAAATTCAAATTAAATTAAATCATTTTTTAATTTATTTAAATTAAAATTGTCAAATTTTATTGTCAAATTAAATTAAATTATTTTTAAATTAAATTAAATTATTTCCAAATTAAATTTAATTATTTTAAAATTAAATTATTTTCAAACTAAATTAAATTATTTCTGATTTTAATTAAATTAAATTATTTTCAAATTACATTAAAAAAATTTCAAATTAAATTTAATTATTTTCAAATTAAATTAAATTATTTTTAAATTAAATTAAATTATATTCAAATTAAATTAAATTATTTTCAAGCTAAATTAAATTATTTTCCTATTAAATTAATCTTAAATAGAACTAAATTATTTTTAAATTAATTTAAATTATTTTCAATTTAAATTAAATTATTTTCAAATTAAATTAAATTATTTTCAAATAAAATATAATTATTTTTAAATTTAATTAAATTAAAATATATTCAAATAAAATTTAATAAATTTTAAATTTAATTAAATTAAATTATTTTAAAAAAAATTAAATAATTTTTACATTTAATTAAATTATTTTCAAATAAATTTATATTATATTCAAATTAAATTAAATTATTTTTAATTTATTTAAATTAAATTATTGTCAAATTAAATTAAATTATTTTTATATTAAATTAAATTATTTTTAAATTAAACCAAAATATTTTCTAATTAAATTAAATTATTTTCATATTAAATTAAATTATTTTTAAATTAAATTAAATTATTTCCAAATTAAATTAAATAATTTTCAAATTAAATTATTTTCAAACTAAATTAAATTATTTTTGATTTTAAATAATTTAAATTATTTTTAAATTAAACTAAATTATTTTTAAACAAATTTATATTATATTCATATGAAACTAAATTATTTTTTACTTTAATTAAATTAAAGTATTGTCAAATTAAATTATTTTTAAATTAAATTAAATTATTTTTAAATTAAATTAAATTATTTTTAAATTTAATTAAATTAAATTATTCTCAAAATAAATAAATTATTTTTAAATTAATTAAATTACTTTATTTTTAAATTAAATTAAATTAATTTTAAATTAAATTAAGTTATTTTAAAATTAAATTAAATATTTTGGAAATTTAATTGAAATTAATTATTTTCAAATTAAATTAAATCATTTTCCAATTAAATTATTTTTAAATAAAATTAAATTATTTTTAAATTAATTTAAATTATTTTCAATTTAAATTAAATTATTTCCAAATTAAATTAAATTATTTTTAAATTAAATTAAAATATTTTTAAATTTAATTAAATTAAATTATTCTCAAAATAAATAAATTATTTTTAAATTATTTAAATTACTTTATTTTCAAATTAAATTAAATTATTTTTAAATTAAATTCAATCAAATTATTTTCAAATTAAATTAAATTATTTTAAATTAAATTATTTTCAATTTAAATTAAATTATTTTCAAATTAAATAAATTATTGTCAAATTAAATTAAATTATTTTTAAATTAAATTATTTTCTAATTGAATTGTTATTTTCAAATTAAATTAAATTATACTTAAGTTAAACTATCTTCAAATAAAATTAAAATATTTTTAAATTAAATTCAATTATTTTTAATTAAAATGAAATTATTTTCAAATTATATTTTTTATTTTGAAAATAAATTAAATTATTTTCAAAATAATGTAAATTATTGTCAAATGAAATTAAATTATATTTAAATTAAATTATTTTCAATTTTAATTAAATTATTTAAAAATTAATTTAAATTACATAAATTTTAAATTTAATTAAATTAAATTATTTTCAAATTAAATTAAATTATTTTTAAATGCAATTAAATTTTTTTCAAAAAAAATTATACTTTTTTTAAATTAAATTAAATTATTCTCAAATAAAATTAAATTATTTTAAAATAAATTAAATTATTTTTAAATTAAATTATTTTTAAATTAAATTAAATTATTTTCAAATTAAATTAAAATATTTTTAAATTAAATTAAATTATTTTCAAATAAAATAAAATAATTTTAAAATACATTAAATTATTTTTAAATTAAATTAAATTATTTTTAAAATAAATTAAATTATTTTTAAATAAAATTAAATTATTTTAAAATAAATTAAATTATTTTTAAATTAAATTAAATTACTTTCAAATTAAATTAAATTATTTTTAGATTAAATTAAATTATTTTTAAATTTAATTAAGTTATTTTTAAAATAAATTAAATTATTTTCAAATTAAATTAATTTATTTTTAAATTAAATTAAAGAAATAATTTAATTTAATTTAAAAATAATTTAATTTAATTTGAAAATAATTTAATTTATTTAAATTTAAAAATAATTTAATTTAAATTTAAAATACCATCCTAATTTGAAAATAATTTAATTTAATTGAAAATAATTAAATTTAATTCAAAATTAATTTAATCTAATTAAAAATAAAATTTGAAAATAATTTAATTTAATTAAATTTAAAAATAATTTAATTTAAAAATAATTTCATTTAATTTGAAAATAATTTTGGTTATTTTATTTAAAAAACAATTTATTTTAATTTAAAAATAATTTAGATAAATTTATTTTAATAAAAAATAATTTAATTTAATTTAAAAATAATTTAATTCAATTTGAAAATAATTTAATTTAATTTGAAAATAATTTAATTTAATTTAAAAATACTTTTATTTTATTTGAAAATAATTTAATTGAATTTGAAAATAATTTATTTTTATTTGAAAATAATTTAATTTAATTAAATTTAAATATTCAAATTAAATTAAATTATTTTTAAACTAAATTAAATTATTTCTGATTTAAATTAAATTAAAGCATTTTCAAATTAAATTAAACATAATTAAATTTTAAAATTAAATTAAGTTATTTTTAAATTTATTTTAATTAAATTATTTTCAAATTAAATTAAATTATTTTCAAATAAAAATAAATTATTTTCAAATTCAATTAAATTATTTTCAAATAAAATAAAATTATTTTTAAATTAAATTAAATTATTTTCAAATTAAATTAAATTATTTTCAAATTGAATTAAATTATTTTTAAATTAAATTAAATTATTTTTTATTTGTCTAAATTATTTTTAAAATAAAATAATTTATTTTTTAAATAAAATAACCTAAATTATTTTTAAATTAAATGAAATTATTTTTTATTTTAATTAAATTAAATTATTTTCAAATTAAATTAAACTATTTTCAAACTAATTTATATTATGTTCAAATTAAATTAAAATATTTTTTTACTTTAATTAAATTAAATTATTGTCAAATAAAATTAAATTGTTTTTAAATTAAATTATTTTCAAATTAAATTAAATTACTTTCAAACTAAATTAAATTATTTTTCAATTTAAATAAACTAAGTTATTTTAAATTTAAATTAAAATAATTTTAAAATTTAATTAAATTATATTCAAAGTAAATTAAATTATTTTTAAATTATATTAAATTATTTTCAAATTAAATTAAATTATTTTTAAATTAAATTATTTAAAATTAAATAAAATTATTTTTAAATTTAATTAAATTAAATTATTCTCAAATTAAATAAATTATTTTTTAATTTAATTAAACTACTTTATTTTCAAATTAAATTAAATATTTTGGAAATTTAATTGAAGTTAATTATTTTCAAAATAAATTAAATTATTTTCAAATTAAATTTATTTATTTTTCAATTTAATTAAATTGAGTTATTTTAAATTTAAATTAAAATAATTTTCCAATTTAATTAAATTATATTAAAATTAAATTAAATTATTTTTTAATTAAATTAAATTATTTTCAAATTAAATTAAATTATTTTTAAATTTTATTAAATTAAATTATTTATAAATTTTATGAAATTAAATTATTGTAAACTTAAATTATTTTTAAATTAAATTATCTTCAAATTAAATGAAATTATTTTTAAATTAAATTATTTTCAAATTAAATTAAATTATTTTCAAACTAAATTAAATTATATTTAAATTAAAAAAAAGAAATAATTTAATTTAATTTAAAAATAATTTAACTTAACTTAACAATAATTTAATTTATTTCAATTTAAAAATAATTTAATTTAATTTTGAAAATATTTAAATTAAATTTAATTTGAAAATAATTTAATTTATTTAAATTTAAAAATAATTTAATTTAATTTGAAAATACCATCCTAATTTGAAAATAATTTAATTTAATTGAAAATAATTAAATTTAATTTGAAATTAATTTAATTTAATTTGAAAATAATTTAATTTAATTAAATTTAAAATAATTTAATTTAAAAATAACTTCATTTAATTTGAAAATTATTTTAATTATTTTAATCTAAAAATAATTTAATTTAATTTAAAAATAACTTAGTTTAATTAAAAAATAATTTAATTTATTTTAAAAATAATTTAATTTTATTTGCAAATAATTTAATTGAATTTGATAGTAATTTAATTTAATTGAATTTAATTATACAAATTAAATTAAACTATTTTCAAATTAAATTATTTTTAAACTAAACTAAATTATTTCTGATTTAAATTAAAAAAAAATATTTTCAAACTAAATTAAACTAATTTAAAATTAAATTAAATTACTTCTAAGTTTAATTAAATTAAATTATTGTCAAATTAAATAAATTATTTTTAAATTAAATAAAATTATTTTTAAATTAAATTAAATTATTTTCAAATTAAATTAAATTATTTTCAAATTAAATTATATTATTTTCAAATTAAATTAAATTACTTTCAAATTAAAAAAAATTATTTTCAAATTAAATTAAATTATTTTCAAATTCAATTAAATTATTTTCAAATAAAATTAAATTATTTTCAAATTAAATTAAATTATTTTCAAATTAAATTAAAATATTTTCAAATTAATTTAAATTATTTTTAAATTAAATTAAAGAAATAATTTAATTTAATTTAAAAATAATTTAATTTAATTGAAAATAATTAAATTTAATTTAAAATTAATTTAATTTAATTTGAAAATAATTTAATTTACTTAAATTTAAAAATAATTTAATTTAAAAATAACTTCATTTAATTTGAAAATAATTTTAATTATTTTAAATTAAAAATAATTTAATTTAATTTAAAAATAATTTAGTTTAATTAAAAAATAATTTAATTTAATTTAAAAATAATTTAATTTAATTTGAATATAATTTATATTAATTTTAAAATAATTTAATTTAATTTAAAAATAATTTTATTTTATTTGCAAATAATTTAATTGAATTTGATAATAATTTAATTTAATTTAATTATTCAAAATAAATTATACTATTTTCAAATTAAATTATTTTTAAACTAAACTAAATTATTTCTGATTTAAATTAAAAAAAATTATTTTCCAACTAAATTAAACTATTTTAAAATTAAATTAAATTGTTTTTAAATTTAAATTAATTAAATTATTTTCAAATTAAATTAAATATTTTTAAACAAAGTTAAATTATTTTTAAATTAAATCAAATTATTTTAGATTTAAATTAAATTATTTTCAAAATAAATTATTTTTAAATTAAATTAAATTATTTCCAAATAAAATTAAATTATTTTCAAATTAAATTATTTTCAAACTAAATTAAAATATTTTTTATTTTATTTAAATTAAATTATTTTCAAATTAAATTTAATTATTTTCAAACTAATTTATTTTATAATCAAATTAAATTAAATTATTTTTCAATTTAATTAAATTAAATTATTGTTAAATAAAATTAAATTATTTTTAAATTAAATTATTTTCAAATTAAATTAAATTATTTTCAAATTAAATAAATTTTTTTTTAAATTAAATTAAATTTTTTTTAAATTAAATTAAATCATTTCAAATTAAATTAAAATATTTTTAAATTCAATTAAATTAAATTATTCTCAAATAAAATAAATTATTTTTAAATTTAATTAAATTAAATTATTCTCAAATTAAATAAATTATTTTTAAATTTGATTAAATTTTTTATTTTCAAATTAAATTAAATATTTTGGAAATTTAATTGAAGTTAATTATTTTCAAATTAAATTAAATTATTTTCAAATAAAATTTAATTATTTTTCAATTTAATTAAATTAAGTTATTTTCAATTTAAATTAAAATAATTTTCAAATTTAATTAAATTGTATTTAAATTAAATTAAATTATTTTCAAATTAAATCAAATTATTTTTCAATTAAATTAAATTATTTTCAAATTAAATAAAGTTATTTTCAAATTAAGTTAAATTATTTTTAAATTTAATTAAATTAAATTATTTTTAGATTAAATTAAATTATTTTCAAACTAAATTAAATTATTTTAAAATTTAATTAAATTAAATTATTTTCAAATTAAATTAAATTATTTTCAAATTAATTTATATTATTGTCAAATTAAATTAAATTATTTTTAAACTTTATTAAAATAAATTATTGTCAAATTAAATTAAATTATTTTTAAATTAAATTATTTTTAATTTAAATTAAATTATATTCAAATTAAATTATTTTCAAATTAAAATAAATTATTTTTGAATTTAATTAAATTAAATTATTTCAAATTAAATTAAATTATTTTCAAATTAAATTAAATTATTTTTAAATCTAATTAAATCAAATTGATTTCAAATTAAAATATTTTCAAATTAAATAGAATTGTATTTAAATTAAATTAACTTTAAATAAAATTAAAATATTTTTGATTTAAATTAAATGATTTTCAAATTATATTATATTATTAATCAAATTAAATTAAATTATTTTCAAATTAAAAAATAATATTTTCAAATTTGATTAAATTATTCTTAAATTTAATTAAAATAAGTTATTTGCAAATTAACTTAAATTAAATTATTTTCAAGTTAAAATAAATTATTTTCAAATTGTATTAAATTATTTTTAAATTTGATTAATTTAAATTATTTTCAAAATAAATTAAATTATTTTCAAATTAAATCATTTTTAAATTTAATTAAATTATTTTCAAATTAAATTTATTTATTTTCAAATTAAATTAAGTTATTTCTAAATTCAATTATTTTTAAATTACATTAAATTATTTTCAAATTAAATAAAATTATTTTTAAAACAAATTGAATATTTTTAAACTAAATTGAAATATTTTTAAATAAAAAAAAATATTTACAAAATAAATTAAATTATTTTCAAAATAAAGTTAATTATTTTTTAATTGAATTAAATCCATTTTAAATTAAATTATTTTCAAATTAAATTAAATAATTTTTAACTTAATTAAATTAAATTATTTTCAAATAAAATTAAATTATTTTCAAATTAAATTAAATTATTTTTAAATAAAATAAACATAAATCAAAATAATTTCAAATTAAATTAAATTATTTTTAAATCGAATTGAATTATTTTTAAACTAAATTAAATTATTTTTAAATCACATAAAATAATTTTTAAATTAATTCAAATTATTTTCAAACGAACATAAATAATTTTTAAATTAAATTATTTCTAAATTAGATTAACTTATTTTTAAATTAAATTATTTTCAAATTAAATTAAATTATGTTCCAATTAAATAAAATTATTTTAAAATTAAATTATTTTCAAATTAACATAAATTATTTAAAAAAAAAATTAAATTATTTTTAAAATAAATTTAATTATTTTCAAACTAAATTAAATTATTTTTAAATTTATTTAAATTAAATTCAAATTTAATTATATTATTTTCAAATTAAATTAAATTATTTTCAAATTAAAAGAAATTATTTTGAAGTTATATTTATTAATTTTTAAATTTAATTAAATTAAATTATTATCAAATTAAATTAAATTATATTCAAATTGAATTAAATTATTTTTAAAATTAATTAAATTGATTTATAATCAAATTAAATAAAATTATTTTCGAATTAAATAAATTATTTTCAAATTAAATTAAAATAAATTTTTTTCAAATTAAATTTAATTATTATCAAAATGAATCAAATAATTTTTAAATTCAATTAAATTATTTTCAAATTAAATTAAATTATTTTCAAATTAATTTATATTATTTTCAAATTTAATTAAATTATTTTTAAATTTTATTAAATTAAATTATTTATAAATTTTATTAAATTAAATTATTGTAAACTTAAATTATTTTTAAATTAAATTATCTTCAAATTAAATGAAATTATTTTTAAATTAAATTATTTTCAAATTAAATTAAATTATTTTCAAATTAAATTAAATTATATTTAATTTAAAAAAAATAAATAATTTAATTTAATTTAAAAATAATTTAATTTAAAAATAACTTCATTTAATTTGAAAATAATTTTAATTATTTTAATCTAAAAATAATTTAATTTAATTTAAAAATAACTTAGTTTAATTAAAAAATAATTTAATTTATTTTAAAAATAATTTAATTTTATTTGCAAATAATTTAATTGAATTTGATAGTAATTTAATTTAATTGAATTTAATTATACAAATTAAATTAAACTATTTTCAAATTAAATTATTTTTAAACTAAACTAAATTATTTTTGATTTAAATTAAAAAAAAATATTTTCAAACTAAATTAAACTAATTTAAAATTAAATTAAATTACTTCTAAGTTTAATTAAATTAAATTATTGTCAAATTAAATAAAATATTTTTAAATTAAATAAAATTATTTTTAAATTAAATTAAATTATTTTCAAATGAAATTAAATTATTTTCAAATTAAATTATATTATTTTCAAATTAAATTACTTTCAAATTAAAAAAAATTATTTTCAAATTAAATTAAATTATTTTCAAATTAAATTAAATTATTTTCAAATTAAATTAAATTATTTTCAAATTAATTTAAATTATTTTTAAATTAAATTAAAGAAATAATTTAATTTAATTTAAAAATAATTTAATTTAATTTAACAATAATTTAATTTATTTTAATTTAAAAATAATTTAATTTAATTGAAAATAATTAAATTTAATTTAAAATTAATTTAATTTAATTTGAAAATAATTTAATTTACTTAAATTTAAAAATAATTTAATTTAAAAATAACTTCATTTAATTTGAAAATAATTTTAATTATTTTAAATTAAAAATAATTTAATTTAATTTAAAAATAATTTAGTTTAATTAAAAAATAATTTAATTTAATTTAAAAATAATTTAATTTTATTTGAATATAATTTAATTTAATTTGAAAATAATTTAATTTAATTTAAAAATAATTTTATTTTATTTGCAAATAATTTAATTGAATTTGATAATAATTTAATTTAATTTAATTATTCAAATTAAATTAAACTATTTTCAAATTAAATTATTTTTAAACTAAACTAAATTATTTCTGATTTAAATTTAAAAAAATTATTTTCCAACTAAATTAAACTATTTTAAAATTAAATTAAATTGTTTTTAAATTTAAATTAATTAAATTATTTTCAAATTAAATTAAATATTTTTAAATAAAATAAAATTATTTTTAAATTAAATCAAATTATTTTAGAATTAAATTAAATTATTTTCAAAATAAATTATTTTTAAATTATATTAAATTATTTCCAAATTAAATTAAATTATTTTCAAATAAAATAATTTTCAAACTAAATTAAAATATTTTTTATTTTATTTAAATTAAATTATTTTCAAATTAAATTTAATTATTTTCAAACTAATTTATTTTATAATCAAATTAAATTAAATTATTTTTCAATTTAATTAAATTAAATTATTGTTAAATAAAATTAAATTATTTTTAAATTAAATTATTTTCAAATTAAATTAAATTATTTTCAAATAAAATAATTTTTTTTTTAAATTAAATTAAATTATTTTTTAATTAAATTAAATCATTTCAAATTAAATTAAAATATTTTTAAATTCAATTAAATTAAATTATTCTCAAATAAAATAAATTATTTTTAAATTTAATTAAATTAAATTATTCTCAAATTAAATAAATTATTTTTAAATTTAATTAAATTACTTTATTTTCAAATTAAATTAAATATTTTGAAAATTTAATTGAAGTTAATTATTTTCAAAATAAATTAAATTATTTTCAAATAAAATTTAATTATTTTTCAATTTAATTAAATTAAGTTATTTTCAATTTAAATTAAAATAACTTTCAAATTTGATTAAATTATATTTAAATTAAATTAAATTATTTTCAAATTAAATCAAATTATTTTTCAATTAAATTAAAATATTTTCTAATTAAATAAAGTTATTTTCAAATTAAGTTAAATTATTTTTAAATTTAATTAAATTAAATTATTTTTAAATTAAATTAAATTATTTTCAAATTAAATTATTTTCAAACTAAATTAAATTATTTTTAAATTTAATTAAATTAAATTATTTTCAAATTAAATTAAATTATTTTCAAATTAATTTATATTATTGTCAAATTAAATTAAATTATTTTTAAACTTTATTAAATTAAATTATTGTCAAATTAAATTAAATTATTTTTAAATTAAATTATTTTTAATTTAAATTGAATTATATTCAAATTAAATTATTTTCAAATTAAAATAAATTATTTTTGAATTTAATTAAATTAAATTATTTCAAATTAAATTAAATTATTTTCAAATTAAATTAAATTATTTTTAAATCTAATTAAATCAAATTGATTTCAAATTAAAATATTTTCAAATTAAATTGAATTGTATTTAAATTAAATTAACTTTAAATAAAATTAAAATTATTTTGATTTAAATTAAATGATTTTCAAATTATATTATATTATTAATCAAATTAAATTAAATTATTTTCAAATTAAAAAATAATATTTTCAAATTTAAAATTATTAATTAAATTTTTTATTAATTAAATTTTTTATTGATTAAATTATTCTTAAATTTAATTAAAATAAGTTATTTGCAAATTAACTTAAATTAAATTATTTTCAAGTTAAAATAAATTATTTTCAAATTGTATTAAATTATTTTTAAATTTGATTAATTTAAATTATTTTCAAAATAAATTAAATTATTTTCAAATTAAATCATTTTTAAATTTAATTAAATTATTTTCAAATTGAATTTATTTATTTTCAAATTAAATTAAGTTATTTCTAAATTCAATTATTTTTAAATTAAATTAAATTATTTTCAAATTAAATTAAATTATTTTTAAAACAAATTGAATATTTTTAAACTAAATTGGAATATTTTTAAATAAAAAAAAATATTTACAAAATAAATTAAATTATTTTCAAAATAAAGTTAATTATTTTTTAATTGAATTAAATCCATTTTAAATTAAATTATTTTCAAATTAAATTAAATAATTTTTAACTTAATTAAATTAAATTATTTTCAAATAAAATTAAATTATTTTCAAATTAAATTAAATTATTTTTAAATAAAATAAACATAAATCAAAATAATTTCAAATTAAATTAAATTATTTTTAAATCGAATTGAATTATTTTTAAACTATATTAAATTATTTTTAAATCACATAAAATAATTTTTATATTAATTCAAATTATTTTCAAACGAAATTAAATAATTTTTAAATTAAATTATTTCTAAATTAGATTAACTTATTTTTAAATTAAAATATTTTCAAATTAAATTAAATTATGTTCCAATTAAATAAAATTATTTTAAAATTAAATTATTTTCAAATTAACATAAATTATTTAAAAAAAAAATTAAATTATTTTTAAAATAAATTTAATTATTTTCAAACTAAATTAAATTATTTTTAAATTTATTTAAATTAAAGTCAAATTTAATTATATTATTTTCAAATTAACATAAATTATTTTCAAACTAAAAGAAATTATTTTGAAGTTATATTTATTAATTTTTAAATTTAATTAAATTAAATTATTATCAAATTAAATTAAATTATTTTTAAATTAAAATAAATTATTTTCAAATAAAATTATTTTTTTTTAAATTAAGTTAAATTATTTTCAAATTAAATTAAATTATTTTTAAATGAAATGAAATTATTTTTAAATTAAATTAAATTACTTTCAAATTAAAATAAATTATTTTTAAAGTAAATTAAGTTATTTTTAAACTAAATTAAACTATTTTCAAATTACAGTAAATTGTTTTGAAATTAAATTAAATTATTATCCAATTAAATTAAATTATTTTTAAATTAAACCAAACTATTTTTTCATTAAATTAAAACATTTTTAAATTAAAATAAAATATTTTCAAATTAAATTTTATTTAAATTAATTTATTTTCAAAATAAATTAAATTAGTTTCAAATTAAATTAAATTATTTTCAAAATAAATTATTGTTAAATTAAATTTAATTATTTTCAAATTAAATTTGATTATTTTCAAAATAAATTAAATTATTTTCAAATTAAATTAAATTATTATTAAATTAATTTCAATTAAATTATTTTCAAATTAAATTAAAATATATTTAAATTCAATTAAATTATTTATAAATTAAATATATTCATTTTCAAATTATATTAAATTATTTTCAAATTAAATTAAATAATTTTTAAATTTAATTAAATCAAATTATTTTCAAATTAAATTAACTTATTTACAAATTAAATTAAATAATTTTTAAATTGAATTAAATCAAATTATTTTCAAATTAAAATAAATTATTTTCAAATTAAATTAATTTATTTTTAAATTAAATAAAATTATTTCCAAATTAAATTAAACTATTTTTAAATTTAATTAAATTATTTTTAAATTAAATTAAATTATTTTTTAATCAAAATAAATTATTTTCAAATTAAATTAAATTATTTTTAAATTAAGTTAAATAAATTATTTTCAAACTAAATTAAATAATTTTCAAATAAAAATAAATTATTTTCAAATTAAATTATTTTTAAATGTAATTAAATTAAATTATTTTTAAATTCAATTATTTTTAAACTAAATTAAATTATTTTTAAATATAATTAAATTAAATTCAAATTGAATTATATTATTTTCAAATTAAATTAAATTTTATTCAAATTAAATTAAATTATATTTAAATTTAATTAAATTAAAGTATTTTCAAATTAAATTAAAGTATTTTCAAATTAAATTAAATTATTTTCAAATTAAATTAAATTATATTTAAATTTAATTAAATTAAATTATTTTCAAATTAAATTAAATTATTTTCAAAATAAATTAAATTATTTTCAAAATAAATTAAATTATTTTCAAAATAAAATAAATTATTTTCAAATAAATTTAAATTATGATTAAATTAAATTTATTTATTTTAAAATTAAATTATTTTTAAATTTATTTAAATTAAATTATTTAAAAATTAAATTAAATTATTTTCAAACTATATTAAATTGTATTGAAATTTAATTAAATTGTTTTTAAATTAAATATTATTTTCAAATTAAATTAAATTATTTTTATATTAAATTATTTTAAAATTAATTTAAATTATTTTCAAATTTAATTAAATAATTTTTAAATTAAATTATTTCTAAATTAGATTAAATTAATTTTAAATTAAATTATTTTCAACTTAAATTAAATTTTGATCCAATATTAAATATTTTCAAAAATTTTAAATTTAATGAAATTAAAGTATTTTTAAATTAAATTAAATTAGTTTCACATTAAATAAAATTATTTTAAAGTTAAATTAAATTATTTTCAAATTAAATTATTTTTAAATTTAATTAAATTAAATTATTTTCAAATAATTAAATTATTTTCAAAATAAATTAAATTATGTTTAAATTAAACAAATTAAATTATTTTCAAATTAAATTAAATTATTTTTAAATTTAATTAAATTAAATTATTTTCAAATTAAAATAAATTATTTTCAAATTAAATTAAATTATTTTACATTTAATTAAAATAATCAATTCTCAAATTAAATTATATAATTTTTAAATTATATTAAATAATTTTTAAATTTATTTAAATTAAATTATTTTGAAATTAATTTAAATTATTTTCAAATTAAATTAAATTATTTTCCAATTAAATTAAAATATTTTCAAATTAAATTAAATTATTTTTAAATTTAATTAAATTAAATTATTTTTAAATTAAATTATTTTATATGTAAATTAAATTATTTTCAAATAAAATTAAATTATTTTTATATTAATTTAAAATATTTTCAAATTAAATTAAATTATTTTTAAATTTAATTAAATGTAATTATTTTCAAATTAAATTAAATTATTTTTTAATTAAATTATATTATTTTTAAATTAAATTATTTTTAAATTAAATTAAATTATTTTCAAATTAAATTAAATTATTTTCAAATTAAATTAAATTATTTTTGTATAAAGTTAAAATATTCTCAAATAAAATTTAACAATTTTTAAATTTAACTAAATTAAATTATTTCCAAATTTAATTAAATTATTCTCAAAATAAATTAAAATATTTTTAAATTTAAATAAATTGAATTATTTTCAAATTAAATTAAAATATTTTAAAATATAATTTATTTTATTTCAATTTAATTAAATCAAATTATTTTCAAATTAAATTAAATTTATTTCAAATTGAATTAAATTATATTCAAATTCAAATAAATTATTTTTAAATTAAATTATATTATTTTTAAAGTAAATTATTTTTAAATTAAATTAAATTATTCTACATTTAATTAAATTAAATAATTTTCAAATTAAATTAAATTATTTTCAAAGCAAATTAAATTATTTTTAAATTAAATTGAATTATTTTTAAACTAAATTAAATAATTTTTAAATTACAATAAATATATTTTAAATTAATTCAAATTATTTTCAAATTTAATTAAATAATTTTTAAATTAAATTATTTCTAAATTAGATTAAATTAATTTTAAATTAAATTATTTTCAAATTAAATTAAATTTTGATCCAATATTAAATATTTTCAAAAATTTTAAATTTAATCAAATTAAAGTATTTTTAAATTAAATTAGTTTCACATTAAATAAAATTATTTTAAAGTTAAATTAAATTATTTTCAAATTAAATTATTTTTAAATTTAATTAAATTAAATTATTTTCAAATAATTAAATTATTTTCAAAATAAATTAAAAAATGTTTAAATTTAACTAAATTAAATTATTTTCAAATTAAATTAAATTATTTTTAAATTTAATTAAATTAAATTATTTTCAAATTAAAATAAATTATTTTCAAATTTAATTAAATTATTTTACATTTAATTAAAATAATCAATTCTCAAATTAAATTATATAATTTTTAAATTAAATTAAATAATTTTTAAATTTAATTAAATTAAATTATTTTGAAATTTATTTAAATTATTTTCAAATTAAATTAAATTATTTTCCAATTAAATTAAAATATTTTCAAATTAAATTAAATTATTTTTAAATTTTATTAAATTAAATTATTTTTAAATTAAATTATTTTATATGTAAATTAAAATATTTTCAAATAAAATTAAATTATTTTTATATTAATTTAAAATATTTTCAAATTAAATTAAATTATTTTTAAATTTAATTAAATTAAATTATTTTCAAATTAAATTAAATTATTTTTTAATTAAATTATATTATTTTTAAATTAAATTATTTTTAAATTAAATTAAATTATTTTCAAATTAAATTAAATTATTTTCAAATTAAATTAAATTATTTTTGTATAAAGTTAAAATATTCTCAAATAAAATTTAACAATTTTTAAATTTAACTAAATTAAATTATTTCCAAATTTAATTAAATTATTCTCAAAATAAATTAAAATATTTTTAAATTTAAATAAATTGAATTATTTTCAAATTAAATTAAAATATTTTAAAATATAATTTATTTTATTTCAATTTAATTAAATCAAATTATTTTCAAATTAAATTAAATTTATTTCAAATTGAATTAAATTATATTCAAATTCAAATAAATTATTTTTAAATTAAATTATATTATTTTTAAAGTAAATTATTTTTAAATTAAATTAAATTATTCTACATTTAATTAAATTAAATAATTTTCAAATTAAATTAAATTATTTTCAAAGCAAATTAAATTATTTTTAAATTAAATTGAATTATTTTTAAACTAAATTAAATAATTTTTAAATTACAATAAATATATTTTAAATTAATTCAAATTATTTTCAAACGAAATTAAATAATTTTTAAATTAAATTATTTCTAAATCAGATTAAATTATTTTTAAATTAAATTATTTTTAAATTAAACTATTTTCAAATTAAATGAAACTATTTAAAAAAAAATTAAATTATTTTTTAAATAAATTAAATTATTTACAAACTAAATTAAAATATTTTTAAATTTAATTAAATTAAATTCAAATTGACATATTAATTTCAAATAAAATTAAATTATTTTCAAATTAAATTAAATTATTTTTAAATTTAATTAAATTAAATTATTTTCAAATTAAATTAAATTATTTTTAAATTAAATTAAGTTCTTTTAAATTAAATTGTATTATTTTTAAATTAAATTATTTTCAAATTAATTTATATTATTTTTAAAAAATAATTAAAAAATTTTTTTTTAAATAATTAAATGAAAGAGTTTTTAAATTATTTTATATTATTTTTAAATTAAATAAATTTTTTTTTAAATAAAATTAAATTATTTTTAAATTTAATTAAATTAAATTATTTTCAAATTAAATTAAACTATTTTCAAATTAAATTAACCTATGATTAAATTAAAATTTATTCATTTTTAAATTTAATTAAGTTATTTTTAAATTAAATTAAATTATTTTCAAACTATATGAAAATGTTTTGAAATTTAATTAAATTAGTTTTAAATTAAATGAAATTTTTTTCAAAATAAATTAAATTATTTTTATATTAAATTATTTTAAAATTAATTTAAATTATTTTCAAATTTCAACAAATAATTTTTTAATTAAATTATTTCTAAATTAGATTAAATTATTTTTAATTTTAATTATTTTCAAATTAAATTAAATTATGTTCCAATTAAATTAAATTATTTTCAAATTAAATTAAATTATTTTTAAATTTAATTAAATTAAAGTATTTTCAAATTAAATTAAATTATTTTCAAATTAAATTGTATTATTTTCAAATTAAATTAAAATATTTTTAAATTAAATTATATTATTTTTAAATTAAATTATTTTCAAATTAAATTAAATTATTTTTACATTTAATTAAATCAAATAATTTTCAAATTAAATCCAATAATTTTCAAATTAAATTAAATTATTTTCAAATTAAATTAAATTATTTTCAAATTAAATTAAATTATTTTCAAATTAAATAAAATCATTTTTAAATTTAAATAAATTAAATTATTTTAAATTAAATTATTTTTAATTAAATTATTTATTTTATAATTAAATTAAATTATTTTATAATTAAATTAATTAATTTTTAAATTTAATTAAGTTAAATTATTTTCAAATTAAATTAAATTACTATCAAATTAAATTAAATTATTTTTAAATAAAATTATATTAAAATCAATTAATTTTAAATTAAAATAAATTATTTAAAAAAAAAATTAAATTAAATTATTTTCAACATAAATTAAATTATTTTCAAATTAAATTAAATTATTTTTAATTAAATTATTTATTTTATAATTAAACTAAATTATTTTTAATTTAAATTAATTAATTTTGAAATTTAATTAAGTTAAATTTTGTTCCAATTAAACTAAATTCTTTACAAATTAAATTAAATAATTTTTAATTTTATTTAAATTAAATTATTTTCAAATTAAATTGAATTATTAAAAAAAAAAATAGATTATTTTCAAACTAAAATTAAATTATTTTTAAATTTAATTAAAATAAATTATTTTTAAATTCAATTAATTTCTTTCAAATTAAATTAAATTATTTTCTAATTAAATTAAATATTTTTTAAATTCAATTAAATTAAATTGTTTTCAAATTAAATTAAATTTATTTTTAAATTAAACTGAATTATTTTTAAATTAAATTAAATTATTTGCATACTAAATTAAATTATTTTTAAATTTAATTATATTGAATTGTTTTCAAATTAAATTAAAATATTTTAAAATTAAATTAAATTATTTTCATATTAAATTAAATTATTTTCAAATTAAATTAAATTATTTTCAAATTAAATTAAATATTTTTTAAATTAAATTGTTTTCAAATTAGATTAAATTATTTTTAAATTAAACTAAATTATTTTTAAATTAAATTATTTTCAAATTACATTTAATAATTTTCAAATTACATTAAATAATTTTCAAATTACTTTAAATAATTTTAAAATTAATTTAATTTAAATTATTTTCAAAGAAATTAAATAATTTTTAAACTAAATTATTTCTAAATTAGATTAAATTATTTTTAAGTTTAATTAAATTAAATTATTTGAAATTACTTTATTTTTAATTAAATTATTTAATTTATAATTAAATTAAATTATTTTTCAATTAAATTAAATTATTTTCAAACTTAATTAAATTATTTTTAAATTAAATTAAATTATTTTTTAATTAAATTAAATTATTTTCAAATTAAATTATATTATTTTCAAATTAAATTATATTATTTTCAAATTAAATTAAATTATTTTCAAATTAAATTAAATTATTTTTAAATTAAATTAAATTATTTTTAAATTAAATTAAATTATTTTCAAATTAAATTTAATTATTTTCAAATTAAATTTAATAATTTTTAAATTTAATTAAATTAAATTATTTTCAAATTAAATTAAATTATTTTCAAATTAAATTATATTATTTTCAAATTAAATTAAATTATTTTTAAATTAAATTACATTATTTTTAAATTAAATTATTTTTAAATTAAATTAAATTATTTTCAAATTAACATAAATTATTTTCAAATTAAATTATATTATTTTCAAATTAAATTAAATTATTTTCAAATTAAAAAATTATTTTCAAATTAAATTAAATGAAACTATTTTCAAATTCAATTAAATTATTTTTAAATTTAATTAAATTATATTATTTTAAATTAAATTATTTTTAATTAAATTATTTATTTTATAATTAAATTAAATTATTTTCAAATTAAATTAATTAATTTTTAAATTTAATCAAGTTAAATTATTTTCAAATTAAATTAAATTTTTACCAACTTAAATTAAATTATTTTTAAATAAAAGTAAATTAGAATAAATTAATTTTAAATTGAATTTAATTATTTAAAAAACAAAATTAAATTAAATTATTTTCAAATTAATTTAAATTATTTTTAAATAAATCATATTTAATTAAATTATTTATTTTATAATTAAATTAAATTATTATCAAATTAAATTAAATTATTAAAAAAAAATAATAATTTTTAAATTAAATTAAATTATTTTCGAACTAAAAAAAATTATTTTTAAATTTAATTAAACTAAATTATTTCCAGAATAAATTAAATTATTTTTAAATTAAATTAAATTATTTTTAAATTAAATTAATTAATTTTCAAACTAAATTAAATTATTTTTAAATTATATAAAATAATTTTTATATTTAATTAAATTAAATTATTTTTAAATTAAATTAAATTATTTTCAAATTAAATTCAATAATTTTAAATTTAATTAAGTTAAGTTATTTTCAAATAAAATTAAATTATTTTTAATTTAAATTAAATTATTTTTAAATAATATAAAATTAAACTATTTTCAAATTAAATTAAACTATTTTAAAATTAAACTAAATTATTTTTAAATTAAATTAAATTATTTTCAAATTAAATTTAATTATTTTTAAATTAAATTATTTCTAAATTACATTAAATTATTTTTAACTCATATTAGTTTCAAATTAAATTAAATAATGGTCCAATTAAATTAAATTATTTACAAATTAAATTAAATAACTTTTAAATTTATTTAAATTAAATTATTTTCAAATTAAATAAATTTATTTAAAAAAAAAATTAAATTATATTCAAATTAAATTAAATTATTTTTAAACTAAATTGAATTATTTTAAAATTTAATTAAATTAAATTATTTTCAAATTAAATTAAATCATTTTCAAATTATATTAAATTATTTTCAAATTAAATTATATAATTTTTAAATTCAATTAAATTAAATTATTTTCAAATTAAATTAAATTATTTTAAAATTAAACTAAATTATTTTTAAATTAAATTATTTTCAAATTAAATTACATTATTTTTAAATAAAATAAAATTATTTTTAAATTAAATTAAATTTTTTTCAATCTAAATTAAATTATTTTTAAATTACATTTAATAATTTTAAAATTACATTCAATAATTTTCAAATTACTTTAAACAATTTTAAACAAAACAAAAATTAGATTAAATTATTTTTAAGTTAAATTATTTTCAAATTAAATTAAATTATGTTCCATATAAATTAAACTATTTTCAAATTAAATTAGATTATTTTTGAACTAAATTAAATTAAACAATTAAATATAAATTATTTTTACATTTAATTAAATCAAATAATTTTGAAATTAAATTAAATTATTTTCAAATAAAATTAAATTATTTTAAAAAAAACTAAATTTAATTATTTTTAAATAAAATTAAATTAAATTATTTTTAAATTAAATTAAATTATTTTTAAATTAAACTAAAATTTTCAAATTAAATTAAATTATTTTCAAATTAAATTAAATAATTTTTAAATTAAATTAAAATTAAATTTAATTAATAAAAAAAAAAAAAATTAAATTAAATTAAATTATTTTCAAATTAAATTAAATTATTTATAAATTAAATTATTTCAAATTTAGATTAAATTATTTTTTAAATAAATTATTTTAAATTAAATTATTTATTTTATAATTAAAATAAATTATTTTCAAATTAAATTAAATTATTAAAAATAAAAATTAAATTATTTTCAAATTATATTAGATTATTTTCGAATTAAATTAAATTAAACAATTAAACATAAATTATTCTTACATTTAATTAAATCAAATAATTTTTAAATTAAATTAAATTATTTTCAAATAAAATTAAATTATTTTTAAATAAAATTAAATTACATTATTTTTTAATTAAATAATTTTTTTTTTAAATTAAATTAAATTATTTTCAATCTAAATTAAATTATTTTCAAATTACATTTAATAATTTTAAAATTCCATTAAAAAAATTTCAAATTACTTTAAATAATTTTAAAATTAATTTAATTTAAATTATTTTCAAATGAAATTAAGTAACTTTTAAACTATATTATTTCTAAATTAGATTAAATTATTTTTAAGTTTAATTAAATTAAATTATTTTAAATTAAATTATTTGAAATTAAATTATTTAATTTATAATTAAATTAAATTATTTTTCAATTAAATTAAATTATTTTCAAATTAAATTAAATTATATTCAAATTAAATTAAATTATTCTTAAATTAAATTAATTTATTTTTAAATTAAATTGAATTATTTTCAAATTAAATTATATTATTTTCAAATTAAATTATATTATTTTCAAATTAAATTAAATTATTTTCAAATTAAATTAAATTAATTTTAAATTAAATTAAATTATTTTCAAATTAAATTTAATTATTTTCAAATTAAATTTAATAATTTTAAAATTCAATTAAATTAAATTATTTTCAAATTAATTAAATTATTTTCAAATTAAATTATATTATTTTCAAATTAAATTAAATTATTTTTTAATTAAATTATATTTTTTTTAAATTAAATTATTTTTAAATTAAATTAAATCATTTTCAAATTATATTAAATTATTTTCAAATTAAATTATATAATTTTTAGTTTCAATTAAATTAAATTATTTTCAAATTAAATTAAATTATTTTAAAATTAATCTAAATTATTTTTAAATTAAATTATTTTCAAATTAAATTACATTATTTTGAAATAAAATAAAATTATTTTTAAATTAAATTAAATTTTTTTCAATCTAAATTAAATTATTTTCAAATTACATTTAATAATTTTAAAATTACATTAAATAATTTTCAAATTACTTTAAATAATTTTAAAATTAATTTGATTTAAATTATTTTCAAATGAAATTAAATAATTTTTAAACTAAATTATTTCTAAATTAGATTAAATTATTTTTAAGTTAAATTATTTTCAAATTAAATTAAATTATGTTCCATATAAAATAAACTATTTTTAAATTAAATTAGATTATTTTCGAACTAAATTAAATTAAACAATTAAACATAAATTATTCTTACATTTAATTAAATCAAATAATTTTTAAATTAAATTAAATTATTTTCAAATAAAATTAAATTATTTTTAAATATAATTAAATTAAATTATTTTTAAATTAAATTAAATTATTTTTAAAATAAACTAAATTATTTTCAAATTAGATTAAATTATTTTCAAATTAAATTAAATTATTTTTAAATTAAATTATTTCTAAATTCCATTAAATTATTTTTAACATAAATTAGTTTCAAATTAAATTAAATAATGCTTCAACTAAATAAAATTATTTACAAATTAAATTAAATAATTTTTAAATTTAATTAAATTAAAATTTTCAAATTAAATTAATTTATTTAAACAAAAAAAAAATTATTTTTAAATTAAATTAAATTATTTTTAAACTAAATTGATTTATTTTGAAATTTAATTAAATTATTTTCAAATTAAATTAAATTATTTTTAAATTAAATTATTTCTAAATTACATTAAATTATTTTTAACTTAAATTAGTTTCAAATTAAATTAAATAATGCTTCAACTAAATTAAATTATTTACAAATTAAATTAAATAATTTTTAAATTTAATTAAATTAAAATTTTCAAATTAAATTAATTTATTTAAAAAAAAAAAAATATTTTTAAATTAAATTAAATTATTTTTAAACTAAATTGATTTATTTTGAAATTTAATTAAATTATTTTCAAATTAAATTAAATTATTTTCAAATTAAATTATATTATTTTCAAATTAAATTAAATAATTTTTAAATTAAATTAAATTAGTTTCAAATTAAATGAAATAATGCTTCAACTAAATCAAATTATTAAAAATTAAATTAAATAATTTTTAAATTTAATTTAAATTAAATTATTTTCAAATAAAATAAAATTGTTTTCAAAATAAAATAAATTATTTTTTAATTAAATTAAAATATTTTTAAATTAAATTAAGTTATTTTTAAATTAAATTTAATTATTTTCAAATTTAATTAAATAATATTATTTTCAAATTAAGTTAGAATTTTTTCAAATTAAATTAAATCATTTTTAAATTTAACTAAATTAAATTATTTTCAATTAAATAAATTAAAATTAAAATTAATTAAATTAAATTATTTTTAGTTAAATTAAATTATTTTAAAATTAAATTAAATTAATTTCAATTTAATTTAAATTATTTCCAAATTATATTAAATTATTTTCAAATAAAATAAAATATATTTTAAATTTAATTAAATTAAATTATTTTCAAATTAAATTAAATTATTTTCAAACTAAAATAAATTATTTTTAAATTTAATTTAAATGAATTATTTTCGAATAAAATTAGAATATTTTCAAATTAAATTAAATGATTTTAATATTAAATTAAATTATTTTCAAATTAAATTAAATTATTTTCAAAATAAAATAAATTAATTTTAAATTGAATTAAATTATTTTCAAATTAAATTAAATTATTTTAAAATTAAATTCAATTATTTTTAAATTAAATTAAATTATGTTCCAATTAAATTAAATTATTTACAAATTAAACTAAATAATTTTTAAATTTAATTAAATTAAATTATTTTCAAACTAAATTAAATTATTTTAAAATAAAATTTAATTATTTTTAAATTTAATTTAATTCAATTATTTTTAAATTAAATTAAATCGCTTTCAAATTAAATTAAATTATTTTTAAATTAAATAAAATTATTTTTGAATTTAATTAAATTAAAATATTTTTAAATAAAATTCAATTTATTTTCAATTTAATTAAATAAAAATATTTTCAAATTAAATTAAATTATTTTCAAATTAAATTTAATTATTTTCAAATTAAATTAAATTATTTTTAAATTAAGATATATTATTTTTAAATTAAATTATTTTTAAATTAAATAAAATTATTTTTAAATTTATTTAAAATAAATAATTTTCAAATTAAATTAAATATGTTTGAAATTAAATTTATTTATTTTTAAATAAAATAAAATTAATTTTAAATTTATTGAAAATAAATTATTTTCAAATTAAATTATTTTATTTTCAAATTAAATTAATTTATTTTCAAATTAAATTAAATTAATTTATTTTCAAATTAAATTAATTTATTTAAAAAAAAAATTAATTATTTTCAAATTAAATTAAATTATTTTTAAACTTAATTGAGTTATTTTACAATTTAATTAAATTATTTTCAAATTAAATTAAATTATTTTAAAATTAAAATAAATTATTTTCAAATTAAATTAAATAATTTTTAAATTCAATTAAAGTAAATTATTTTCAAATTAAATTAAATTATTTTAAAATCAAACCAAATTATTTTTAAATTAAATGATTTTTAAATTAAATTAAATTATTATAAAATAAAATAAATTTATTTTTAAATTTAATTAAATTATTTTCAATTTAAATTAAATTATTTTCAAATTACATTTAATAACTTTCAAATTACTTTAAATAATTTTCAAATTTCATTAAATAATTTTAAAATTAATTTTATTTAAATTATTTTCAGATGAAACTAAATAATTATTAAACTAAATTATTTCTAAATTAGATTAAACTATTTTTAAGGTAAATTATTTTAAAATTAAATTTAATTGTTTTCAAACTAAATTAAATTATTTTTAAATTTTATTAAATTAAAATATTTTAAAATTTAATTAAATTATTTTTAAATTAAATTAAATTATTTTCAAATTAAATTAAATTCTTTTCAAACAAAATTAAATTATTTTTAAATTAAATTAAATGAAATTAATTTCAAATTAAATTAAATTATTTTTAAATTAAATTATTTTTAAATTAATTAAAATTATTTTTAATTTAAATTAAATTTTTTCCACATTAAATTAAATTATTTTCAAATAAAATTAAATTATTTTTAATATTAATTAAATTAAAATATTTTCAAATAAAATTTAATTATTTTTAAATTTAATTAAATTATTTTTAAAGTTAATTAAATTATTTTCAAATTAAATTAAATTATTTTCAAATTAAATTAAATAATTTTCAAATTACATTAAATTATTTTCAAATTAAATTATATTATGATTAAATTAAATTTATATAGTTTCAAATTAAATTAAATTATTTTTAAATTTAATTAAATTGAATTATTTTAAAATTAAATTAAATTATTTTCAAATTAAATTCAATTATTTTCAAGTTAAATTTATATATTTTTAAATTTAATTAATTTAAATTATTTTCAAATTAAATTAAATTATTTTCAAATAAAATTAAATAATTTTCAAATTACTTTAAATTATTTTCAAATTAAATTATATTATGATTAAATTAAATTTATTTATTTTCAAATTAAATTAAATTATTTTTAAATTTAATTAAATTGAATTATTTTAAAATTAAATTAAATTATTTTCAAATTAAATTCAATTATTTTCAAGTTAAATTTATATATTTTTAAATTTAATTAATTTAAATTATTTTCAAATTAAATTAAATTATTTTCAAACTATATTTTATTTTGAAATTTAATTAAATTAAATTCTTTTTAATTAAATGAAATTATTTTCAAATTAAATTAAATTGTTTTTATTTTAAATTTTTAAATTAATCAAATTAAATTAATTAAATTAAATTATTTGCAAATTTAATTAAATAATTTTTTAATTAAATTTTTCCTAAATTAGATTAAATTATTTTTAAATTAAATTATTTTCAAATTAAATTAAATTATGTTCCAATTAAATAATTTTCAAATTAAATTAAATTATTTTTAAATTTACTTAAATTGAAATATTTTCAAATTAAATTAAATCATATTTAAATTAAATTAAATTATTTTAATTTTACTAAATTAAATTATTTATCAATTAAATTATATTTTTTTGAAATTAAATTAAATTATTTTCAAATTTAATTAAATTATTTTCCAAATAAATTAAATTATTTTTATATTAAATTAAATTTAATTATTTTTAACTTAAATTAAATTATTTTTAAATTTAATGAAATTAAATTATTTACAAATAAAATTAAATTATTTTCAAAATAAATTAAATTATTTTTATATAAAATTAAATTAAATTATTTTCTAATTAAATTATATATTTCTAAATTAAATTCAATAAAAATATTTTCTAATTAAATTATTTTCAACTTAAATTAAATTATTTTTAAATTTAATTAAAATTAATTATTTATAAATTAAATTATTTTTAATTAAATTTAATTATTTTAAAATTAAATAAAATTATTTTCAATTTAATTTCAATTATTTCCAAATTAAATTAAATTATTATTAAATAAAATAAATTTATTTTTAAATTAAATTAAATTATTTTCAATTTAAATTAAATTTTTTCCACATTAAATTAAATTATTTTCAAATTAAATTAAATTATTTTTAAACTTAATTAAATTAAAATATCTTTAAATAAAATTTAATTATTTTTAAATTTAATTAAATTATTTTTAAATTTAATTAAATTATTTTCAAATTAAATTAAATTATTTTCAAATTAAATTAATTTATTTTCAAACTAAATTTAATTATTTTTAAATTAAATTAAATGAAATTAATTTCAAATTAAATTAAATTATTTTTAAATTAAATTATTTTTAAATTAATTTAAATTATTTTCAATTTAATTTAAATTTTTTCCACATTAAATTAAATTATTTTCAAATAAAATTAAATTATTTTTAAATTTAATTAAATTAAAATATTTTCAAATAAAATTTAATTATTTTTAAATTTAATTAAATTATTTTTAAATTTAATTAAATTATTTTCAAATTAAATTAAATTATTTTCAAATTAAATTAAATTATTTTCAAATTACATTAAATTATTTTCAAATTAAATTATATTATGATTAAATTAAATTTATTTATTTTCAAATTAAATTTAATTATTTTTAAATTTAATTAAATTGTATTATTTTAAAATTAAATTAAATTATTTTCAAATTAAATTCAATTAATTTCAAGTTAAATTTACATATTTTTAAATTTAATTAATTTAAATTATTTTCAAATTAAATTAAATTATTTTTAAACTATATTTTATTTTGAAATTTAATTAAATTAAATTATTTTTAATTAAATGAAATTATTTTCAAATTAAATTAAATTAAATTATGTTTATATTAAATTTTTTAAATTAATCAAATTAAATTAATCAAATTAAATTATTTTCAAATTTAATTAAATAATTTTTTAATTAAATTTTTTCTAAATTAGATTAAATTATTTTTAAAGTAAATTATTTTTAAATTAAATTAAATTATGTTCCAATTAAATTATTTTCAAATTAAATTAAATTAAATTATTTTTAAATTTAATTAAATTGAAATATTTTCAAATTAAATTAAATTATATTTAAATTAAATTAAATTATTTTAATTTAACTAAATTAAATTATTTATCAATTAAATTATATTTTTTTGAAATGAAATTAAATTATTTTCAAATTTAATTAAATTATTTTCCAAATAAATTAAATTATTTTTATATTAAATTAAATTTAATCTTTTTAAATTAAATTAAATTATTTTTAAATTTAATGAAATTAAATTATTTACAAACAAAATTAAATTATTTTCAAAATAAATTAAATTATTTTTATATAAAATTAAATTAAAGTAAATTATTTTCTAATTAAATTATATTATTTCTAAATTAAATTCAAATAAAAATATTTTCTAATTAAATTATTTTCCAATTAAATTAAATTATTTTTAAATTTAATTAAAATTAATTATTTTTAAATTAAATTATTTTTAATTAAATTTAATTATTTTAAAATTAAATTTAATTATTTTCAATTTAATTTCAATTAATTCCAAATTAAATTAAATTATTTTTAAATTAAATTAAATTATTTTTAAATTAAATTAAAATATTTTCAAATAAAATTTAATTATTTTTCAATTTAATTATATCAAATTATTTTTAAATTAAATTAAATTAAATTATTTTGAAATTTAATTAAATTATTTTCAAATTCAATTAAATTATTTTTAAATTAAATTATATTATTTTATAATTAAATTATGTTCAAATTAAATTCAATTATTTTTACAATTAAATAAAATTAAATAATTTTCAAATTAAATTAAATTATTTTCAAATTAAATTAAATTAATTTTTAATTAAATTAAATTATTTTGAAATTAATTTTTTTTATTTTTAAATTTAACTTAATTATATTATTTTTAAATTTAATTAAATTAAATTATTTTTAAATTAAATTAAATTATTTTTAAATTAAATTATTTTATTTTCTAATTAAATTAAATTATTTTTGAATAAAATTATTTTTAATTAAATTAAATTATTTTATAATTAAATTAAATTATTTTCAAATTAAATTAAAGTATTTTTAAATTAAATTAAAATATTTTCCAATTAAATTTAATAATTTTTAAATTTAATTAAATTAAATTATTTTCAAATTAAATTAAATTATTTTCAAATTAAATTATATTATTTTTAAATTAAATTAAATAATTTTTAAATTAAATTAAATTATTTTCAAATTAAATTAAATTATTTTCAAATTAAATTATATTATTTTCAAATTAAATTAAATTATTTTTAAAAAAAATTATATTATTTTTAAATTAAATTATTTTCAAATTAAATTATATTATTTTCAAATTAAATTAAATTATTTTCAAATTAAATTATATTATTTTTAAATTAAATTATTTTCAAATTAGATTAAATTATTTTCAAAATAAAATAAATTATTTTCAAATTAAATTAAATTATTTTTAAATTTAATTACATTAAACTATTTTCAAATTAAATTAAATTATTTTCAAATTAAATTAAATTAAATTAATTTATTTTCAAATTAAATTATTTTCAAAATAAATTAAATTATTTTTTAATAAAATTAAATTATTTTTTAATGAAAATATTTTTAATTAAATTAAATTATTTTGAAATGAAATTAAGTTATTTTTTAAATAAATATAATCATTTTTAAATTTAATTAAAAAAAATTATTTTCAAATTAAATTAAATTATTTTTAAATTATATTATTTTCAAATTAAATTACTTTCAAACTAAATTAAATGATTTTTAAATTAAATTAATTTTTAATTAAAGTAAATTATTTTCAAATTAAATTAAATTATTTTCAAATTAAATTAAATTATTTTTAAATTAAATTAAATTAAATTATTTTTAAATTAAATTAATTATTTTTAAATTAAATAAAATTATTTTCAAGTTAAACTATTTTTAATTTTAAATTAAATTATTTTTAAATTAAATTAAATTGTTTCAAACTAAATAAATTATTTTTAAATTATATTAAATTATTTTAAATTTAATTAAATTAAATTATTTTCAAATTAAATTAAATTATTTTTAAATTTAATTAAAATAAATTATTTTCAAAATAAATTAAATTATTTTCCAATTAAAATGAATTTATTTATTTTTAAATTAAATTAAATTATTTTTCAATTAAATTATTTTCAAATTAAAATAAATTATTTTCAAATTAAATTAAATTATTTTGAAATTAAATTAAATTATTTTTAAATTAAATTAAATTAATTTAAAATTTAAATAAATTAAATTATTTTAAAATTATATATTATTTTCAAATTAAATTAAATTATTTTCAAGTTAAATTAAATTATTTTCAAATTAAATTATTTTCAAATTAAACTAAAATATTTTCAAATTAAATTAAATTATTTTTAAATTAAATTAAATTATTTTTGAATTAAATTAAATTATTTTTAAATTAAATTAAATTATTTGTAAATTAAATTAAACTATTTTTAAATTTAATTAAATTAAATAATTTTAAAATTAAATATTATTTTCAAATTAAATTAAATTATTTTCAAATTAAATTAAATTATTTTCAAATTAAAAATATATATATTTCAATTAAATTATATTATTTTCAAATTAAATTAAATTATTTTTAAATTTAATTAAACTAAATTATTTTCAAATTAAATTAAATTATTTTCAAATTAAAAAAAATTATTTTTAAATTAAATTAAATTATTTTTTAATTAAATTAAATTATTTTCAAATAAATTAAATTATTTTCCAATTAAATTAAATTATTTTTAAATTAAATTATTTTCAAATGAAATTAAATTATTTTCAAATTAAATTAAATTATTTTCAAATTAGGTTAAATTATTTTCAAATTAAATTAAATTATTTTCAAATTAAATTACTTTCAAATTAAATTAAATGATTTTCAATTAAAGTAAATTATTTTCAAATTAAATTAAATTATTTTCAAATTAAATTAAATTATTTTTAAATTAAATTAAATTAAATTATTTTTTAATTAAATTAAATTATTTTCATATTAAATTAAATTATTTTCAAATTAAATTATTTTTAATTTTAAATTAAATTATTTTTAAATTAAATTAAATTATTTTTAAATTAAATTAAATTATTTTTAAATTAAATTAAATTATTTGTAAATTAAATTAAATTATTTTTAAATTTAATTAAATTAAATAATTTTAAAATTAAATATTATTTACAAATTAAATTAAATTATTTTCAAATTAAATTAAATTATTTTCAAATTAAAAAAATATATTTTTCAATTAAATTATATTATTTTCAAATTAAATTAAATTATTTTTAAATTTAATTAAATTAAATTATTTTCAAATTAAATTAAATTATTTTCAAATTAAAAAAAATTATTTTTAAATTAAATTAAATTATTTTTTAATTAAATTAAATTATTTTCAAATAAATTAAATTATTTTCCAATTAAATTAAATTATTTTCAAATTAAATTATTTTCAAATGAAATTAAATTATTTTCAAATTAAATTTAATTATTTTTAAATTAAATTACATTAAATTATTTTTAAATTAAATTAAATTATTTTTAAATTATATTATTTTCAAATTAAATTACTTTCAAATTAAATTAAATGATTTTTAAATTAAATTAATTTTTAATTAAAGTAAATTATTTTTAAATTAAATTAAATTAGTTTCAAATTAAATTAAATTATTTTTAAATTAAATTAAATTAAATTATTTTTAAATTAAATTAATTATTTTCAAATTAAATTAAATTATTTTCAAGTTAAACTATTTTTAATTTTAAATTAAATTATTTTTAAATTAAATTAAATTGTTTCAAACTAAATAAATTATTTTTAAATTATATTAAATTATTTTAAATTTAATTAAATTAAATTATTTTCAAATTAAATTAAATTATTTTTAAATTTAATTAAAATAAATTATTTTCAAAATAAATTAAATTATTTTCCAATTAAAATGAATTAAATTATTTTTAAATTAAATTAAATTATTTTTCAATTAAATTATTTTCAAATTAAATTAAATTATTTTCAAATTAAATTAAATTATTTTCAAATTAAATTAAATTATTTTTAAATTAAATTAAATTAATTTAAAATTTAAATAAATTAAATTATTTTAAAATTATATATTATTTTCAAATTAAATTAAATTATTTTCAAGTTAAATTAAATTATTTTCAAATTAAATTATTTTCAAATTAAATTAAAATATTTTCAAATTAAATTAAATTATTTTTAAATTAAATTAAATTATTTTTGAATTAAATTAAATTATTTTTAAATTAAATTAAATTATTTTCAAATTAAAAAAAATTATTTTTAAATAAAATTAAATTATTTTTTAATTAAATTAAATTATTTTTAAATTTAATTAAATTAAATAATTTTAAAATTAAATATTATTTTCAAATTAAATTTAATTATTTTCAAATTAAATTAAATTATTTTCAAATTAAATATATATATATATTTCAATTAAATTATATTATTTTCAAATTAAATTAAATTATTTTTAAATTTAATTAGATTAAATTATTTTCAAATTAAATTAAATTATTTTCAAATTAAAAAAAATTATTTTTAAATAAAATTAAATTATTTTTAAATTAAATTAAATTATTTTCAAATAAATTAAATTATTTTTCAATTAAATTAAATTATTTTCAAATTAAATTATTTTCAAATGAAATTAAATTATTTTCAAATTAAATTAAATTATTTTCAAATTAGGTTATATTATTTTCAAATTAAATTAAATTATTTTCAAATTAAATTACTTTCAAATTAAATTAAATGATTTTTAATTAAAGTAAATTATTTTCAAATTAAATTAAATTATTTTCAAATTAAATTAAATTATTTTTAAATTAAATTAAATTAAATTTTTTTTTAATTAAATTAAATTATTTTCATATTAAATTAAATTATTTTCAAATTAAATTATTTTTAATTTTAAATTAAATTATTTTTAAATTAAATTAAATTGTTTCAAACTAAATAAATTATTTTCAAATTATATTAAATTATTTTTAAATTTAATTAAATTAAATTATTTTCAAATTAAATTAAATTATTTTTAAATATAATTAAAATAAATTTTTTTCAAAATAAATTAAATTATTTTCCAATAAAATTAAATTTATTTATTTTTAAATTAAATTAAATTATTTTTAAATTAAATTATTTTTAAATTAAATTAAATTATTTTCAAATTAAATTAAATTATTTTGAAATTAAATATTATTTTCAAATTAAATTAAATTATTTTGAAATTAAATTAAATTATTTTTAAATTAAATTAAATTGTTTCAAACTAAATACATTATTTTCAAATTAAATTAAAATATTTTCAAATTAAATTAAATTATTTTTAAATTAAATTAAATTATTTTTAAATTATATTATTTTCAAATTAAATTAAATTATTTTCAAATTAAATTAAATTATTTTCAAATTAAGTTAAATTATTTTCAAATCAAATTAAAATATTTTCAAATTAAATTACTTTCAAATTAAATTAAATGATTTTTAAATTAAATTAATTTTTAATTAAAGTAAATTATTTTCAAATTAAATTAAATTATTTTCAAATTAAATTAAATTATTTTTAAATTAAATTAAATTAAATTATTTTTAAATTAAATTAATTATTTTCAAATTAAATTAAATTATTTTCAAGTTAAACTATTTTTAATTTTAAATTAAATTATTTTTAAATTAAATTAAATTATTTTTCAATTAAATTATTTTCAAATTAAATTAAATTATTTTCAAATTAAATTAAATTATTTTGAAATTACATTAAATTATTTTTAAATTAAATTTAATTAATTTAAAATTTAAATAAATTAAATTATTTTAAAATTAAATATTATTTTCAAATTAAATTAAATTATTTTCAAATAAATTAAATTATTTTCCAATTAAATTAAATTATTTTCAAATTAAATTAAATTATTTTCAAACTAAATTAAATTATTTTTAAATTTAATTAAATTATTTTTAAATTTAATTAAATTAAATTATTTTTAAATTAAATATTATTTTCAAATTAAATTAAATTATTTTCAAGTTAAATTAAATTATTTTCAAATTAAATTATTTTCAAATTAAATTAAATTATTTTCAAATTTAATTAAATTATTTTCAAATTAAATTAAATTAATTTATTTTTTAATTAAATCAAATTATTTTCAAATTAAATTAAATTATTTTCAAATTAAATTAAATTATTTTCAAATTAAAACAAATTATTTTCAAATTTAATTAAAATAAATTATTTTGAAAATAAATTAAATTATTTTCAAATTAAATTAAATTATTTTCAAACTAAATTAAATTATTTTTAAATTTAATTAAATTATTTTTAAATTTTATTAAAATAAATTATTTTAAAATTAAATATTATTTTCAAATTAAATTAAATTATTTTCAAGTTAAATTAAATTATTTTCAAATTAAATTATTTTCAAAATAAATTAAATTATTTTCAACTTAAATTAAATTATTTTTAAATTAAATTAAATTATTTTTGAATTAAATTAAATTATTTTCAAATTAAATAAAATTATTTTTAAATTAAATTAAATTATTTTTAAATTTTATTAAATTAAATTATTTTAAAATTAAATATTATTTTCAAATTAAATTAAATTATTTTCAAATTAAATTAAATTATTTTCAAATTAAAACAATATATTTTTCAATTAAATTATATTATTTTCAAATTAAATTAAATTATTTTCAAATTTAATTAAAATAAATTATTTTCAAAATAAATTAACTTATTTTCAAAATAAATTAAATTATTTTCAAACTATATTAAATTTTTTTTAAATTGAATTAAATTATTTTTAAATTTAATAAAATTAAATTATTTTAAAATTAAATATTATTTTCATTTAAATTTAATTATTTTCAAATTAAATTAAATTATTTTCAAATTAAAAAAAAAAATATTTTTAAATTAAATTAAATTATTTTTTAATTAAATTAAGTTATTTTCAAATAAATTAAATTATTTTAAAATTAAATTAAATTATTTTCAAATTAAATTATTTTCAAATGAAATTAAATTATTTTCAAATTAAATTAAATTATTTTCAAATTAAGTTAAATTATTTTCAAATTAAATTAAATTATTTTCAAATTAAATTATTTTCAAATTAAGTTAAATTATTTTTAAATTAAATTAAATTATTTTTAAATTGAATTAAATTAAATTATTTTTAATTTTAAATTAAATTATTTTTAAATTAAATTAAATTGTTTCAAACTAAATTAATTATTTTCAAATTATATTAAATTATTTTTAAATTTATTTAAATTAAATTTTTTTCAAATTAAATTAAATTATTTTTAAATTTAATTAAAATAAATTATTTTCAAAATAAATTAAATTATTTTCCAACTAAATTAAATTAATTTATTTTTAAATTAAATTAAATTATTTTTAAAATAAATTATTTTCAAATTAAATTAAATTATTTTCAAATTAAATTTAATTATTTTGAAATTAAATTAAATTGTTTTTAAATTAAATTAAATTAATTTAAAATTTAAATAAATTAAATTATTTTAAAATTAAATATTATTTTCAAATTAAATTAAATTATTTTCAAATTAAATTAAATTATTTTTAAATTAAATTATTTTTAAATTAAATTAAATTATTTTTAAATTTAATTAAATTAAATTATTTTAAAATTAAATATTATTTTCATTTAAATTTAATTATTTTCAAATTAAATTATTTTCAAATTAAAAAAAATTATTTTTAAATTAAATTAAATTATTTTTTAATTAAATTAAATTATTTTCAAATAAATTAAATTATTTTCCAATTAAATTAAATTATTTTCAAATTAAATTATTTTCAAATGAAATTAAATTATTTTCCAATTAAATTAAATTATTTTCAAATTAAGTTAAATTATTTTCAAATTAAATTAAATTATTTTCAAATTAAATTACTTTCAAATTAAATTAAATGATTTTTAATTAAAGTAAATTATTTTCAAATTAAATTAAATTATTTTCAAATTAAATTAAATTATTTTTAAATTAAATTAAATTAAATTATTTTTTAATTAAATTAAATTATTTTCATATTAAATTAAATTATTTTCAAATTAAATTATTTTTAATTTTAAATTAAATTATTTTTAAATTAAATTAAATTGTTTCAAACTAAATAAATTATTTTCAAATTATATAAAATTATTTTTAAATTTAATTAAATTAAATTATTTTCAAATTAAATTAAATTATTTTTAAATTTTATTAAAATAAATTATTTTCAAAATAAATTAAATTATTTTCCAATAAAATTAAATTTATTTATTTTTAAATTAAATTAAATTATTTTTAAATTAAATTATTTTTAAATTAAATTAAATTATTTTCAAATTAAATTAAATTATTTTGAAATTAAATATTATTTTCAAATTAAATTAAATTATTTTCAAACTAAATTAAATTATTTTCAAACTAAATTAAATTATTTTTGAATTTTATTAAAATAAATTATTTTCAAATTATTTAATTTTATTTCTAATTAAATTAAATTATTTTCAAATTAAATTAAATTATTTTAAACTAAATTTAAATTATTTTCAGAGAAAATTATATTAATTTCAAATTAAATTAAATTATTTTTAAATAAAATAAAATTATTTTTTAATTTAATTATTTTCAAATTAAATCAAATTATTTTCAAATTAAATTAAATTATTTTCAAATTAAATTAAATTATTTTTAAATTAAATTAAATTATTTTCAAATTAAATTAGGTTATTTTTAAATTAAATTAAAATATTTTTTAAATAAATTGAATTATTTTAAAATTAAATTATTTTATAATTAAATTAAATTATTTTATTTTTATATTTAATTAAATTAAATTATTTTCAAATTAAATTAAATTATTTTCAAATTAAATTATTTTATTTTTAAATTTAATTTAAATAAATAATTTCCAAATTAAATTATATTATTTTTAAATTTAATTAAATTATTTTTTAAATTAATTAATTTAAATTATTCCAAAATTAAATTAAATTATTTTTAAATTAAATTATTCATTTTCGAACTAAATTTAATTAATTTCAAAACTAAATTAAATTATTTTTGAATTTTATTAAAATAAATTATTTTCAAATTAATTTAATTTTTTAATAATTAAATTAAATTATTTTCAAATCAAATTAAATTATTTCCAAAATAAATTATTTTCAAATTTAATTAAATTATTTTCAAATTAAATTACGATATTTTTAAATTAAAATAAATTATTTTTAAATTAAATATAATTATTATCAAATTAAATTTAATTATTTGCAAATTAAATTAAATTATTTTTTAATTTAATTAAATTTATTTTTTTCAAATTTAATTAAATTAAAATATGTTTAAATTTAATTCAATTAAATTATTTTCAAATTAAATTAAATAATTTTTAAATTAAATTATTTTCAAATTAAATTAAATTATTTTTAAATTTAATTAAACTATTTTCAAAATCACTTAAATTATTTTTAAATCATATTAAACTATTTTCAAATTAACTTAAATTATTTTCAAATTAAATTAAATTATTTTCAAATTATATTAAATTATTTTCAAATTAAATTAATTATTTACAAATTAAATGAAATTATTTTTAAATTATATTAAATTATTTTCAAATTAAATTAATTATTTTCAAATTAAATTAAATTATTTTCAAATTAAATTAAATTATTTTCTAATTAAATATATTTCAAATTAACTAATTTTTAAATTTAAATAAATTAAATTATTTCCAAGTTAAATTAAATTATTTTCATATTAAATTAATTTATTTTTAAATTTAAAAAAAATAAATTATTTTTAATTTAAATTAAATTATTTTTAAATTAAATTAAACTTATTTCAAATTAACTTAAATTATTTTAAAATAAAATTAAATTATTTTCAAATTATATTAAATTATTTTCAAATTAAATTAATTATTTTCAAAATAAATTAAATTAATTTCAAACTAAATTAAATTATTTTTGAATATTATTAAATTAAATTATTTTCAAACTAAATTAAATTATTTTCTAATTAAATATATTTCAAATTTAATTATTTTTAAATTTAATTAAATTGAATTATTTTCAAATTAAATTAAATTATTTGTAAATCAAATTAAATAATTTTTATATTTAATTAAATTATTTTTAAATTAAATTTATTTATTTTCAAATTGAATTAAATTATTTTCAAATTAAATTAAATTATTTTAAACTAAATTAAATTATTTTCAAATTAAATTAAATTATTTTCAAATTAAATTGATTTGTTTTTAAATTATATAAAATTATTTTTAAATTCAATTAAATTATTTTATAATTTAATTTAATTAAATTATTTTTAAATTATATTAAATTATTTTCACGCTAAATAATTTTTAAATTAAATTAAACTATTTTCAAATTTAATTAATTTATTATTAAATTTAATTAAATTAAGTTATTTGGAAATTAAATTAAATTATATTTAAATTAAATTTAACTATTTTCATATATTAACTTATTTTAAAATGAAATTAATTATTTTCAAATTAAATTAAATTATTTTCAAACTAAATTACATTATTTTAGAATTTTATTAAATTAAATTATTTTCAAATTAAATTATTTTCTAATTAAATTAAATTATTTTCAAATTAAATTAAATTATTTTCAAATTAAATAAAATTATTTTTAAATTTAATAAAATTTAATTAGTTTCGTATTAAATTTAATTATTTATAAATTAAATTTAATTATTTCCAAATTAAATAAATTATTTTTAAATTGAATTAAATTATTTTTATTTAAAATTAATTTTTTTTCAAATTAAATTAAATTAATTTTTGATTTAATTAAATTTAATTATGTTTAAAAAATTAAATAATTTTCAATTTATTTTTAAATTAAATTAAAATATTTTTAAATTTAATTAAATTATTTTTAGATTAAACTATTTTTAAATTTATTTAAATTTAATTATTTTCAAATAAAATCAAATTATTTTCAAATTAAATCAAATTATTTTCAAATTAAAATAAATTATTTTCAAATTGAAATATTTTTTTTTAATTTAAAATTAAATTACTTTCAAATTAAATTATTTTCAAATTAAATTAAATTATTTTCAAATTAAATTAAAATATTTTTGAATTAAATTAAATTATTTTCAATTTAAATTATTTTCAAATTAATTTAATTTATTTTCAAATTAAATTAAATTATTTCAAATTAAATTAAATTATTTTCAAATTAAATAAATTATTTTCCAATCAAATTAAATTATTTAATTAAATTTATTTATTTTCAAATAAATAAATTTATTTTCAAATTAAATAAAATTATTTTCAATCTAAATAAAATTATTTTTAAAATTAAATAAATTAAATTATTTTCAATTTAAATTAAATTATTTTTAAATTTAACTAAATTAAATTATTTTTAAATTTAACTAAATTAAATTATTTCCAAAATAAATTAAATTATTTCTAACATAAATTATATTATTTTTAAATTAAATTATTTTTAAATTAAATTAAATTATTTTCAAATTAAATTAATTTATTTTTAAAATTTAATAATTTTAAATTATTTTCAAATTAAATTAAATTATTTTCAAATTAAAATAAATTATTTTCAAATTAAATTAAATTATTTTCAAATTAAAATAAATTATTTTCAAATTAAATTAAGTTAAAATTAACTTATTTTCAAATAAAATTAACTTATTTTTAAATTAAATTAAATTATTTTCAAATTAAATTAAATTTTTTTATAATTAAATTAAATAATTTTAAAAATAAATTAAATTATTTTTAAATTAAATTAAATTATTTTTAAAATAAATTAAAATATTTTTAAATTAAATTAAATTATAGTCATATTAAATTAAATAATTATTAAATTTAATTAAATCAAATAATTTTCAAATTAAATTAAGTTATTTTCAAATCAAATTAAATTATTGTTAAATTGAATTAAATTATTTTTAAATTAAATTTAATTTTTTTTTAAATTTAATTAAATCAAAATATTTTTAAATTGAAATAAAATATTTTGAAATTAAATTTTTTTCAAAATAAATTGAAATATTTTCAAATTAAATTTAATTATTTTTAAAATGAATTAAGTTAATATATTTTCAAATGAAATTAAATTATTTTCAAATTAGAATAAATTATTTTCAAATTAAATTAATTTAATTAATTAATTAAATTAAGTTATTTTAAAATCAATTATTTTCAAATTAAATTAAATTATTTTCAAGATAAATTAAATTATTTTCAAATTAAATTATATTATTTTCAAAACTAAATTAAAATATTTTTAATTTAATTTAATTATTTAAATTAATTTATTTTGAATATAAATTAAATTATCTTCAAATTAAATTAAATCATTTTCAAATTAAGTTAAATTATTTTTAAATTAAGTTAGATTATTTTGAAATTAAATTAAGTTATTTTTAAATTAAATTATTTTCAAATAAAATTTAATTATTTTTAAATTAAAATAAACTAAATTATTTTCAAATTAAATTAAATTATTTTCAAATTAAAATAAATTATTTTTAATTAAAATTAAATTATTTTAATATTAAATTTAATTATTTTCATATTAAATTAAATTATTTTTAAGTTAAGTTAAATTATTTTAAAATTAAATTAAGTTATTTTTAAACTAAATTCAATTATTTTCAAACTAAATTAAACTATTTTTAAATTAAAATAAATTAAAATATTTTCAAATTAAATTAAATTATTTTTAAATTAAATTGTTTTTAATTTTAATTATTTAATTGTATTTTTAAATTAAATTATTTTTAAATTAAATTGTTTTCAAATTTAATTAAATTATTTTCAAATTGAATAAAATTATTTTTTAATTAAATTAAATTAAATTATTTTCAAATTAAATTAAATTATTTTTAATATAAATTAAATTATTTTCAAATTAAAATAAATTATTTTCAAATTAAAATAAATTATTTTTAAATTAAATTGAGTTGTTTTCAAATTAAATTAAATTATTTTCAAATAAAGTTCAATTATTTTTAAATTTAATTAAATTAAATTATTGTCAAAATAAATTAAATTATTTTCAAATTGAATTAAATTATTTTTAAATTAAATTATTTTCAAATTAAATTTAATTATTTTCAAATTGAATTAAATTATTTTCAAATTAAATTAAATTATTTTCAAATTACATTAATTTATTTTCAAATTAAATTAAATTATTTTTAAGTTTATTTAAATTAAGTTATTTTCAAATTAAATTCAATTATTTTCAAACTAAATTGAACTATTTTTAAATTAAAATAAATTAAAATATTTTCAAATTAAAATAAATTATTTTTAAATTAAATTGTTTTCAAATTTAATTAAATTATTTTCAAATTAAATTAAATTATTTGTAAATCATATTAAATTATTTTTAAATTTAATTAAATTATTTTCAAATTAAATTTATTTGTTTTCAAATTGAATTAAATTATTTTCAAATTAAATTAAATTATTTTCCAATTAAATAAAATTATTTTCAAATTAAATTATTTTTAAATATAATTGAATTTAATTATTTTCAAATTAAATAAAATTATTTTCAGATATAATTAAATTATTTTCAAAATAAATTAAATTATTTTTAAATTTAATTAAATTATTTTTAAATTTAATTAAATTATTTTTAATTTTAATTAAATTAAATTATTTCCAAATTAAATTAAATTATTTTCAAATTAAATTAAATTATTTTTAAATTAAATTAAACTCTTTTCAAAATAACTTAAATTATTTTTAAATTAAATTAAACTATTTTCAAATTAACTTAAATTATTTTCAAATTAAATTAAATTATTTTCAAATTATATTAAATTATTTTCAAATTAAATTAATTATTTTCAAATTAAATTAAATTATTTTTAAATTATATTAAATTATTTTCAAATTAAATTAATTATTTTCAAAATAAATTAAATTATTTTCAAACTAAATTAAATTATTTTTGAATTAAATTAAATTAAATTATTTTCAAATTAAATTAAATTATTTTCTAATTAAATATATTACAAATTAACTAATTTTTAAATTTAAATAAATTAAATTATTTCCAAATTAAATTAAATTATTTTCATATTAAATTAATTTATTTTTAAATTTAAAAAAATTAAATTATTTTTTAATTAAATTAAATTATTTTTAAATTAAATTAAACTTATTTCAAATTAACTTAAATTATTTTCTAATTAAATTAAATTATTTTCAAATTATAATAAATTATTTTCAAATTAAATTAATTATTTTCAAAATAAATTAAATTAATTTCAAACTAAATTAAATTATTTTTGAATATTATTAAATTAAATTGTTTTCAAACTAAATTAAATTATTTTCTAATTAAATATATTTCAAATTAATTTATTTTTAAATTTAATTAAATTGAATTATTTTCAAATTAAATTAAATTATTTGTAAATCTAATTAAATAATTTTTATTTTTAATTAAATTATTTTCAAATTAAATTTATTTATTTTCAAATTGAATTAAATTATTTTCAAATTAAATTAAATTATTTTAAACTAAATTAAATTATTTTCAAATTAAATTAAATTATTTTCAAATTAAATTGATTTGTTTTTAAATTATATAAAATTATTTTTAAATTCAATTAAATTATTTTTTAATTTAATTTAATTAAATTATTTTTAAATTATATTAAATTATTTTCACGCTAAATAATTTTTAAATTAAATTAAACTATTTTCAAATTTAATTAATTTATTATTAAATTTAATTAAATTAAGTTATTTTGAAATTAAATTAAATTATTTTTAAATTAAATTTAACTATTTTCATATATTAAATTATTTTAAAATGAAAATAATTATTTTCAAATTAAATTAAATTATTTTCAAACTAAATTAAATTATTTTAGAATTTTATTAAATTAAGTTATTTTCAAATTAAATTAAATTATTTTCTAATTAAATTAAACTATTTTCAAATTAAATTAAATTATTTTCAAATTAAATAAAATTATTTTTAAATTTAATAAAATTTAATTAGTTTCGTATTAAATTTAATTATTTATAAATTAAATTTAATTATTTTCAAATTAAATAAATTATTTTTAAATTGAATTAAATTATTTTTATTTAAAATTAAATTTTTTTTAAATTAAATTAAATTAATTTCAAATTAAATTAAATTTTTTATAAATTAAATTAAATTCTTTTTAAAATAAATTATTTTTAAATTTAATTAAATTTAATTATTTTCAAATAAAATTAAATTCCTTTTAAATTAAATTAAATTGTTTTTAAATTAAATTATTTTTAAATTTAATTAAATTTAATTATTTTCCAATTAAATTAAATTAATTTCAAATAAAATAAAAATATTTTTAAATTAAATTAAATTATTTTCAATTTAAATTAATTTAAATTATTTTCAAATTAAATTAAATTATTTTCAAATTAAATTAAATTATTTTCTAATTTAATTAAATTATTTTCCAATCAAATTAAATTATTTTCAAATAAAGTTAAATTATTTTTAAATTAAATTAATTTGTTTTCAAATTAAATTATTTTTAAATTTAAATTAAATTATTTTCAAATTAAATTAAATTATTTTCAGATTAAAATAAATTATTTTTAAATTAAATTAAATTATTTTTCAATTCAATTAAATTAAATTATTTTTAAAATAAATTTAATTATTTTCAAATAAAATTTATTTATTCTAAAATTAAATTAAATTATTTTCAAATTAAATTAATTATTGTCAAATTAAATTTAATTATTTTCAAATTAAATTAATTATTTTCAAATTAAATTAAATTATTTTCAAATTAAATTAAATTATTTTTAAATAAAATAAAATTATTTTCATATTAAATTTAATTATTTTCAAATTAGAATAAATTAAAAAATTTTTAAATTAAATTAAATTAAATTATTTTCAAATTAAATTAAATTATTTTAATAAAAAATATTTGTAAATCAAATTAAATAATTTTTATATTTAATTAAATTATTTTCAAATTAAATTTATTTATTTTCAAATTGAATTAAATTATTTTCAAATTAAATTAAATTATTTTAAACTAAATTAAATTATTTTCAAATTAAATTAAATTATTTTCAAATTAAATTAAATTATTTACAAATTAAATTAAATTATTTTTTGAATTAAATAAAATATTTTTTAAAGTAAATTATTTTCAAATTAAATTAAATTATTTTTAAAATAAATTCAATTAAGTTATTTCCAAATTTAATTAAAATATTCTCAAATTAAACCTATTTATTTTAAAATTGAATTAAATTATTTTCAAACTAAATTAATTTATTTTAAACTAAATTTAAATTATTTTCAAATTAAATTAAATTAATTTCAAATTAAATTAAATTCTTTTTAAATTAAATTCTTTTTAAAATAAATTATTTTTAAATTTAATTAAATTTAATTATTTTCAAATAAAATTAAATTCTTTTTAAATTAAATTAAATTGTTTTTAAATTAAATTATTTTTAATTATTTTCCAATTAAATTAAATTATTTTCAAATAAAATAAAAATATTTTTAAATTAAATTAAATTATTTTCAATTTAAATTAATTTAAATTATTTTCAAATTAAATTAAATTATTTTCAAATTAAATTAAATTATTTTCTAATTAAATTAAATTATTTTCCAATCAAATTAAATTATTTTCAAATAAAGTTAAATTATTTTTAAATTAAATTAATTTGTTTTCAAATTAAATTATTTTTAAATTTAAATTAAATTAATTTCAAATTAAATTTAATTATTTTCAGATTAAAATAAATTATTTTTAAATTAAATTAAATTATTTTTCAATTCAATTAAATTAAATTGTTTTTAAAATAAATTTAATTATTTTCAAATTAAATTTATTTATTCTAAAATTAAATTAAATTATTTTCAAATTAAATTAATTATTGTCAAATTAAATTTAATTATTTTCAAATTAAATTAATTATTTTCAAATTAAATTAAATTATTTTCAAATTAAATTAAATTATTTTCAAATTAAATTAAATTATTTTCATATTAAATTTAATTATTTTCAAATTAGATTAAATTAAAATATTTTTAAATTAAATTAAATTAAATTATTTTCAAATTAAATTAAATTATTTACAAATTAAATTAAATTATTTTTGAATTAAATAAAATTATTTTTTAAATTAAATTATTTTTTAATTTAATTAAATTATTTTCAAATTAAATTTATTTATTTTCAAATAAATAAAATTATTTTCAAATTAAATAAAATTATTTTCAATCTAAATAAAATTATTTTTAAAATTAAATAAATTAAATTATTTTCAATTTAAATTAAATTATTTTTAAATTTAACTTAATTAAATTATTTTTAAATTCAACTAAATTAAATTATTTCCAAAATAAATTAAATTATTTCTAACATAAATTATATTATTTTCAAATTAAAATATTTTTAAATTAAATTAAATTATTTTCAAATTAAATTAATTTATTTTTAAAATTTAAAAATTTTAAATTATTTTCAAATTAAATTAAATTATTTTCAAATTAAAATAAATTATTTTCAAATTAAATTAAATTATTTTCAAATTAAAATTAATTATTTTCAAATTAAATTAAGTTAAAATTAACTTATTTTCACACAAAATTAACTTATTTTTAAATTAAATTAAATTATTTTCAAATTAAATTATTTTTTTTTTAAATTAAATTAAATAATTTTTAAAATAAATTAAATTATTTTTAAATTAAATTAAATTATTTTTAAAATAAATTAAATTATTTTTAAATTAAATTAAATTATAGTCATATTAAATTAAATAATTATTAAATTTAAATAAATCAAATAATTTTCAAATTAAATTAAGTTATTTTCAAATCAAATTAAATTATTGTTAAATTAAATTAAATTATTTTTAAATTAAATTTAATTATTTTTAAATTTAATTAAATCAAAATATTTTTAAATTAAAATAAAATATTTTGAAATTAAATTCTTTTCAAAATAAATTGAAATATTTTCAAATTAAATTTAATTATTTTTAAATTGAATTAAGTTAATATATTTTCAAATGAAATTAAATTATTTTCAAATTAAACTAAGTTATTTTCAAGTTAAATTAAATTATTCTCAAATTAAATTAAATTATTTTTAAATTTAACTAAATTAAATTATTTCCAAAATAAATTAAATTATTTCCAAAATAAATTAAAATATTTTCAAATTAAATTATTTTTAAATTAAATTAAATTATTTTCAAATTAATTTAAATTATTTTCAAATTAAGATAAATTATTTTCAAATTAAATTAACTTATTTTCAAATTAAAATAAATTATTTTTAATTAAAATTAAATTACTTTAATATTAAATTTAATTATTTTCATATTAAATTTAATTATTTTTAAGTTAAGTTAAATTATTTTAAAATTAAATTAAGTTATTTTCAAATTAAATTCAATTATTTTCAAACTAAATTAAACTATTTTTAAATTAAAATAAATTAAAATATTTTCAAATTAAATTAAATTATTTTTAAATTAAATTGTTGTGTAAATAAATTATTTTTAAATTGAATAAAAATTTTTTTTAATTAAATTAAATTAAATTATTTTCAAATTAAATTAAATTATTTTTAACTTAAATTAAATTATTTTCAAATTAAAATAAATTATTTTCAAATTAAAATAAATTATTTTTAAATTAAATTAAGTTGTTTTCAAATTAAATTAAATTATTTTCAAATAAAGTTCAATTATTTTTAAATTTAATTAAATTAAATTATTGTCAAAATAAATTTATTTATTTTCAAATTGAATTAAATTATTTTTAAATTAAATTATTTTCAAATTTAATTTAATTATTTTCAAATTAAATTAAATTATTTTCAAATTAAATTAAATTATTTTCAAATTACATTAATTTATTTTTAAATTAAATTAATATATTTTTAAGTTTATTTAAATTAAGTTATTTTCAAATTAAATTAAATTATTTTTAAATTAAATTAAATTATTTTCAAATTAAATTAAGTTATTTTTAAATTAAATCAAATTATTTTTAATTCAAATTAAATTATTTAAAAAACTATTTAACTAAACTATGAAACTATTAAACAAAAAACTATTTTTAATTTCAATTATTTTCAAATTAAATTAAATTATTTCAAATTATATTAAATTATTTTCAAATTAAATTAAGTTATTTTTAAATTAAATTAAATTAGTTTTAAATTAAATTAAATTATTTTCAAATTAAATTTAATTATTTTCAAATTAAATTAAATTATTTTCAAATTAAATTAAATTATTTTAAAATTAAGTTAAATTTTTTTCAAATTAAATTAACTTATTTTCAAATTAAATTAAATTATTTTCAAATTAAATTAAATTATTTTTAAATTAAAATATTTTAAATTATTTTCAAATTAAATTAAATTATTTTTAAATTAAATTGTTTTCAAATTTAATTAAATTATTTTCAAATTGAATTAAATTATTTTTAAATTAAAAAGAATTAATTTCAAATTAAAAAAAATATTTTTCAATTAAATTAAGTTATTTTCAAATTAAATTGAATTATTTTCAAATTAAGTTTAATTATTTTTAAATTTTATTAAATTATATTATTGTCAAAATAAATTAAATTATTTTCAAAATGAATTAAATTATTTTTAAAATAAATTAAATTATTTTTAAATTAAATAATTTTTTTTTAATTTAATTAAATTAAATTATTTTCAAATTAAATTAGATTATTTTTAAATTAAATTAAATTATTTTCAAAGTAAATTAAATGATTTTTAAATTAAATCAAATTAGTTTTAATTCAAATTAAATTATTTAAAAAACTATTTAACTAAACTATAAAACTATTAAATAAAAAACTTTTTTAAAATTAAATTATTTTCAAATTAAATTAAATAATTTCAAATTATATTAAATTATTTTCAAATTAAATTAAGTTATTTTTAAATTAAATTTAATTATTCTCAAATTACATTTAATTATTTTCAAATTAAATTAAATTATTTTCAAATTATATTAAATTTTTTTCAAATTAAATTAAATTGTTTTTAAAATAACTTAAATTATATTCATATTAAATTAAAATATTTTTGAATTAAATAAAATTATTTTTAAATTAAATTAAATTATTTATAAATTAAATTAAGTGATTTTCAAATTATGTTAAGTTATTTTCAAATGAAAATAATTACTTTCAAATTTAATTAAATTATTTTCAAATCAAATTAAATTATTGTTAAATTAAATCAAATTATTTTTAAATTAAATGTAATTATTTTTAAATTTAATTAAATTATTTTCAAATTAAATTAAGTTATTTTAAAATTAAATTAAATTATTTTCAAATTATTGTAAATTATTTTCAAATTAAACAAAATTATTTTTAAATTTATTTATTTTCAAATTTAATTAAATTATTTCTAAATTTAATTGAATTAAATTATTTTCAAATTAAAATAAATTACTTTCAAACTAAAATAAATTATTTTTAAATTGAATTAAGTTATTTTCAAATTAAACTAAATTATTTCCAAATTGAATTAAATTATTTTTAAATCAAATTATTTTTAAATTTGATTAAATTATTTTCAAATTAAATTTATTTATTTTCAAACTAAATTAAATTATTTTCAAATTAAATTATATTATTTTCAAAACAAAATTAAATTATTTTTAAATTTAATTAAATTAAATTATTTCCAAAATAAATTAATTTTTTTTCAAATTAAATTATTTTTAAATTAAATTAAATTGTTTTCAAATTAAATTAAATTATTTTCAAATTAAAATAATATATTTTAAAATTAAATTAACTTATTTTCAAATTAAAATAAATTATTTACAAATTAAATTAAGTTATTTTAAAATTAAATTATTTTCAAATTAAATTAAATTATTTTTAAATTAAATTAAATTATTTTCAAATTAAATTAAATTATTTTCAAATTAAATTATATTATTTTTAAAACTAAATTAAATTATTTTTAAATTTAATTAAATTAAATTAAGTTAATATATTTTCAAATGAAATTAAATTATTTTCAAATTAAACTAAGTTATTTTCAAGTTAAATTAAATTATTCTCAAATTAAATTAAATTATTTTTAAATTTAACTAAATTAAATTATTTCCAAAATAAATTAAATTATTTCCAAAATAAATTAAAATATTTTCAAATTAAATTATTTTTAAATTAAATTAAATTATTTTCAAATTAATTTAAATTATTTTCAAATTAAGATAAATTATTTTCAAATTAAATTAACTTATTTTCAAATTAAAATAAATTATTTTTAATTAAAATTAAATTACTTTAATATTAAATTTAATTATTTTCATATTAAATTTAATTATTTTTAAGTTAAGTTAAATTATTTTAAAATTAAATTAAGTTATTTTCAAATTAAATTCAATTATTTTCAAACTAAATTAAACTATTTTTAAATTAAAATAAATTAAAATATTTTCAAATTAAATTAAATTATTTTTAAATTAAATTGTTTTCAAATTTAAATAAATTATTTTCAAATTGAATAAAAATTTTTTTTAATTAAATTAAATTAAATTATTTTCAAATTAAATTAAATTATTTTTAACTTAAATTAAATTATTTTCAAATTAAAATAAATTATTTTCAAATTAAAATAAATTATTTTTAAATTAAATTAAGTTGTTTTCAAATTAAATTAAATTATTTTCAAATAAAGTTCAATTATTTTTAAATTTAATTAAATTAAATTATTGTCAAAATAAATTTATTTATTTTCAAATTGAATTAAATTATTTTTAAATTAAATTATTTTCAAATTTAATTTAATTATTTTCAAATTAAATTAAATTATTTTCAAATTAAATTAAATTATTTTCAAATTACATTAATTTATTTTTAAATTAAATTAATATATTTTTAAGTTTATTTAAATTAAGTTATTTTCAAATTAAATTAAATTATTTTTAAATTAAATTAAATTATTTTCAAATTAAATTAAATTATTTTTAAATTAAATCAAATTATTTTTAATTCAAATTAAATTATTTAAAAAACTATTTAACTAAACTATGAAACTATTAAACAAAAAACTATTTTTAATTTCAATTATTTTCAAATTAAATTAAATTATTTCAAATTATATTAAATTATTTTCAAATTAAATTAAGTTATTTTTAAATTAAATTAAATTAGTTTTAAATTAAATTAAATTATTTTCAAATTAAATTTAATTATTTTCAAATTAAATTAAATTATTTTCAAATTAAATTAAATTATTTTAAAATTAAGTTAAATTTTTTTCAAATTAAATTAACTTATTTTCAAATTAAATTAAATTATTTTCAAATTAAATTAAATTATTTTTAAATTAAAATATTTTAAATTATTTTCAAATTAAATTAAATTATTTTTAAATTAAATTGTTTTCAAATTTAATTAAATTATTTTCAAATTGAATTAAATTATTTTTAAATTAAAATGAATTAATTTCAAATTAAAAAAAATATTTTTCAATTAAATTAAGTTATTTTCAAATTAAATTGAATTATTTTCAAATTAAGTTTAATTATTTTTAAATTTTATTAAATTATATTATTGTCAAAATAAATTAAATTATTTTCAAAATGAATTAAATTATTTTTAAAATAAATTAAATTATTTTTAAATTAAATAATTTTTTTTTTAATTTAATTAAATTAAATTATTTTCAAATTAAATTAGATTATTTTTAAATTAAATTAAATTATTTTCAAAGTAAATTAAATGATTTTTAAATTAAATCAAATTAGTTTTAATTCAAATTAAATTATTTAAAAAACTATTTAACTAAACTATAAAACTATTAAATAAAAAACTTTTTTAAAATTAAATTATTTTCAAATTAAATTAAATAATTTCAAATTATATTAAATTATTTTCAAATTAAATTAAGTTATTTTTAAATTAAATTTAATTATTCTCAAATTACATTTAATTATTTTCAAATTAAATTAAATTATTTTCAAATTATATTAAATTTTTTTCAAATTAAATTAAATTGTTTTTAAAATAACTTAAATTATATTCATATTAAATTAAAATATTTTTGAATTAAATAAAATTATTTTTAAATTAAATTAAATTATTTATAAATTAAATTAAGTGATTTTCAAATTATGTTAAGTTATTTTCAAATGAAAATAATTACTTTCAAATTTAATTAAATTATTTTCAAATCAAATTAAATTATTGTTAAATTAAATCAAATTATTTTTAAATTAAATGTAATTATTTTTAAATTTAATTAAATTATTTTCAAATTAAATTAAGTTATTTTTAAATTAAATTAAATTATTTTCAAATTATTGTAAATTATTTTCAAATTAAACAAAATTATTTTTAAATTTATTTATTTTCAAATTTAATTAAATTATTTCTAAATTTAATTGAATTAAATTATTTTCAAATTAAAATAAATTACTTTCAAACTAAAATAAATTATTTTTAAATTGAATTAAGTTATTTTCAAATTAAACTAAATTATTTCCAAATTGAATTAAATTATTTTTAAATCAAATTATTTTTAAATTTGATTAAATTATTTTCAAATTAAATTTATTTATTTTCAAACTAAATTAAATTATTTTCAAATTAAATTATATTATTTTCAAAACAAAATTAAATTATTTTTAAATTTAATTAAATTAAATTATTTCCAAAATAAATTAATTTTTTTTCAAATTAAATTATTTTTAAATTAAATTAAATTGTTTTCAAATTAAATTAAATTATTTTCAAATTAAAATAATATATTTTAAAATTAAATTAACTTATTTTCAAATTAAAATAAATTATTTTCAAATTAAATTAAGTTATTTTAAAATTAAATTATTTTCAAATTAAATTAAATTATTTTTAAATTAAATTAAATTATTTTCAAATTAAATTAAATTATTTTCAAATTAAATTATATTATTTTTAAAACTAAATTAAATTATTTTCAAATTAAATTAAATTATTTTCAAATTAAATTAAATTATTTTTAAATTAAATTAATGTTTTTCAAATTAAATTTAATTATTTTCAAATTAAATTAAATTATTTTTAAAGTAAATTAAATTATTTTCAAATTGAATTAAATTATTTTCAAATTACATTAATTTATTTTCAAAATAAATTAAAATATTTTTAAATTTATTTAAATTAAATTATTTACAAATTATTTTTAAATTAAATTAAATTATTTTCAAATTAAATCAAATTATTTTTAAACTAAATCAAATTATTTTTAATTTAAATTTAATTATTTAATAAACTATTTAACTAAACTATTAAATAAAAAACTATTTTTAAATTAAATTATTTTCAAATTAAATTAAATTATTTTCAAATTATATTAAATTATTTTGAAATGAAATTAAATTATTTTCAAATTAAATTAAATTATTTTTAAATTAAATTAAATTATTTTCAAATTAAATTAAATTATTTTCAAATTAAATTATATTATTTTTAAAACTAAATTAAATTATTTTTAAATTTAATTAAATTAAATTACTTTCAGATTAAATTAAATTGTTTTTAAATTAAATAAAATTATTTTTAAATTAAATTAATGTATTTTTAAATTAAATTAAGTTATTTTCAAATTAAATTAAGTTATTTTTAAATTAAAATTATCACTTTCAAATTAATTTAAATTATTTTTAAATTAATTTAATAAATTATTTTTAAATTAAGTTAAATTATTTTTAAATTAAATTGTTTTCAAATTAAATTAAGTTATTTTTAAATTAAATTATTTTTAAATTAAATTATTTTCAAATTAAATTTAATACTTTTCAATTTAATTAAATCTTTTTTAAATTAAATTTATTTATTTTTAAATTTAATTAAATTATTAAAAAAAAAATAATTAAATTTTAAATTTAAATTAAGTTATTTTCAAATTAAATTGAATTATTTTCAAATTAAGTTCAATTATTTTTAAATTTAATTAAATTAAATTATTGTCAAAATAAATTAAATTATTTTCAAATTGAATTAAATTATTTTTAAATTAAATTAAATTATTTTTAAATTAAATAAAATTATTTTTTAATTTAATTAAATTAAATTATTTTCAAATTAAATTAAATTATTTTTAAATTAAATTGTTTTCAAATTAAATTAAGTTATTTTTAAATTAAATTATTTTTAAATTAAATTATTTTCAAATTAAATTTAATACTTTTCAAATTAAATTAAATTATTTTCAAATTAAATTAAATTGTTTTTAAATTTTCAAAAAAAATTAAGTTATTTTTAAATTAAATTAAATTATTTTTAAATTAAATTAAATTATTTTCAAATTAAATTTAATTATTTTCAAATTAAATTAAATTATTTTCAAATTAAATTAATTTTTTTTTAAATTAAATAAAATTATTTTTTAATTTAATTAAATTAAATTATTTTCAAATTAAATTAAATTATTTTTAATTTAAATTATTTTCAAATTATATTAAATTATTTTCAATTTAAAATAAATTATTTTCAAAGTAAATTAAGTTATTTTTAAATTAAATTAAATTATTTTCAAATTAAATTAAATTACTTTTAAATTAAAATAAATTATTTTCAAATTAAATTAAATTATTTTTAAATTAAATTATTTTCAAATTATATTAAATTATTTTCAAATTAAAATAAATTATTTTCAAAGTATTTTTAAATTAAATTAAATTATTTTCAAATTAAATTAAATAGTTTTTAAAATAACTTAAATTATTTTCAGATTAAATTAAATTATTTTTAAATTAAATCAAATTATTTTTAAATTAAATTAAGTTATTTTCAAATTAAATTTAATTATTTTCAAATTAAATTAAATTATTTTCAATTAGATAAAATTATTTTTAAATTATTTAAATCATTTTCAATTAAATAATTTTCAAAGTTAAATTATTTATAAATTTAATTAAATTATTATCAAATTAAATTTATATATTTTCAAATTGAATTAAATTATTTTTAAATTTATTTAAATTAAATTATTTTCAAATTAAATTAAATTATTTTCAAATTAAATTAAATTATTTTTAAATTAAATTAAATTATTTTTAAATTAAATTAAATAATTTTTAAATTAAGTACAATTATTTTCAGATTAAATTAATTTATTTTTAAATTTATTTAAATTATTTTCAAATTAAATTAAATTATTTTTAAATTAAAATAAAATAAATTATTTTCGAATTAAATTAAAATATTTTCAAATTAAAATAAATTATTTTCAACTTAAAATAAATTATTTTTAAATTAAATTAAATTATTTTCAAATTGAATTAAATTTTTTTTAAATTAAGTTAAATTATTGTTAAATTAAATTAAGTTTTTTTCAAATTAAATTAAATTATTTTCAAATTAAATTAAATTATTTTTAAATTAATAAAAATTAAATTATTTTCTAATTAAATTAAATTATTTTTATATTAAATTTTTTTATTTTCAAATTAAATTAAATTATTTTTAAATTTATTTAAAATAAATTATTTTCAAATTATTTTTAAATTAAAATAAATTATTTTCAAATTAAATTCAATTATTTTTAAATTATATTTAATTATTTTCAAATTAAATTCAATTATTTTCAAATTAAGTTAAATTATTTTCAAAATAAATTAAATTATTTTTAAAATAAATCAAATTATTTTTAATTTAAATTAAATTTTTAAATTTAACTAAATTATTTTTAAATTAAATTAAGTTATTTTTAAATTAAACTAAATTATTTTTAAATTAAATTAAGTTATTGTTAAATTAAATTATTTTCAAATTAAATTAAATTTTTTTTAAATTAAATTAAATTATTTTCAAATAAAATTAAATTGTTTTTAAATTAACTTAAATTATTTTCAGATTAAATTAAATAATTTTTAAATTAAATCAAATTATTTTTAAATTAAATTAAGTTATTTTCAAATTAAATTATTTTATTTTCAAATCAAATTAAATTATTGTCAAATTAAATTAAATTATTTTAAAGTTTTTTAAATTACATTATTTTCAAATTAAATTATTATGTTTAAATTAAATTATTTTCAAATTGAATTGTTATTTTCCAATTAAATTATTTTTAAATTAAATTAAATCGTTTTTAAATTAAATTAATTTATTTTCTAATTAAATTAAATTATTTTCAAAATAAGTTAAATTATTTTCAAATTAAATTAAATTATTTTTAAATTCAAATAAATTAAATAATTTTCAAATTAAATTAAATTATTTTCAAATTAAGTTAAATTATTTTCAAATTAGATTAAGTTATTTTAAAATTAAATTATTTTCAAATTAAATTAAGTTATTTTCAAATTAAATTAAATTATTTTCAAATTAAATTAACTTATTTTTAAATTAAAATAAATTAAATTAGAAATTTTTAAATTAAAATAAATTAAGTTATTTTTTAATTAAATTATTTTCAAATTAAATTAAGTTATTTTCAAATTAAATTAAATTATTTTCAAATTAAATTAAATTATTTTTAAATTACAATAATTTATTTTCAAATTAAATTAAATTATTTTAAAATTTAATAAAATTAAATTATTTTCAAATTATTTTTAAATTAAATTAAATTATTTTCAAAATAAATTAAATTATTTTTAAATAAAATTAAATTATTTTCAAATTAAAATTTTTTTTTTTAAAATTAAGTTAAATTATTTTCAAATTAAATTAAATTATTTTTAAATTAAATTAAATTATTTTCAAATTAAATTAAATTATTTTCAAATTAAATTATATTATTTTTAAAACTAAATTAAATTATTTTTAAATTTAATTAAATTAAATTATTTTCAAATTAAATTAAATTATTTTTAAATTAAATTAATGTTTTTCAAATTAAATTTAATTATTTTCAAATTAAATTAAATTATTTTTAAAGTAAATTAAATTATTTTCAAATTGAATTAAATTATTTTCAAATTACATTAATTTATTTTCAAAATAAATTAAAATATTTTTAAATTTATTTAAATTAAATTATTTACAAATTATTTTTAAATTAAATTAAATTATTTTCAAATTAAATCAAATTATTTTTAAACTAAATCAAATTATTTTTAATTTAAATTTAATTATTTAAAAAACTATTTAACTAAACTATTAAATAAAAAACTATTTTTAAATTAAATTATTTTCAAATTAAATTAAATTATTTTCAAATTATATTAAATTATTTTGAAATGAAATTAAATTATTTTCAAATTAAATTAAATTCTTTTTATAATAACTTAAATTACTTTCAGATTAAATTAAATTGTTTTTAAATTAAATAAAATTATTTTTAAATTAAATTAATGTATTTTTAAATTAAATTAAGTTATTTTCAAATTAAATTAAGTTATTTTTAAATTAAAATTATCACTTTCAAATTAATTTAAATTATTTTTAAATTAATTTAATAAATTATTTTTAAATTAAGTTAAATTATTTTTAAATTAAATTGTTTTCAAATTAAATTAAGTTATTTTTAAATTAAATTATTTTTAAATTAAATTATTTTCAAATTAAATTTAATACTTTTCAATTTAATTAAATCTTTTTTAAATTAAATTTATTTATTTTTAAATTTAATTAAATTATTAAAAAAAAAATAATTAAATTTTAAATTTAAATTAAGTTATTTTCAAATTAAATTGAATTATTTTCAAATTAAGTTCAATTATTTTTAAATTTAATTAAATTAAATTATTGTCAAAATAAATTAAATTATTTTCAAATTGAATTAAATTATTTTTAAATTAAATTAAATTATTTTTAAATTAAATAAAATTATTTTTTAATTTAATTAAATTAAATTATTTTCAAATTAAATTAAATTATTTTTAAATTAAATTGTTTTCAAATTAAATTAAGTTATTTTTAAATTAAATTATTTTTAAATTAAATTATTTTCAAATTAAATTTAATACTTTTCAAATTAAATTAAATTATTTTCAAATTAAATTAAATTGTTTTTAAATTTTCAAAAAAAATTAAGTTATTTTTAAATTAAATTAAATTATTTTTAAATTAAATTAAATTATTTTCAAATTAAATTTAATTATTTTCAAATTAAATTAAATTATTTTCAAATTAAATTAATTTTTTTTTAAATTAAATAAAATTATTTTTTAATTTAATTAAATTAAATTATTTTCAAATTAAATTAAATTATTTTTAATTTAAATTATTTTCAAATTATATTAAATTATTTTCAATTTAAAATAAATTATTTTCAAAGTAAATTAAGTTATTTTTAAATTAAATTAAATTATTTTCAAATTAAATTAAATTACTTTTAAATTAAAATAAATTATTTTCAAATTAAATTAAATTATTTTTAAATTAAATTATTTTCAAATTATATTAAATTATTTTCAAATTAAAATAAATTATTTTCAAAGTATTTTTAAATTAAATTAAATTATTTTCAAATTAAATTAAATAGTTTTTAAAATAACTTAAATTATTTTCAGATTAAATTAAATTATTTTTAAATTAAATCAAATTATTTTTAAATTAAATTAAGTTATTTTCAAATTAAATTTAATTATTTTCAAATTAAATTAAATTATTTTCAATTAGATAAAATTATTTTTAAATTATTTAAATCATTTTCAATTAAATAATTTTCAAAGTTAAATTATTTATAAATTTAATTAAATTATTATCAAATTAAATTTATATATTTTCAAATTGAATTAAATTATTTTTAAATTTATTTAAATTAAATTATTTTCAAATTAAATTAAATTATTTTTAAATTAAATTAAATTGTTTTTAAATTAAATTAAATTATTTTTAAATTAAATTAAATAATTTTAAAATTAAGTACAATTATTTTCAGATTAAATTAATTTATTTTTAAATTTATTTAAATTATTTTCAAATTAAATTAAATTATTTTTAAATTAAAATAAAATAAATTATTTTCGAATTAAATTAAAATATTTTCAAATTAAAATAAATTATTTTCAACTTAAAATAAATTATTTTTAAATTAAATTAAATTATTTTCAAATTGAATTAAATTTTTTTTAAATTAAGTTAAATTATTGTTAAATTAAATTAAGTTTTTTTCAAATTAAATTAAATTATTTTCAAATTAAATTAAATTATTTTTAAATTAATAAAAATTAAATTATTTTCAAATTAAATTAAATTATTTTTATATTAAATTTTTTTATTTTCAAATTAAATTAAATTATTTTTAAATTTATTTAAAATAAATTATTTTCAAATTATTTTTAAATTAAAATAAATTATTTTCAAATTAAATTCAATTATTTTTAAATTATATTTAATTATTTTCAAATTAAATTCAATTATTTTCAAATTAAGTTAAATTATTTTCAAAATAAATTAAATTATTTTTAAAATAAATCAAATTATTTTTAATTTAAATTAAATTTTTAAATTTAACTAAATTATTTTTAAATTAAATTAAGTTATTTTTAAATTAAACTAAATTATTTTTAAATTAAATTAAGTTATTGTTAAATTAAATTATTTTCAAATTAAATTAAATTTTTTTTAAATTAAATTAAATTATTTTCAAATAAAATTAAATTGTTTTTAAATTAACTTAAATTATTTTCAGATTAAATTAAATAATTTTTAAATTAAATCAAATTATTTTTAAATTAAATTAAGTTATTTTCAAATTAAATTATTTTATTTTCAAATCAAATTAAATTATTGTCAAATTAAATTAAATTATTTTAAAGTTTTTTAAATTACATTATTTTCAAATTAAATTATTATGTTTAAATTAAATTATTTTCAAATTGAATTGTTATTTTCCAATTAAATTATTTTTAAATTAAATTAAATCGTTTTTAAATTAAATTAATTTATTTTCTAATTAAATTAAATTATTTTCAAAATAAGTTAAATTATTTTCAAATTAAATTAAATTATTTTTAAATTCAAATAAATTAAATAATTTTCAAATTAAATTAAATTATTTTCAAATTAAGTTAAATTATTTTCAAATTAGATTAAGTTATTTTAAAATTAAATTATTTTCAAATTAAATTAAGTTATTTTCAAATTAAATTAAATTATTTTCAAATTAAATTAACTTATTTTTAAATTAAAATAAATTAAATTAGAAATTTTTAAATTAAAATAAATTAAGTTATTTTTTAATTAAATTATTTTCAAATTAAATTAAGTTATTTTCAAATTAAATTAAATTATTTTCAAATTAAATTAAATTATTTTTAAATTACAATAATTTATTTTCAAATTAAATTAAATTATTTTAAAATTTAATAAAATTAAATTATTTTCAAATTATTTTTAAATTAAATTAAATTATTTTCAAAATAAATTAAATTATTTTTAAATAAAATTAAATTATTTTCAAATTAAAATTTTTTTTTTTAAAATTAAGTTAAATTATTTTCAAATTAAATTAAATTATTTTTAAATTAAATTAAATTATTTTCAAATTAAATTAAATTATTTTCAAATTAAATTATATTATTTTTAAAACTAAATTAAATTATTTTTAAATTTAATTAAATTAAATTATTTTCAAATTAAATTAAATTATTTTTAAATTAAATTAATGTTTTTCAAATTAAATTTAATTATTTTCAAATTAAATTAAATTATTTTTAAAGTAAATTAAATTATTTTCAAATTGAATTAAATTATTTTCAAATTACATTAATTTATTTTCAAAATAAATTAAAATATTTTTAAATTTATTTAAATTAAATTATTTACAAATTATTTTTAAATTAAATTAAATTATTTTCAAATTAAATCAAATTATTTTTAAACTAAATCAAATTATTTTTAATTTAAATTTAATTATTTAAAAAACTATTTAACTAAACTATTAAATAAAAAACTATTTTTAAATTAAATTATTTTCAAATTAAATTAAATTATTTTCAAATTATATTAAATTATTTTGAAATGAAATTAAATTATTTTCAAATTAAATTAAATTCTTTTTATAATAACTTAAATTACTTTCAGATTAAATTAAATTGTTTTTAAATTAAATAAAATTATTTTTAAATTAAATTAATGTATTTTTAAATTAAATTAAGTTATTTTCAAATTAAATTAAGTTATTTTTAAATTAAAATTATCACTTTCAAATTAATTTAAATTATTTTTAAATTAATTTAATAAATTATTTTTAAATTAAGTTAAATTATTTTTAAATTAAATTGTTTTCAAATTAAATTAAGTTATTTTTAAATTAAATTATTTTTAAATTAAATTATTTTCAAATTAAATTTAATACTTTTCAATTTAATTAAATCTTTTTTAAATTAAATTTATTTATTTTTAAATTTAATTAAATTATTAAAAAAAAAATAATTAAATTTTAAATTTAAATTAAGTTATTTTCAAATTAAATTGAATTATTTTCAAATTAAGTTCAATTATTTTTAAATTTAATTAAATTAAATTATTGTCAAAATAAATTAAATTATTTTCAAATTGAATTAAATTATTTTTAAATTAAATTAAATTATTTTTAAATTAAATAAAATTATTTTTTAATTTAATTAAATTAAATTATTTTCAAATTAAATTAAATTATTTTTAAATTAAATTGTTTTCAAATTAAATTAAGTTATTTTTAAATTAAATTATTTTTAAATTAAATTATTTTCAAATTAAATTTAATACTTTTCAAATTAAATTAAATTATTTTCAAATTAAATTAAATTGTTTTTAAATTTTCAAAAAAAATTAAGTTATTTTTAAATTAAATTAAATTATTTTTAAATTAAATTAAATTATTTTCAAATTAAATTTAATTATTTTCAAATTAAATTAAATTATTTTCAAATTAAATTAATTTTTTTTTAAATTAAATAAAATTATTTTTTAATTTAATTAAATTAAATTATTTTCAAATTAAATTAAATTATTTTTAATTTAAATTATTTTCAAATTATATTAAATTATTTTCAATTTAAAATAAATTATTTTCAAAGTAAATTAAGTTATTTTTAAATTAAATTAAATTATTTTCAAATTAAATTAAATTACTTTTAAATTAAAATAAATTATTTTCAAATTAAATTAAATTATTTTTAAATTAAATTATTTTCAAATTATATTAAATTATTTTCAAATTAAAATAAATTATTTTCAAAGTATTTTTAAATTAAATTAAATTATTTTCAAATTAAATTAAATAGTTTTTAAAATAACTTAAATTATTTTCAGATTAAATTAAATTATTTTTAAATTAAATCAAATTATTTTTAAATTAAATTAAGTTATTTTCAAATTAAATTTAATTATTTTCAAATTAAATTAAATTATTTTCAATTAGATAAAATTATTTTTAAATTATTTAAATCATTTTCAATTAAATAATTTTCAAAGTTAAATTATTTATAAATTTAATTAAATTATTATCAAATTAAATTTATATATTTTCAAATTGAATTAAATTATTTTTAAATTTATTTAAATTAAATTATTTTCAAATTAAATTAAATTATTTTTAAATTAAATTAAATTGTTTTTAAATTAAATTAAATTATTTTTAAATTAAATTAAATAATTTTAAAATTAAGTACAATTATTTTCAGATTAAATTAATTTATTTTTAAATTTATTTAAATTATTTTCAAATTAAATTAAATTATTTTTAAATTAAAATAAAATAAATTATTTTCGAATTAAATTAAAATATTTTCAAATTAAAATAAATTATTTTCAACTTAAAATAAATTATTTTTAAATTAAATTAAATTATTTTCAAATTGAATTAAATTTTTTTTAAATTAAGTTAAATTATTGTTAAATTAAATTAAGTTTTTTTCAAATTAAATTAAATTATTTTCAAATTAAATTAAATTATTTTTAAATTAATAAAAATTAAATTATTTTCAAATTAAATTAAATTATTTTTATATTAAATTTTTTTATTTTCAAATTAAATTAAATTATTTTTAAATTTATTTAAAATAAATTATTTTCAAATTATTTTTAAATTAAAATAAATTATTTTCAAATTAAATTCAATTATTTTTAAATTATATTTAATTATTTTCAAATTAAATTCAATTATTTTCAAATTAAGTTAAATTATTTTCAAAATAAATTAAATTATTTTTAAAATAAATCAAATTATTTTTAATTTAAATTAAATTTTTAAATTTAACTAAATTATTTTTAAATTAAATTAAGTTATTTTTAAATTAAACTAAATTATTTTTAAATTAAATTAAGTTATTGTTAAATTAAATTAAATTATTTTCAAATTAAATTAAATTTTTTTTAAATTAAATTAAATTATTTTCAAATAAAATTAAATTGTTTTTAAATTAACTTAAATTATTTTCAGATTAAATTAAATAATTTTTAAATTAAATCAAATTATTTTTAAATTAAATTAAGTTATTTTCAAATTAAATTATTTTATTTTGAAATCAAATTAAATTATTGTCAAATTAAATTAAATTATTTTAAAGTTTTTTAAATTACATTATCTTCAAATTAAATTATTATGTTTAAATTAAATTATTTTCAAATTGAATTGTTATTTTCCAATTAAATTATTTTTAAATTAAATTAAATCGTTTTTAAATTAAATTAATTTATTTTCTAATTAAATTAAATTATTTTCAAAATAAGTTAAATTATTTTCAAATTAAATTAAATTATTTTTAAATTCAAATAAATTAAATAATTTTCAAATTAAATTAAATTATTTTCAAATTAAGTTAAATTATTTTCAAATTAGATTAAGTTATTTTAAAATTAAATTATTTTCAAATTAAATTAAGTTATTTTCAAATTAAATTAAATTATTTTCAAATTAAATTAACTTATTTTTAAATTAAAATAAATTAAATTAGAAATTTTTAAATTAAAATAAATTAAGTTATTTTTAAATTAAATTATTTTCAAATTAAATTAAGTTATTTTCAAATTAAATTAAATTATTTTCAAATTAAATTAAATTATTTTTAAATTACAATAATTTATTTTCAAATTAAATTAAATTATTTTAAAATTTAATAAAATTAAATTATTTTCAAATTATTTTTAAATTAAATTAAATTATTTTCAAAATAAATTAAATTATTTTTAAATAAAATTAAATTATTTTCAAATTAAAATTTTTTTTTTTTAAATTAAGTTAAATTATTTTCAAATTAAATTAAATTATTTTTAAATTAAATTATTTTTTAATTACATTAAATTATTTTCAAATTAAATTTAATTATTTTTAAATAAACTAAATTATTTTTAAATTTAATTAAATTTAATTCTTTTTAAATTAAATTGAATTATTTTCAAATTTAATAAAATTATTTTCAAATACAATTACAATTAAATTTAATAAAATTATTTTTAAATTTAGTTAAATCAAATTATTTTCAAATCAAATTAAATTATTGTCAAATTAAATAAAATTATTTTCAAATTAAATTAAATTATTTTCAAATTAAGTTAAATTATTTTCAAATTAAATTAAGTTAATTTTAAATTAAATTAAATTATTTTCAAATTAAATTAAATTATTTTTAAATTCAAATAAATTAAATTATTTTCAAATTAAATTAAATTAATTTCAAATTAAGTTAAATTATTTTCAAATTAAATTAAGTTATTTTAAAATTAAATTATTTTCAAATTAAATTAAGTTATTTTCAAATTAAATTAAATTATTTTCAAATTAAATTAAATTATTTTTAAGTTAAAATAAACTAAATTAGTTTCAAATTAAATTAAATTATTTTTAAATTAAATTATTTTCAAATTTAATTAAATTATTTTCAAATTGAATTAATTATTTTCAAATTAAAATATATTATTTTCAAATTAAAATAAATTATTTTTATATTAAATTAAGTTATATTCAAATTAAATTAAATTATTTTCAAATTAAGTTCAATTATTTTTAAATTTAATTAGATTAAATTATTGTCAGAATAAATTAAATTATTTTCAAATTAAATTAAATTATTTTTAAATTCAAATAAATTAAATTATATTCAAATAAAATAAAATTAATTTCAAATTAAGTTAAATTATTTTCAAATTAAATTAATTTATTTTAAAATTAAATTATTTTCAAATTAAATTAAGTTATTTTCAAATTAAATTAAATTATTTTCAAATTAAATTAAATTATTTTTAAATTAAAATAAACTAAATTAGTTTCAAATTAAATTAAATTATTTTTAAATTAAATTATATTCAAATTAAATTAAATTATTTTCAAATTGAATTAAATTATTTTCAAATTAAAATTAATTATTTTCAAATTAAAATAAATTATTTTTATATTAAATTAAGTTATATTCAAATTAAATTAAATTATTTTCAAATTAAGTTCAATTATTTTTAAATTGAATTAAATTTAATTATTGTCAGAATAAATTAAATTATTTTCAAATTTAATTAAATTAATTTCAAATTGAATTTATTTATTTTCAAATGAAATTAAATTATATTATTATCAAACAAAATGAAATTATTTTAAAATTTAAATAAATTAAATTATTTTCAAATTAAATTAAATTATTTTCAAATTAAATTAAATTAATTTCAAATTAAATTAAATTATTTTCAAATTGAACAAAATTATTTTTAAATTTAATTAAATTAAATTATTTTCAAATTAAATTAAATTATTTTTAAATAACATTAATTTATTTTCAAATTAAATTAAATTATTTTTAAATTTTATTAAATAAAATTATTTTCAAATTAAATTAATTATTTTCAAATTATATTAAATTATTTTCAAATTAAAATAAATTATTTTCAAAGTATTTTTAAATTAAATTCAATTATTTTCAAATTACATTAAATCGTTTTTAAAATAACTTAAATTATTTTCAGATTAAATTAAATTATTTTTAAATTAAATCAAATTATTTTTAAATTTAATTAAATTATTATCAAATTAAATTTATATATTTTCAAAGTTAATTAAATTATTTTTAAATTTATTTAAATTAAATTATTTTCAAACTAAATTAAATTATTTTTAAATTAAATTAAATTGTTTTTAAATTAAATTAAATTATTTTTAAATTAAATTAAATAATTTTTAAATTAAGTACAATTATTTTCAAATTAAATTAATTTATTTTTAAATTTAATTAAATTATTTTCAAATTAAATTAAATTATTTTTAAATAAAAATAAAATAAATTATTTTCAAATTAAATTAAAATATTTTCAAATTAAAATAAATTATTTTCAACTTAAAATAAATTATTTTTAAATTAAATTAAATTATTTTCAAATTGAATTAAATTATTTTTAAATTAAGTTAAATTATTTTTAAATTAAATTAAGTTTTTTTCAAATTAAATTAAATTATTTTCAAATTAAATTAAATTATTTTTAAATTAATAAAAATTAAATTATTTTCAAATTAAATTAAATTATTTTTATATTAAATTTAATTATTTTCAAATTAAATTTAATTATTTTCAAATTAAATAAAATTATTTTTAAATTTAATTAAATTAAATTATTTTCAAATTAAATTAAATTATTTTCAAATTACATTAATTTATTTTCAAATTAAATTAAATTATTTTTAAATTTATTTAAAATAAAATATTTTCAAATTATTTTTAAATTAAAATAAATTATTTTCAAATTAAATTAAATTATTTTTAAATTATATTTAATTATTTTCAAATTAAATTAAATTATTTTTAAATTAAGTTAAATTATTTTCAAATTAAATTAAATTATTTTTAAAATAAATCAAATTATTTTTAATTTAAATTAAATTTTTAAATTTAACTAAATTATTTTTAAATTAAATTAAGTTATTTTTAAATTAAACTAAATTATTTTTAAATTAAATTAAGTTATTTTCAAATTAAATTAAGTTATTTTCAAATTTAAATAATTACTTTCAAAATAAATTAAATTACTTTTAAATTAATTTAAATTAAACTATTGTCAAAATAAATTAAATTATTTTCAAATTAAATTAAATTATTTTCAAATTAAGTTAAATTATTTTTAAATTTAATTAAATTATTTTCAAATTAAATTTATTTATTTTCAAATTTAATTAAATTATTTTTAAATTTATTTAAATTGAATTATTTTCAAATTAAAATAAACTATTGTCAAATTAAATTAAATTATTTTTAAATTAAAACAAATTATTTTCAAATTAAATTAAGTTATTGTTAAATTAAATTAAATTATTTTCAAATTAAATTATTTTTAAATTAAATTAAATTATTTTCAAATAAAATTAAATTGTTTTTAAATTAAATTAAATCATTTTTAAATTAAATTAATTTATTTTCTAATTAAATTAAATTATTTTCAAAATAAGTTAAATTATTTTCAAATTAAATTAAATTATTTTTAAATTCAAATAAATTAAATAATTTTCAAATTAAATTAAATTATTTTCAAATTAAGTTAAACTATTTTCAAATTAAATTAAGTTATTTTAAAATTAAATTATTTTTAAATTAAATTAAGTTATTTTCAAATTAAATTAAATTATTTTCAAATTAAATTAACTTATTTTTAAATTAAAATAAATTAAATTAGAAATTTTTAAATTAAAATAAATTAAGTTATTTTTAAATTAAATTATTTTCAAATTAAATTAAGTTATTTTCAAATTAAATTAAATTATTTTCAAATTAAATTAAATTATTTTTAAATTACAATAATTTATTTTCAAATTAAATCAAATTATTTTAAAATTTAATAAAATTAAATTATTTTCAAATTATTTTTAAATAAAATTAAATTATTTTCAAAATAAATTAAATTATTTTTAAACAAAATTAAATTATTTTCAAATTAAAAAAAATTATTTTAAAATTAAGTTAAATTATTTTCAAATTATTTTAAATTATTTTTTAATTAAATTAAATTATTTTCAAATTAAATTTAATTATTTTTAAATAAACTAAATTATTTTTAAATTTAATTAAATTTAATTCTTTTTAAATTAAATTGAATTATTTTCAAATTTAATAAAATTATTTTCAAATACAATTACAATATTATTAAATTTAATAAAATTATTTTTAAATTTAGTTAAATCAAATTATTTTCAAATCAAATTAAATTATTGTCAAATTAAATTAAATTATTTTCAAATTAAATTAAATTATTTTTAAATTAAATTAAATTATTTTCAAATTAAATTAAATTATTTTCAAATTAAGTTAAATTATTTTCAAATTAAATAAAATTAATTTTAAATTTAATTAAATTAAATTATTTTAAAATTAAATTAAATTATTTTCAAATTACAATAATTTATTTTCAAATTAAATTAAATTATTTTAAAATTTAATTATATTAAATTATTTTCAAAATATTTTTAAATTAAATTAATTTTTTTTCAAATTAAATTAAATTATTTTTAAATAAACTTAAATTATTTTCAAATTAAAATAAATTATTTTAAAATTAAGTTAATTATTTTCCAATAAAATTAAATTATTTTTAAATTAAATCAAATTTTTTTTAATTTAAAATAAATTATTTAAAAAACAATTTTACTAAACTATTAATCTATTAAATAAAAAACTATTTTCAAATTAAATTATTTTCAAATTAAATTGGTATTTTCTAATTAAATTAAATTATTTTTAAATTAAATTATTTTTAAATAAATTTAAATTATTTTTAATTAAAATTAAATTATTTTCAAAATTAATTAAATTATTTTCAAATTAAATTTAATTATTTTTAAATTTAATTAAATTAAATTATTTTCGAATTAAATTAAATAATTTTAAAACTTAATTAAAATAATTTATTTTCAAATTAAATTAAATTTTTTTCAATTTAAATTAAATTAATTTTAAATTAAATTGATTCATTTTTAAATTAAATTTAATTATTTTTAAATAAAATTAAGATATTTTCAATTTAAATTAAATTATTTTCAAATTAAGTTCAATTATTTTTAAATTTAATTAAATTAAATTATTGTCAGAATAAATTAAATTATTTTCAAATTAAATAAAAGTATTTTTAAATTTAATTTAATTACATTATTTTCAAATTAAATTAATTTATTTTCAAATTACAATAATTTATTTTCAAATTAAATTAAATTATTTTCAAATTTAATAAAATTAAATTATTTTCAAATTATTTTGAAATTAAATTATATTATTTTCAAATTAAATTAAATTTATTTTAAATAAAATTAAATTATTTTCAAATTAAATTTAATTATTTTAAAATTAAGTTAAATTATTTCAAACTAAATTTATATAATTCTTAAATTAAATTAAATTAATTTCAAATTAAATTAAATTATTTTTAAATTATGTTAAATTATTTTAAAATTAAATTATTTTCAAATTTAATTAAATATAATTACTTTCTAATTAAATCAAATTATTTTCAAATTAAATTAAATTATTTTCAAATTAAATTAAATTATTTTTAATTTTAATTAAACTATTTTCAAATTAATTTAAATTATTTTCAAATTAAATTAAATTATTCTCAAATTATAATAAATTATTTTCAAATTAAAATTAATTATTTTCAAATTAAATTAAATCTTTTTCAAACTAAATTAAATTATTTTTGAATTTTATTAAATTAAATTATTTTCAAACTAAATTAAGTTATTTTCAAATTAAATATAATTATTTGTAAATCATATTAAATTTGTTTTAAATTGAATTAGTTTATTTTCAAATTAAAGTAAATTATTTCAAACTATATTAAATTATTTTCAAATTAAACTAAATTATTTTCAAAATATCTCAAATCATTTTCCAAATAAATTAAATTATTTTCAAATTAAATTAAATTATTTTCTCAATAAATTAAATTATTTTCAAATTAAATTAATTTATTTTTAAATTAAATTAAGATTTTTCTTCATTTAAATTATTTTTAATTTAAATTAAATTATTTTCAAATTAAATATAATTATTTTCAAATTATTTTTTAATTTAATCAAATTTAATTATTTTCAAATTAAATTAAATTATTTTCAAATTAAATTAAATTAATTTCAAATTAAATTAAATTATTTCAAAATTAAATTAAATTATTTTTTAAATCAAATAAATTGTTTTTATTTAAAATTAAATTATTTTCAAATTAAATTAAATTATTTTCAAATTATTTTCAAATTAAATTAACTTATTTTCAAATTATTTTCAAATGAAATTAAATTATTCTTAAATTAAAATAAATTAAATTAGTTTTAAAAAAAATAAATTAATTTTAATTTAAATTAATTATTTTTAAAATAAATTAAATTAAATTATTTTTAAATTAAATTAGATTATTTTTATATTTAACTAAATTCTTTTCAAATTAAACTAAATTATTTTTAAATTTAATTAAATTATTTTTAAATAAAATTTAATTATTTTCAAAATAAACGAAAACATTTTCAATTTAAATTAAAATATTTTTAAAATTAAATTAATTTATTTTTAAATTGAATTAAATTATTTTTATTTAAAATTAAATTATTTTCAAATTAAATTAAATTATTTTCAAAGTAAATCAAATTATTTTCAAATTAAATCAAATTATTTTAAAATTAAAATAAATTATTTTCAAATTGAAAAAATTTTTTTAATTTAAAAATAAATTATTTTCAAATTAAATTAAGTTATTTTCAAATTAAATCAAATTATTTTCAAATTAAATTAAATTTTTCTTAAATTAAATTAAATTATTTTTAAAGGAATTGAATTAATATTAATTTAAATTAAATTTTTTTAAAATAAATTAAATGATATTTAAATGAAATTAAATTATTTTCAAATTAAATTAAATTATCTTAAATTTAAATAAAATTATTTTGAGATTTAATTAAATTATTTTTAAATTAAACTAAATTACTTTCAAACTAAATAATTTTTAAATTAAATTAAACTATTTTTTAATTTATTTATTAATAAATTTAATTAAATTAAATTATTTCCAAATTAAATTAAATTATTTTTAAATTAAATTAAATTAAATTATTTTTAAAGGAATTAAACTTATATTAATTTAAATTAAATTATTTTAAATTTAAATAAAATTATTTTTAGATTTAATTTAATTATTTTCAAATTAAATTAAATTATTTTTAAATTTAATTAAAATATTTTTAAATTTAATTAAAAAAATTATTTTCAAATTAAATTAACATATTTTTAATTTAAATTAAATAAATAATTTCCAAATTAAATGAAATTATTTTAAAATTAAGTTAGAATATTTTTAAATTTAATTAATTTAAATAATTTTCAAATTTAATTAAATTATTTTCAAATTAAATTAAATTATTTTCAAACTAAATAATTTTTAAATTAAATTAAACTATTTTTTAATTAATTTATTATTAAATTTAATTAAATTAAATTATTTCCAAATTACATTAAATTATTTTTAAATTAAATTAAATTATTTTTAAAATAAACTCAATTAAGTTATTTCCAAATTTAATTAATATATTTTCAAATTAAATTAATTTATTTTAAACTAAATTTAAATTATTTTCAAATTAAATTAAATTAATTTCAAATTAAATTAAATTCTTTTTAAATTAAATTAAATTCTTTTTAAAATAAATTATTTTTAAATTTAATTAAATTTAATTATTTTCAAATAAAATTAAATTCTTTTTAAATTAAATTAAATTGTTTTTAAATTAAATTATTTTTAAATTTAATTAAATTTAATTATTTTCCAATTAAATTAAATTATTTTCAAATAAAAAAAAAATATTTTCAAATTAAATTAATTTATTTTCAAATTAAATTAAATTATTTTCTAATTAAATTAAATTATTTTCCAATCAAATTAAATTTTTTTCAAATAAAGTTAAATTATTTTTAAATTAAATTAATTTGTTTTCAAATTAAATTATTTTTAAATTTAAATTAAAATATTTTCAAATTAAATTTAATTATTTTCAGATTAAAATAAATTATTTTTAAATTAAATTAAATTATTTTTAAATTCAATTAAATTAAATTATTTTTAAAATAAATTTAATTATTTTCAAATTAAATTTATTTATTCTAAAATTTAATTAAATTATTTTCAAATTAAATTAATTATTGTCAAATTAAATTTAATTATTTTCAAATTAAATTAATTATTTTCAAATTAAATTAATTTATTTTCATATTAAATTAAATTATTTTCAAATAAAATTAAATTATTTTCATATTAAATTTAATTATTTTCAAATTAGATTAAATTAAAATATTTTTAAATTAAATTAAATTAAATTATTTTCAAATTAAATTAAATTATTTACAAATTAAATTAAATTATTTTTGAATTAAATAAAATATTTTTTAAATTAAATTATTTTCAAATTAAATAAAATTATTTTTAAATTAAATTATTTTCAAATTAAATTTATTTATTTTCAAATAAATAAAATTATTTTCAAATTAAATAAAATTATTTTCAATCTAAATAAAATTATTTTTAAAATTAAATAAATTAAATTATTTTCAAGTTAAATTAAATTATTTTTAAATTTAACTAAATTAAATTATTTTTAAATTTAACTAAATTAAATTATTTCCAAAATAAATTAAATTATTTCTTACATAAGATATATTATTTTTAAATTAAATTATTTTTAAATTAAATTTAATTATTTTCAAATTAAATTAATTTATTTTTAAAATTTAATAATTTTAAATTATTTTCAAATTAAATTAAATTATTTTCAAATTAAAATAAATTATTTTCAAATTAAATTAAATTATTTTCAAATTAAAATAAATTATTTTTAAATTAAATTAAGTTAAAATTAACTTATTTTCAAATAAAATTAACTTATTTTTAAATTAAATTAAATTATTTTCAAATTAAATTAAATTTTTTTAAAATTAAATTAAATAATTTTTAAAATAAATTAAATTATTTTTAAATTAAATTAAATTATTTTTAAAATAAATTAAAATATTTTTAAATTAAATTAAATTATAGTCATATTAAATTAAATAATTATTAAATTTAATTAAATCAAATAATTTTCAAATTAAATTACGTTATTTTCAAATCAAATTAAATTATTGTTAAATTAAATTAATTTATTTTTAAATTAAATTTAATTATTTTTAAATTTAATTAAACCAAAATAGTTGTAAATTAAAATAAAATATTTTGAAATTAAATTCTTTTCAAAATAAATTGAAATATTTTCAAATTAAATTTAATTATTTTTAAATTGAATTAAGTTAATATATTTTCAAATGAAATTAAATTATTTTCAAATTAAACTAAGTTATTTTCAAGTTAAATTAAATTATTCTCAAATTAAATTAAATTATTTTTAAATTTAACTAAATTAAATTATTTCCAAAATAAATTAAATTATTTCCAAAATAAATTAAATTATTTTCAAATTAAATTATTTTTTAAATTAAATTAAATTATTTTCAAATTAATTTAAATTATTTTCAAATTAAGATAAATTATTTTCAAATTAAATTAACTTATTTTCAAATTAAAATAAATTATTTTCAAATTAAATTAAGTTATTTTAAAATTAAATTATTTTCAAATTAAATTAAATTATTTTCAAGATAAATTAAATTATTTTCAAATTAAATTATATTATTTTCAAAACTAAATTAAAATATTTTTAATTTAATTTAATTATTTAAATTAATTTATTTTCAATATAAATTAAATTATCTTCAAATTAAATTAAATCATTTTTAAATCAAGTTAAATTATTTTTAAATTAAGTTAAATTATTTTGAAATTAAATTAAGTTATTTTTAAATTAAATTATTTTCAAATAAAATTAAATTATTTTTAAATTAAAATAAACTAAATTATTTTCAAATTAAATTAAATTATTTTCAAATTAAAATAAATTATTTTTAATTAAAATTAAATTATTTTAATATTAAATTTAATTATTTTCATATTAAATTAAATTATTTTTAAGTTAAGTTAAATTATTTTAAAATTAAATTAAGTTATTTTCAAATTAAATTCAATTATTTTCAAACTAAATTAAACTATTTTTAAATTAGAATAAATTAAAATATTTTCAAATTAAATTAAATTATTTTTAAATTAAATTGTTTTCAAATTTAATTAAATTATTTTCAAATTGAATAAAATTATTTTTTAATTAAATTAAATTAAATTATTTTCAAATTAAATTAAATTATTTTTAACTTAAATTAAATTATTTTCAAATTAAAATAAATTATTTTCAAATTAAAATAAATTATTTTTAAATTAAATTAAGTTGTTTTCAAATTAAATTAAATTATTTTCAAATAAAGTTCAATTATTTTTAAATTTAATTAAATTAAATTATTGTCAAAATAAATTAAATTATTTTCAAATTGAATTAAATTATTTTTAATTTAAATTATTTTCAAATTTAATTTAATTATTTTCAAATTAAATTAAATTATTTTCAAATTAAATTAAATTATTTTCAAATTGCATTAATTTATTTTCAAATTAAATTAAATTATTTTTAAGTTTATTTAAATTAAGTTATTTTAAAAATTAAATTAAATTAAATTATTTTCAAATTAAATTATTTTTAAATTAAATCAAATTATTTTTAATTCAAATTAAATTATTTAAAAAAACTATTTAACTAAACTATGAAACTATTAAACAAAAAACTATTTTTAAATTAAATTATTTTCAAATTAAATTAAATTATTTCAAATTATATTAAATTATTTTCAAATTAAATTAAGTTATTTTTATATTAAATTATTTTCAAATTAAATTAAGTTATTTTTAAATTAAATGTAATTATTTTCAAATTAAATTAAATTATTTTCAAATTAAATTAAATTATTTTTAAATTAAATTAAATTATTTTCAAATTAAATTAAATTATTTTAAAATTAAGTTAATTTTTTTTCAAATTAAATTAACTTATTTTCAAATTAAATTAAATTATTTTTAAATTAAATTAAATTATTTTTAAATTAAAATAAATTAAATTATTTTCAAATTAAATTAAATTATTTTTAAATTGAATTGTTTTCAAATTTAATTAAATTATTTTCAAATTGAATTAAATTATTTTCAAATTAAAATGAATTATTTTCAAATTAAAAAAAATATTTTTAAATTAAATTAAGTTATTTTCAAATAAAGTTCAATTATTTTTAAATTTAATTAAATTAAATTATTGTCAAAATAAATTAAATTATTTTCAAATTGAATCAAATTATTTTTAAATTAAATTATTTTCAAATTTAATTTAATTATTTTCAAATTAAATTAAATTATTTTCAAATTAAATTAAATTATTTTCAAATTACATTAATTTATTTTCAAATTAAATTAAATTATTTTTAAGTTTATTTAAATTAAGTTATTTTAAAAATTAAATTAAATTAAATTATTTTCAAATTAAATTAAATTATTTTTAAATTAAATCAAATTATTTTTAATTCAAATTAAATTATTTAAAAAACTATTTAACTAAACTATAAAACTATTAAACAAAAAACTATTTTTAAATTAAATTATTTTCAAATTAAATTAAATTATTTTAAATTATATTAAATTATTTTCAAATTAAATTAAGTTATTTTTAAATTAAATTAAATTATTTTTAAATTAAATTAAATTATTTTTAAATTAAATGTAATAATTTTCAAATTAAATTAAATTATTTTCAAATTAAATTATTTTTAAATTAAATTAAATTCTTTTTAAATTAAATTAAATAATTTTCAAATTAAATTAAATTACTTCTAAATTAAATTAAATTATTTTCAAATTAAATTAAATTGTTTTTAAAATAACATAAATTATTTTCAAATTGACAAATTATTTTTAAATTAAATAATATTATTTTTAAATTAAATAAAAATTATTTTTAATTAAATTAAGTTATTTTCAAATTAAAATAATTACTTTCAAATTAAATTAAATTATTTTTAAACTAATTTAATAATTTATTTTCAAATTAAGTTAAATTATTTTTAAATTTAATTAAATTTTTTTCAAATTAAATTTATTTGTTTTCAAATTTAATTAAATTATTTTTAAATTTATTTAAATTAAATTATTTTTAAATTAAATTAAATTATTTTCAAATTAAAATAAATTATTGTCAAATTAAATTAAATTATTTTTAAATTAAAATAAATTATTTTCAAATTAAATTAAATTATTATTAAATTAAATTAAATTATTTTCAAATTAAATTAAATTGTTTTTAAATTAACTTTAATTATTTTCAGATTAAATTAAATTATTTTTAAATTAAATCAAATTATTTTTAAATTAAATTAAGTTATTTTCAAATAAAATTTAATTATTTTCAAATTAAATTAAATTATTTTCAATTAAATAAAATTATTTTTAAATTTATTTAAATCATTTTCAATTAAATCATTTTTAAATTAAGTTAAATTATTTATAAATTTATTTAGATTATTTTCAAATTAAATTTATATATTTTCAAATTTAATTAAATTATTTTTAAATTTATTTAAATTAAATTATTTTAAAATTAAATTAAATTATTTCCAAATTAAATTAAATTACTTTTAAATTAAATTATTTTCAAATTAAAATAAATTATTTTCAAATTAAATTAAGTTAAAATTAACTTATTTTCAAATAAAATTAACTTATTTTTAAATTAAATTAAATTATTTTCAAATTAAATTAAATTTTTTTAAAATTAAATTAAATAATTTTTAAAATAAATTAAATTATTTTTAAATTAAATTAAATTATTTTTAAAATAAATTAAAATATTTTTAAATTAAATTAAATTATAGTCATATTAAATTAAATAATTATTAAATTTAATTAAATCAAATAATTTTCAAATTAAATTAAGTTATTTTCAAATCAAATTAAATTATTGTTAAATTAAATTAATTTATTTTTAAATTAAATTTAATTATTTTTAAATTTAATTAAACCAAAATATTTTTAAATTAAAATAAAATATTTTGAAATTAAATTCTTTTCAAAATAAATTGAAATATTTTCAAATTAAATTTAATTATTTTTAAATTGAATTAAGTTAATATATTTTCAAATTAAATTAAATTATTTTCAAATTAAACTAATTTATTTTCAAGTTAAATTAAATTATTCTCAAATTAAATTAAATTATTTTTAAATTTAACTAAATTAAATTATTTCCAAAATAAATTAAATTATTTCCAAAATAAATTAAATTATTTTCAAATTAAATTATTTTTTAAATTAAATTAAATTAAAATAAATAAATTATTTTCAAATTAAAATAAATTATTGTCAATTAAAATTAAATTATTTTTAAATTAAATTAAATTATTTTCAAATTAAATTAAATTATTTTAAAATTAAGTTAAATTTTTTTCAAATTAAATTAACTTATTTTCAAATTAAATTAAATTATTTTCAAATTAAATTAAATTATTTTTAAATTAAAATAAATTAAATTATTTTCAAATTAAATTAAATTATTTTTAAATTGAATTGTTTTCAAATTTAATTAAATTATTTTCAAATTGAATTAAATTATTTTCAAATTAAAATGAATTATTTTCAAATTAAAAAAAATATTTTTAAATTAAATTAAGTTATTTTCAAATTAAATTGAATTATTTTCAAATTAAGTTCAATTACTTTTAAATTTAATTAAAATTAAATTATTGTCAAAATAAATTAAATTATTTTCAAATTAAATTAAATTATTTTTAAATTAAATTAAATTATTTTTAAATGAAATAATTTTTTTTTTAATTTATTTAAATTAAATTATTTTCAAATTAAATTAGATTATTTTTAAATTAAATTAAATTATTTTCAAAGTAAATTAAATTATTTTTAAATTAAATCAAATTATTTTTAATTTAAAAAAAAATATTTAAAGAACTATTTAACTAAACTATTAAATAAAAAACTATTTTTAAATTAAATTATTTTCAAATTAAATTAAATTATTTTCAAATTATATTAAATTATTTTCAAATTAAATTAAGTTATTTTTTAGTAAATTATATTATTTTCAAAACTAAATTAAATTATTTTTAAATTTAAATAAATTAAATTATTTTCAAATTAAATTAAATTATTTTTAAATTAAATTGTTTTTAAATTAAATTAAATTATTTTCAAATTAAATAAAATTATTTTTAAATTAAATTTAATTATTTTCAAATTAAATTAAATTATTTTTAAATTAAAAAAAAATATTTTTAAATTTAATTAAATTAAATTATTTTTAAATTAAATTAAATTATTTTCAAATTACATTAATTTATTTTCTAAATAATTTAAAATATTTTTAAATTTATTTAAATTAAATTATTTTCAAACTAAATTAAATTATTTTCAAATTAAAATAAATTATTGTCAAATTAAATTAAATTATTTTTAAATTAAATTAAATTATTTTCAGATTAAATTAAATTATTTTTAAATTAAATCAAATTAGTTTTAAATTACATTAAGTTATTTTCAAATTAAATTAAGTTATTTTCAAATTAAATTAAATTATTTTCAAATAAATAAAATTATTTTTAAATTTTTGTAAATTAATTTATTTTCAATATAAATTAAATTATCTTCAAATTAAATTAAATCATTTTCAAATTAAGTTAAATTATTTTTAAATTAAGTTAAATTATTTTCAAATTAAATTAAGTTATTTTTAAATTAAATTATTTTCAAATTAAATTAAATTATTTTCAAATTACCTAAATTTATTTTCAAAATAAATTAAAATATTTTTAAATTTATTTAAATTAAATTATTTTCAAATTATTTTTAAATTAAATTAAATTATTTTCAAATTAAATTAAGTTATTTTTAAATTAAATTATATTCAAAATAAATTAAACTATTTTTAAATTAAAATAAATTAAAACATTTTCAAATTAAATAAAATTATTTTTAAATTAAATTAAGTTGTTTTCAAATTAAATTAAATTATTTTCAAATTAAGTTCAATTATTTTTTAATTTAATTAAATTAATTTATTGTCAAAATAAAATAAATTATTTTCAAATTGAATTAAATTATTTTTAAATTAAATTATTTTCAAATTTAATTTAATTATTTTCAAATTAAATTAAATTATTTTCAAATTAAATTAAATTATTTTCAAATTACATTAATTTATTTTCAAATTAAATTAAATTATTTTTAAGTTTGTTTAAATTAAGTTATTTTCAAATTAAATTAAATTATTTTTAAATTAAATTAAATTATTTTCAAATTAAATTAAATTATTTTTAAATTAAATCAAATTATTTTTAATTCAAATTAATTTATTTAAAAAACTTTTTAACTAAACTATGAAACTATTAAACAAAAAACTATTTTTAAATTAAATTATTTTCAAATTAAATTAAATTATTTCAAATTATATTAAATTATTTTCAAATTAAATTAGGTTATTTTTAAATTAAATTAAATTATTTTTAAATTAAATTAAATTACTTTCAAATTAAATTTAATTATTTTCAAATTAAATGAAATTATTTTCAAATTAAATTAAATTATTTTTAAATTAAATAAAATTATTTTTTAATTTAATTAAATTAAATTATTTTCAAATTAAATTAAATTTTTTTCAAATAATATTAAATTATTTTCAAATTAAAATAAATTATTTTCAAAATAAATTAAGTTATTTTTAAATTAAATTAAATAATTTTCAAATTAAATTAAATTACTTTTAAATTAAATTAAATTATTTTCAAATTAAATTAAATTGTTTTTAAAATAACATAAATTATTTTCAGATTGACAAATGATTTTTAAATTAAATAAAATTATTTTTAAATTAAATAAAATTTATTTTTAAATTAATTTAAGTTATTTTCAAATTAAAATAATTACTTTCAAATTAAATTAAATTATTTTTAAATTAATTTAATAAATTATTTTCAAATTAAGTTAAATTATTTTTAAATTTAATTAAATTTTTTTCAAATTAAATTTATTTGTTTTCAAATTTAATTAAATTATTTTTAAATTTATTTAAATTAAATTATTTTTAAATTAAATTAAATTATTTTCAAATTAAAATAAATTATTGTCAAATTAAATTTAATTATTTTTAAATTAAAATAAATTATTTTCAAATTAAATTAAATTATTTTTAAATTAAATTAAATTCTTTTTAAATTAAATTAAATAATTTTCAAATTAAATTAAATTACTTTTAAATTAAATTAAATTATTTTCAAATTAAATTAAATTGTTTTTAAAATAACATAAATTATTTTCAAATTGACAAATTATTTTTAAATTAAATAAAATTATTTTTAAATTAAATAAAAATTATTTTTAAATTAAATTAAGTTATTTTCAAATTAAAATAATTACTTTCAAATTAAATTAAATTATTTTTAAATTAATTTAATAAATTATTTTCAAATTAAGTTAAATTATTTTTAAATTTAATTAAATTTTTTTCAAAAAAATTTATTTGTTTTCAAATTTAATTAAATTATTTTTAAATTTATTTAAATTAAATTATTTTTAAATTAAATTAAATTATTTTCAAATTAAATTAAATTATTTTCAAATTAAATTAAATTGTTTTTAAATTAACTTTAATTATTTTCAGATTAAATTAAATTATTTTTAAATTAAATCAAATTATTTTTAAATTAAATTAAGTTATTTTCAAATAAAATTTAATTATTTTCAAATTAAATAAAATTATTTTCAATTAAATAAAATTATTTTTAAATTTATTTAAATCATTTTCAATTAAATCATTTTTAAATTAAGTTAAATTATTTATAAATGTAATTAAATTATTTTCAAATTAAATTTATATATTTTCAAATTTAATTAAATTATTTTTAAATTTATTTAAATTAAATTATTTTAAAATTAAATTAAATTATTTCCAAATTAAATTAAATTACTTTTAAATTAAATTATATTATTTTCAAATTAAAATAAATTATTGTCAATTAAAATTTAATTATTTTTAAATTAAATTAAATTATTTTCAAATTAAATTAAATTATTTTAAAATTAAGTTAAATTTTTTTCAAATTAAATTAACTTATTTTCAAATTAAATTAAATTATTTTCAAATTAAATTAAATTATTTTTAAATTAAAATAAATTAAATTATTTTCAAATTAAATTAAATTATTTTTAAATTGAATTGTTTTCAAATTTAATTAAATTATTTTCAAATTGAATTAAATTATTTTCAAATTAAAATGAATTATTTTCAAATTAAAAAAAATATTTTTAAATTAAATTAAGTTATTTTCTAATTAAATTGAATTATTTTCAAATTAAGTTCAATTACTTTTAAATTTAATTAAATTAAATTATTGTCAAAATAAATTAAATTATTTTCAAATTAAATTAAATTATTTTTAAATTAAATTAAATTATTTTTAAATTAAATAATTTTTTTTTTAATTTATTTAAATTAAATTATTTTCAAATTAAATTAGATTATTTTTAAATTAAATTAAATTATTTTCAAAGTAAATTAAATTATTTTTAAATTAAATCAAATTATTTTTAATTTAAAAAAAATTATTTAAAGAACTATTTAACTAAACTATTAAATAAAAAACTATTTTTAAATTAAATTATTTTCAAATCAAATTAAATTATTTTCAAATTATATTAAATTATTTTCAAATTAAATTAAGTTATTTTTTAGTAAATTATATTATTTTCAAAACTAAATTAAATTATTTTTAAATTTAAATAAATTAAATTATTTTCAAATTAAATTAAATTATTTTTAAATTAAATTGTTTTCAAATTAAATTAAATTATTTTCAAATTAAATAAAATTATTTTTAAATTAAATTTAATTATTTTCAAATTAAATTAAATTATTTTCAAATTAAAAAAAAAAATTTTTAAATTTAATTAAATTAAATTATTTTTAAATTAAATTAAATTATTTTCAAATTACATTAATTTATTTTCTAAATAATTTAAAATATTTTTAAATTTATTTAAATTAAATTATTTTCAAACTAAATTAAATTATTTTCAAATTAAAATAAATTATTGTCAAATTAAATTAAATTATTTTTAAATTAAATTAAATTATTTTCAGATTAAATTAAATTATTTTTAAATTAAATCAAATTAGTTTTAAATTACATTAAGTTATTTTCAAATTAAATTAAGTTATTTTCAAATTAAATTAAATTATTTTCAAATAAATAAAATTGTTTTTAAATTTATGTAAATTAATTTATTTTCAATATAAATTAAATTATCTTAAAATTAAATTAAATCATTTTCAAATTAAGTTAAATTATTTTTAAATTAAGTTAAATTATTTTCAAATTAAATTAAGTTATTTTTAAATTAAATTATTTTCAAATTAAATTAAATTATTTTCAAATTACCTAAATTTATTTTCAAAATAAATTAAAATATTTTTAAATTTATTTAAATTAAATTATTTTCAAATTATTTTTAAATTAAATTATTTTCAAATTAAATTAAGTTATTTTTAAATTAAATTATATTCAAACTAAATTAAACTATTTTTAAATTAAAATAAATTAAAACATTTTCAAATTAAATAAAATTATTTTTAAATTAAATTAAGTTGTTTTCAAATTAAATTAAATTATTTTCAAATTAAGTTCAATTATTTTTAAATTTAATTAAATTAATTTATTGTCAAAATAAAATAAATTATTTTCAAATTGAAATAAATTATTTTTAAATTAAATTATTTTCAAATTTAATTTATTTATTTTCAAATTAAATTAAATTATTTTCAAATTAAATTAAATTATTTTCAAATTAAATTAAATTATTTTCAAATTAAATTAAATTATTTTCAAATTAAATTAAATTATTTTCAAATTAAATTAAATTATTTTTAAGTTTGTTTAAATTAAGTTATTTTCAAATTAAATTAAATTATTTTTAAATTAAATTAAATTATTTTTAAATTAAATTAAATTATTTTTAAATTAAATCAAATTATTTTTAATTCAAATTAATTTATTTAAAAAACTTTTTAACTAAACTATGAAACTATTAAACAAAAAACTATTTTTAAATTAAATTATTTTCAAATTAAATTAAATTATTTCAAATTATATTAAATTATTTTCAAATTAAATTAGGTTATTTTTAAATTAAATTAAATTATTTTTAAATTAAATTAAATTATTTTCAAATTAAATTTAGTTATTTTCAAATTAAATTAAATTATTTTCAAATTAAATTAAATTATTTTTAAATTAAATAAAATTATTTTTTAATTTAATTAAATTAAATTATTTTCAAATTAAATTAAATTTTTTTCAAATAATATTAAATTATTTTCAAATTAAAATAAATTATTTTCAAAGTAAATTAAGTTATTTTTAAATTAAATTAAATAATTTTCAAATTAAATTAAATTACTTTTAAATTAAATTAACATATTTTCAAATTAAATAAAATTTATTTTTAAATTAAATTAGGTTATTTTCAAATTAAAATAATTACTTTCAAATTAAATTAAATTATTTTTAAATTAATTTAATAAATTATTTTCAAATTAAGTTAAATTATTTTTAAATTTAATTAAATTTTTTTCAAATTAAATTTATTTATTTTCAAATTTAATTAAATTATTTTTAAATTTATTTAAATTAAATTATTTTTAAATTAAATTAAATTATTTTCAAATTAAAATAAATTATTGTCATATTAAATTAAATTATTTTTAAATTAAAATAAATTATTTTCAAATTAAATTAAATTGTTTTTAAATTAAATTAAACTATTTTCAAATTAAATTAAATTAAATGGTTTTAAATTAACTTTAATTATTTTCAGATTAAATTAAATTATTTTTAAATTAAATAAAATTATTTTTAAATTAAATTAAGTTATTTTCAAATTAAATTTATTTATTTTCAAATTAAATTAAATTATTTTCAATTAAATAAAATTATTTTTAAATTTATTTAAATCATTTTCAATTAAATCATTTTTAAATTAAGTTAAATTATTTATAAATTTAATTAAATTATTTTCAAATTAAATTTATATATTTTCAAATTAAATTAAATTATTTTTAAATTAATTTAAATTAAATTATTTTAAAATTAAAATAAATTATTTTCAAAATAAATTAAATTACTTTTAAATTAAATTAAATTATTTTCAAATTAAAATAAATTATTGTCAATTAAAATTAAATTATTTTTAAATTAAATTAAATTATTTTCAAATTAAATTAAATTATTTTAAAATTAAGTTAATTTTTTTTCAAATTAAATTAACTTATTTTCAAATTAAATTAAATTATTTTCAAAATAAATTAAATTGTTTTTAAATTAAAATAAATTAAATTATTTTCAAATTAAATTAAAATTTTTTTAAATTAAATTGTTTTCAAATTTAATTAAATTATTTCCAAATTGAATTAAATTATTTTCAAATTGAATTAAATTATTTTCAAATAAAAATGAATTATTTTCAAATTAAAAAAAAAAAAAATTTTAAATTAAATTAAGTTATTTTCAAATTAAATTGAATTATTTTCAAATTAAGTTTAATTATTTTTAAATTTAATTAAATTAAATTATTGTCAAAATAAATTAAATTCTTTTCAAAATGAATTAAATTATTTAAAAAAAAAATTAAATTATTTTTAAATTAAATAATTTTTTTTTAATTTAATTAAATTAAATTATTTTCAAATTAAATTAGATTATTTTTAAATTAAATTGAATTATTTTCAAAGTAAATTAAATGATTTTTAAATTAAATCAAATTATTTTTAATTCAAATTAAATTATTAAAAAAACTATTTAACTAAACTATAAAACTATTAAATAAAAAACTATTTTAAAATTAAATTATTTTCAAATTAAATTAAATTATTTCAAATTATATTAAATTATTTTCAAATTAAATTAAGTTATTTTTAAATTAAATTTAATTATTTTCAAATTAAATTTAATTATTTTCAAATTAAATTAAATTATTTTCAAATTATATTAAATTTTTTTCAAATTAAATTAAATTGTTTTTAAAATAACTTAAATTATATTCATATTAAATTAAATTATTTTTGAATTAAATAAAATTATTTTTAAATTAAATTAAATTATTTATAAATTAAATTAAGTGATTTTCAAATTATGTTAAGTTATTTTCAAATGAAAATAATTACTTTCAAATTTAATTAAATTATTTTCAAATTAAATTTATTTATTTTCAAATTAAATTAAATTATTTTCAAATTAAATTATATTATTTTCAAAACAAAATTAAATTATTGTTAAATTAAATCAAATTATTTTTAAATTGAATTTAATTATTTTTAAATTTAATTATATCAAAATATTTTTAAATTAAAATAAAATATTTTGAAATTAAATTATTTTCAAAATAAATTGAAATATTGTCAAATTAAATTTAATTATTTTTAAATTAAATTAAGTTAATATATTTTTAAATGAAATTAAATTATTTTCAAATTAAATTAAATTATTTTTAAATTTAACTAAATTAAATTATTTCCAAAATAAATTAAATTATTTCCTAAATAAATTACATTTTTTTCAATTTAAATTATTTTTAAATGAAATTATTTTCAAATTAAATTAAATTATTTTTAAATTAAAATAAATTATTTTAAAATTAAATTAACTTATTTTCAAATTAAAATAAATTATTTTCAAATTAAATTAAATTACTTTTAAATTAAATTCAATTATTTTCAAATTAAATTAAGTTATTTTTAAAATAAATTAAATTATTTTCAAATTAAAGTAAATTATTTTCAAATTAAACAAAATTATTTTTAAATTTAATTAAATTTATTTATTTTCAAATTTAATTAAATTATTTCTAAATTTAATTGAATTAAATTATTTTCAAATTAAAATAAATTACTTTCAAACTAAAATAAATTTTTAAATTGAATTAAGTTATTTTCAAATTAAACTAAATTATTTCCAAATTGAATTAAATTATTTTTAAATTAAATTATTTTTAATTTTGATTAAATTATTTTCAAATTAAATTTATTTATTTTCAAATTAAATTAAATTATTTTCAAATTAAATTATATTATTTTCAAAACAAAATTAAATTATTTTTAAATTTAATTAAATTGAATTATTTCCAAAATAAATTAAATTTTTTCAAATTAAATTATTTTTAAATTAAATTAAATTATTTTCAAATTAAATTAAATTATTTTCAAATTAAAATAATATATTTTAAAATTAAATTAACTTATTTTCAAATTAAAATAAATTATTTTCAAATTAAATTAAGTTATTTTAATATTAAATTATTTTCAAATTAAATTAAATTATTTTTAAATTAAATTAAATTATTTTTAAATTAAATTAAATTATTTTCAAATTAAATTATATTATTTTCAAAACTAAATTAAATTATTTTTAAATTTAATTAAATTAAATTATTTTCAAATTAAATTAAATTGTTTTTAAATTAAATTAATGTTTTTCAAATTAAATTTAATTATTTTCAAATTAAATTAAATTATTTTTAAAGTAAATTTAAATATTTTCAAATTAAATTAAATTATTTTCAAATTAAAAAAAAATTATTTTTAAATTTAATTAAATTAAATTAATTAAAATTAATTAATTTTTTTTCAAATTAAATTGAATTATTTTCAAATTAAGTTCAATTATTTTTAAATTTAATTAAATAAATTATTGTCAAAATAAATTAAATTATTTTCAAATTGAATTAAATTATTTTTAAATTAAATTAAATTATTTTTAAATTAAATAAAATTATTTTTTAATTTAATTAAATTAAATTATTTTCAAATTAAATTAAATTATATTTAATTTAAATTAAATTGTTTTCAAATTAAATTAAGTTATTTTTAAATTAAATTATTTTTAAATTAAATTATTTTCAAATTAAATTTAATAATTTTCAAATTAAATTAAATTGTTTTTAAAATAACTTAAATTATTTTCAGATTAAATTAAATTATTTTTAAATTAAATAAAATTATTTTTAAATTAAATGAATGTATTTTTAAATTCAATTAAGTTATTTTCAAATTAAATTAAGTTATTTTCAAATTAAAATAATTACTTTCAAATTAAATTAAATTATTTTTAAATTAATTTAATAAATTATTTTCAAATTAAGTTAAATTATTTTTGAATTTATTTAAATTTTTTTCAAATTAAATTTATTTATTATCAAATTTGAAATTAAATTAAATTGTTTTTATATTAAAATAAATTATTGTCAAATTGAATTAAATTATTTTTAAATTGAAATAAATTATTTTCAAATTAAATTTAATTATTTTTAAATTAAATTAAATTATTTTCAAATTAAATTAAATTGTTTTTAAATTTTCAAAATAAATTAAGTTATTTTTAAATTAAATTAAAATATTTTTAAATTAAATTAATTTATTTTCAAATTAAATTTAATTATTTTCAAATTAAATTAAATTATTTCCAAATTAAATTAATTTTTTTTTAAATTAAATAAAATTATTTTTTAATTTAATTAAATTAAATTATTTTCAAATTAAATTAAATTATTTTTAATTTAAATTATTTTCAAATTATATTAAATTATTTTCAAATTAATATAAATTATTTTTAAATTAAATTAAATTATTTTCAAATTAAATTAAATTATTTTTAAATTAAATTAAATTATTTTTAAATTAAATTAAGTTATTTTCAAATTAAATTAAATTATTTTCAAATTAAATTAAATTATTTTTAAATTAATAAAAATTAAATTATTTTCAAATTAAATTAAATTATTTTTATATTAAATTTAATTATTTTCAAATAAAATTTAATTATTTTCAAATTAAATAAAATTATTTGTAAATTTAATTAAATTAAATTATTTTCAAATTAGATTAAATTATTTTCAAATTACATTAATTTATTTTCAAATTAAATTAAATTATTTTTAAATTTATTTAAAATAAATTATTTTCAAATTATTTTTAAATTAAAATAAATTATTTTCAAATTAAATTAAATTATTTTTAAATTATATTTAATTATTTTCAAATTAAATTAAATTATTTTTAAACTAAGTTAAATTATTTTCAAATTAAATTTAATTATTTTCAAATTAAATAAAATTATTTGTAAATTTAATTAAATTAAATTATTTTCAAATTAGATTAAATTATTTTCAAATTACATTAATTTATTTTCAAATTAAATTAAATTATTTTTAAATTTATTTAAAATAAATTATTTTCGAATTATTTTGAAATTAAATTAAATTATTTTCAAATAAAATTAAATTATTTTTAAATAAAATTAAATTATTTTCAAATAAAATTAAATTATTTTTAAATTAAATTTAATTATTTTTAAATTACAATAATTTATTTTCAAATTAAATTAAATTATTTTCAAATTAAGTTCAATTATTTTTAAATTTAATTAAATTAAATTATTGTCAGAATAAATTAAATTATTTTCAAATTGAATTAAATTATTTTTAAATTAAATTTTTTTGAAATTTAATAAAATTAATTGCAAATTAAATTAATTTATTTTCAAATAAAATTAAATTATTTTTAAAGTAAAAAAAAAAATTAATTTCAAATTTAATTAAATTATTTTCAAATTACATTAAATTATTTTCAAATTAAATTAAATTATTTTTTAATTAAATTAAATTAAATTATTTTCAAATAAAATTAAATTATTTTCAAATTAAATTAATTTATTTTCAAATTAAATAAAATTATTTTTAAATTTAATTTAATTACATTATTTTCAAATTAAATTAAATTATTTTCAAATTACAATAATTTATTTTCAAATTAAATTAAATTATTTTAAAATTTAATAAAATTAAATTATTTTCAAATTATTTTGAAATTAAATTAAATTATTTTTATTATTTTCAAATTAAATTTAATTATTTTAAAATTAAGTTAAATTATTTCAAACTAAATTTATATAATTCTTAAATTAAATTAATTAATTTCAAATTAAATAAAATTATGTTAAATTATTTTAAAATTAAATTATTTTCAAATTTAATTAAATATAATTACTTTCTAATTAAATCAAATTATTTTCAAATTATATTAAATTATTTTCAAATTAAATTAATATATTTTTAATTTTAATTAAACTATTTTCAAATTAATTTAAATTATTTTCAAATTAAATTAAATTATTCTCAAATTATAATAAATTATTTTCAAATTAAAATTAATTATTTTCAAATTAAATTAAATCTTTTTCAAACTAAATTAAATTATTTTTGAATTTTATTAAATTAAATTATTTTCAAACTAAATTAAGTTATTTTCAAACTGAATAAAATTATTTGTAAATAATATTAAATTAGTTTTAAATTGAATTAATTTATTTTCAAATTAAATTAAATTATTTCAAACTATATTAAATTATTTTCAAATTAAACTAAATTATTTTCAAAATATCTCAAATTATTTTCGAAATAAATTAAATTATTTTCAAATTAAATTAAATTATTTTCTAAATAAATTAAATTATTTTCAAATTAAATTAAATTATTTTCAAATTATTTTCAAATTAAATTAACTTATTTTCAAATTATTTTCAAATGAAATTAAATTATTCTTAAATTAAAATTATTAAAATTATTAAAAAAACTAAATTAGTATTAAAAAAATTAAATTAATTTTAATTTAAATAAAATTATTTTTAAAATAAATTACATTAAATTATTTTTAAATTAAATTAGGTTATTTTTATATTTAACTAAATTATTTTCAAATTAAACTAAATTATTTTTAAATTTAATTAAATTATTTTTAAATAAAATTTAATTATTTTCAAAATTAACGAAAATATTTTCTATTTAAATTAAAATATTTTTAAAATAAATTAAATTATTTTTAAATTGAATTAAATTATTTTTATTTTAAATTAAATTATTTTCAAATTAAATTAAATTATTTTCGAAGTAAATCAAATTATTTTCAAAATAAATTAAAATATTCTTAATTAAATTAAATTATTTAAAAAAAAAATAATAATTTTAATTTAAATTAAATTATTTTCAAATTAAATTATTTTAAATTAAATTAAATTATTTTCAAATTAAACTAAATTATTTTTAAATTAAATTTAATTATTTTCAAAATAAATTAAATTAGTTTCAAATTAAATTAAATTATTTCAAACTAAATTTATATTATTTTTAAATTAAATTAAATTAATTTTAAATTAAATTAAATTATTTTTAAATTAAGTTAAATTATTTTAAAATTATTTTCAAATTAAATTAACTTATTTTCAAATTATTTTCAAATGAAATTAAATTATTCTTAAATTAAAATAAACTAAATTAGTATTAAAAAAATTAAATTAATTTTAATTTAAATAAAATTATTTTTAAAATAAATTAAATTAAATTATTTTTAAATTAAATTAGGTTATTTTTATATTTAACTAAATTATTTTCAAATTAAACTAAATTATTTTTAAATTTAATTAAATTATTTTTAAATAAAATTTAATTATTTTCAAAATAAACGAAAATATTTTCAATTTAAATTAAAATATTTTTAAAATAAATTAAATTATTTTTAAATTGAATTAAATTATTTTTATTTTAAATTAAATTATTTTCAAATTAAATTAAATTATTTTCAAAGTAAATCAAATTATTTTCAAAATAAATTAAAATATTCTTAATTAAATTAAATTATTTAAAAAAAAAATAATAATTTTAATTTAAATTAAATTATTTTCAAATTAAATTATTTTAAATTAAATTAAATTATTTTCAAATTAAACTAAATTATTTTTAAATTAAATTTAATTATTTTCAAAATAAATTAAATTATTTTCAAATTAAATTAAATTATTTCAAACTAAATTTATATTATTTTTAAATTAAATTAAATTAATTTTAAATTAAATTAAATTATTTTTAAATTAAGTTAAATTATTTTAAAATTAAATTGTTTTCAAATTTAATTAAATATAATTACTTTCTAATTAAATCAAATTATTTTCAAATTAAATTAAATTATTTTCAAATTGAATTAAATTATTTTTAATTTTAATTAAACTATTTTCAAATTAATTTAAATTATTTTCAAATTAAATTAAATTATTCTCAAATTATAATAAATTATTTTCAAATTAAAATTAATTATTTTCAAATTAAATCTTTTTCAAACTAAATTAAATTATTTTTGAATTTTATTAAATTAAATTATTTTCAAACTAAATTAAGTTATTTTCAAATTTAATAAAATTATTTCTAAATCATATTAAATTAGTTTTAAATTGAATTAATTTATTTTCAAATTAAATTAAATTATTTCAAACTATATTAAATTATTTTCAAATTAAACTAAATTATTTTCAAAATATCTCAAATTATTTTCCAAATAAATTAAATTATTTTCAAATTAAATTAAATTATATTCAAATTAAATTAAATTATTTTCAAATTATTTTCAAATTAAATTAACTTATTTTCAAATTATTTTCAAATGAAATTAAATTATTCTTAAATTAAAATAAATTAAATTAGTTTTAAAAAAATTAAATTAATTTTAATTTAAATTAAATTATTTTTAAAATAAATTAAATTAAATTATTTTTAAATTAAATTAAATTATTTTTAGATTTAACTAAATTATTTTCAAATTAAACTAAATTATTTTTAAATTTAATTAAATTATTTTTAAACAAAATTTAATTATTTTCAAAATAAACGAAATTATTTTCAATTTAAATTAAAATATTTTTAAAATAAATTAAATTATTTTTAAATTGAATTAAATTATTTTTATTTAAAATTTAATTATTTTCAAATTAAATTAAATTATTTTCAAAGTAAATCAAATTGTTTTCAAAATAAATTAAAAAATTCTTAATTAAATTAAATTATTTAAAAAAAAAATTAATTTTAATTTAAATTAAATTATTTTCAAATTAAATTATTTTAAATTTAATTAAATTATTTTAAAATTAAATTAAATTATTTTCACATTATATTAAATTATTTTTAAATTAAATTAATTATTTTCAAACTAAATAATTTTTAAATTAAATTAAACTATTTTTTAATTAATATATTATTAAATTTAATTAAATTAAATTATTTCCAAATTAAATTAAATTATTTTTAAATTAAATTATTTTTAAAGGAATTAAATTTACATTAATTTAAATTAAATTATTTTTAAAATAAATTAAATTATTTTTAAAATAAATATAATTAATTTTAGATTTAATTAAATTATTTTCAAATTAAACTAAATTATTTTTAAATTTAATTAAATTATTTTTAAATTAAATTTAATTATTTTCAAAATAAATTAAATTATTTTCAAATTAAATTAAATTATTTCAAACTAAATTTATATTATTTTTAAATTAAATTAAATTAATTTCAAATTAAATTAAATTATTTTTAAATTAAGTTAAATTATTTTAAAATTAAATTATTTTCAAATTTAATTAAATGTAATTACTTTCTAATTAAATCAAATTATTTTCAAATTAAATTAAATTATTTTCAAAATAAATTAAATTATTTTTAATTTTGATAAAACTATTTTCAAATTATTTTCAAATTAAATTAAATTATTCTCAAATTATATTAAACTATTTTCAAAATAAAATGAACTATTTTCAAATTAAATTAAATTATTTTCAAACTAAATTAAATTATTTTTGAATTTTATTAAATTATATTATTTTCAAACTAAATAAAGTTATTTTCAAATTAAATAAAATTAATTGTAAATCATATTAAATTAGTTTTAAATTGAATTAATTTATTTTCAAATTAAATTAAATTATTTTAAACTATATTAAATTATTTTCAAATTAAACTAAATTATTTTCAAAATATTTTATTTATTTTATTTATTTTCCAAATAAATTAAACTATTTTCAAATTAAATTAAATTATTTTCTAAATAAATTAAATTATTTTCAAATTAAATTAAATTATTTTTAAATTAAATTAAGATTTTTTTAAATTTAAATTTTTTTTAATTTAGATTAAATTATTTTCAAATTAAATATAATTATTTTTAAATTATTTTTTAATTTAATCAAATTTAATTATTTTCAAATTAAATTAAATTATTTTCAAATTAAATTAAATTATTTTCAAATTAAATTAAATTATTTTCAAATTAAATTAAATTACTTTCAAATTAAATTAAATTATTTTCAAATTATTTTCAAATTAAATTAAATTATTCTTAAATTAAAATAAATTAAATTAGTTTTAAAAAAAATAAATTAATTTAAATTTAAAATAAATTATTTTTAAAATAAATTAAATTAAATTATTTTTAAATTAAATTAAATTATTTTTAGATTTAACTAAATTAATTTCAAATTAAACTAAATTATTTTTAAATTTAATTAAATTATTTTTAAATAAATTTTAATTATTTTCAAAATAAACGAAATTATTTTCAATTTAAATTAAAATATTTTTTAAATAAATTGAATTATTTTCAAATTAATTTAAATTATTTTTAAATAAAATTAAATAATTTTTAAATTAAATTTTTTTCTAATTAAATTAAATTATTTTTAAATTTAATTGAAATAAATTATTTTCAAATTAAATTAATTTATTTTCAAATTAAATTTAATTAAATTATTTTCAAATTTAATTAAAAGTTTTTCAAATTAGATTTATTTATTTTCAAATTAAAATAAATTATTTTCAAATTAAATTTAATTATTTTCAAATTAAATTAAATTATATTCTAATTAAAGTAATTTATATTCAAATTAAATTTAATTATTTTTAAAATTATTTGAAATTAAAATTTTTTTAAATTTAATTAAATTTAGTTATTTTCAAATTAAATCATATTAAATTAAATTATTTTCAAATTAAATAGAATTATTTTTAAATATTTTTAAATTAAACCATTTTCAAATAAATTAAATTATTCTCAAATTATATTAAATTATTTTCAAGTTAAATTAATTATTTTCAAATTAAATTAAATTATTTTAAATTAAATTAATTTTTTTTTGAATTTTATTAAGTTAAATTATTTTCAAATTCAATTAAAATAATTTCAAATTAAATTAAATTATTTTTAAATTAAATTAAATTATTTTTAAATTAAAATATTTTTAAATTTAATTCTTTTCAAATTAAATCAAATTATTTTCAAATTAAATTAAATTATTTTCAATTTAAATTAAATTATTTTTAAATTAAATTAAAATATTTTCTAATTAAATTAATTTATTTTCAAATTGAATTAAATTATTTTTAAATTAAATTAAATTATTTCAAACTAAATTAAATTATTTTTAAATTAACTTAAAACATTTTCAAATTAAATTAAATTATATTCCAATTAATTTAATTTATTTTCAAATTAAATTAAATTATTTTTAAATTGAATTAAATTAAATTATTTTCAAAATAAATAAAAATAAATTTTAAATTAAATTATTTTTAAATTTAATTAAATTTAATAATTTACAAATTAAATTCAATTAAATTATTTTCAAATTTAATTAAATTTGTTTCAAATTAAATTTATTTATATTCAAATTGAATTAAATTATTTTCAAATTAAATTATATAATTTAAAACTAAATTTAAATTATTTTCAAATTAAATTAAATTAATTTCAAATAAGATTAAATTATTTTTAAATTGAATTTAAATATTTTTAAATTTAATTAATTTAAATTTTTGCAAATTAAATTAAATTAATTTCAAATTAAATTTTTTTTTTTAAATTAAATTAAATTATTTTTAAATTTAATTAAATGATATTATTTTTAAATTAAATTAAATTATATTCAAATTAAATTAAATTATTTTCAAATTTAAATTAAATTATTTTCAAATTAAATTAAATTAATTTCAAATTAAATTAATTTATTTTTTATTTGAATTAAATTAGTTTTAAATTAAATTAAATTATTTTCAAATTAAATTTAATTCTTTTTAAATTAAATTAAATTATTTTTAAATTAAATTAAATTTTTTTTAAAATTTTTTTAAATTATTTTCAAATTAAATTATCTTCAAATTGAATTAAATTATTTTTAAATTTAAATTAAATTATTTTAAATTAAATTAATTTATTTTTAAATTAAATTAAAGTATTTTTATATTTAATTAAATTAAATTATTTTCAAATTTAATTAATTTATTTTCAAATTAAATTAAATCATTTTTAAATTAAATTAAATTATATTCTAATTAAATTAAATTATGTTTAAATTAAATTAAATTAATTTAAAATTTAATTAAATTAAAATATTTTCAAATTAAATTAAACTATTTTAAAATTAAATTAAATTAATTTAAAATTAAATTAAATTATTTTCAAATTTAAATGAATTTATTTTCAAATTGAATTAAATTAATTTCAAATTAAATTAATTTATTTTTAAACTAAAATAAATTATTTTTAAATTTAATTAAATTAAATTATTTTCAAATTAAATTAAATTATTTTCAAATTAAATTAAATTAATTTCAAATTAAATTGATTTATGTTTAAATTAAATTAGTTTCAAACTAAAATAAATTATTTTCAAATTTAAATTCAATTATTTTAAAAATAAATTAAATTAATTTCAAATTAAATTATTTTTTAATTAAATAAAATAAAATTATTTTCAATATTAAATTAAATTATTATCAAATCAATTTAAATTATTTTCAAACTAAATTAAATTATTTTCGAATTAAATTAATTCATTTTTAAATTAATTTAAATCACTTAAATTTATATAAAATAAATTATTTTCAAATTAAATTAAATTATTTTTAAATTAAATTAAATTATTTTTAATTTAAATTAAATTATTTTCAAATTAAATTAAATTTTTTTCAAATTAAATAAAATTATTTTAAAATTAAATAAAATTTATTTTTAATTTAAATTAAATTATTTTTCAATTTAATTAAATTAAATTATTTTCAAATAAAATTACATCATTTTCAAATTAAATTAAATTATTTCATTTTAAATTAAATAATTTTTATTTTAAATTAAATTATTTTCAAATTAAATTAATTCATTTTTAAATTAAATTAAATTATTTTTAAATTTAATTAAATTAAATTATTTTAAAATTAAATTAAATTATTTTCAATTTAAATTAATTTCAAGTTAAATTAATTTATTTTAAATTAAATTTTTTTTAAATTTAATTAAATTAAATTATTTTTAAATAAAATTACAATATTTTCAAAAAAAATTAATTATTTTCAAATTAAATTAAATTGTTTTCAAAATAAATTAAGTTATTTCTATTTTTAATTAAATTATTTTTAAATTAAATTAACTTATTTTCAAATTAATTTAAATTATTTTTAAATTATTTTTAAATTTAATTTAATTAAATTATTTTAGTATTAAAATTAATTATTTTCCAAATAAATTTAATTATTTTCAAATTTAATTAAGTTAAATTTAATTCAAATTAAATTAAATTATTATCAATTTGAATTAAATTATTTTTATTTAAATCAAATTATTTTCAAATTAAATTAAACTTTTTTCAAATTTAATCAAATTAATTTCAAATTAAATTAAATTATTCTTAAAAAAATAAAATTATTAAAAAAAAAAAAAATTAAATGAATATAAATTAAATTATTTTCATAATAAATTAAATTATTTTTAAATTAAATTAAATTTTTTTTAATTAAATTAAATTAAATTATTTGCAAATTAAATAAAATTATTTTTAGATTTAATTAAATTAATTTAAAATGTAATTAAATTATTTTTATATTTAATTAAATTAAATTATTTAAAAATTAAATTACATTATTTTTAAATTAAATTTAATTATTTTCAAATTAAATTAAATTATTATCAAACTAACATAAATTATTTTCAAATTAATTATATACATATTAAATTAAATTATTTTCAAATTAAATTAAATTATTTTTAAATTAAATTAATTCAGTTTTAAACTAAATTAAATTATTTTTAAATTTATATAAATTAAATTATTTCCAATATAAATCAAATTATTTTCAAATTAAATTAAATTATTTTCAAATTAAATTAAATTAATTTCAAATTAAATATATACAAATTAAATTAAATTATTTTCAAATTAAATTAAGTTATTTTTAAATTAAATTAATTCATTTTTAAATTAAATTACATTATTTTTAAATTTATATAAATTAAATTATTTTCAAAATAAATTAAATTATTCTCAAATTAAATTAAATTATTTTTAAATTAAATTATTTTCAAATTTAATTTAATTATTTTCAAATTAAATTAAATTATTTTCAAATTAAATTAAATTATTTTCAAATTACATTAATTTATTTTCAAATTAATTTAAATTATTTTTAAGTTTATTTAAATTAAGTTATTTTCAAATTAAATTAAATTATTTTTAAATTAAATTAAATTATTTTCAAATTAAATTAAATTATTTTTAAATTAAATCAAATTAAATTATTAAAAAAACTATTTAACTAAACTATGAAACTATTAAACAAAAAACTATTTTTAAATTAAATTATTTTCAAATTAAATTAAATTATTTCAAATTATATTAAATTATTTAAAAATTAAATTAAGTTATTTTTAAATTAAATTAAATTATTTTTAAATTAAATTAAATTATTTTCAAATTAAATTTAATTATTTTCAAATTAAATTAAATTATTTTCAAATTAAATTAAATTGTTTTTAAAATAACATAAATTATTTTTAAATTTAATTAAATAATTTTCAAATTAAATTAAATTACTTTTAAATTAAATTAAATTAAATTATTTTCAAATTAAATTAAATTGTTTTTAAAATAACATAAATTATTTTCAGATTGACAAATTATTTTTAAATTAAATAAAATTATTTTTAAATTAAATAAAAATTATTTTTAAATTTAATTTAGTTATTTTCAAATTAAAATAATTACTTTCAAATTAAATTAAATTATTTTTAAATTAATTTAATAAATTATTTTCAAATTAAGTTAAATTATTTTTAAATTTAATTAAATTTTTTTCAAATTAAATTTATTTGTTTTCAAATTTAATTAAATTATTTTAAAATTTATTTAAATTAAATTATTTTTAAATTAAAATAAATTATTTTCAAATTAAATTAAATTATTTTTAAATTAAATTAAATTATTTTCAAATTAAATTAAATTGTTTTTAAATAAACTAATTATTTTCAGATTAAATTAAATTATTTTTAAATTAAATCAAATTATTTTTAAATTAAATTAAGTTATTTTCAAATAAAACTTAATTATTTTCAAATTAAATTAAATTATTTTCAATTAAATAAAATTATTTTTAAATATATTTAAATCATTTTCAATTAAATCATTTTTAAATTAAGTTAATTTATTTATAAATTTAATTAAATTATTTTCAAATTAAATTTATATATTTTCAAATTTAATTAAATTATTTTTAAATTTATTTAAATTAAATTATTTTAAAATTAAATTAAATTATTTCCAAATTAAATTAAATTACTTTTAAATCAAATTAAATTATTTTCAAATTAAAATAAATTATTGTCAATTAAAATTAAATTATTTTTAAATTAAATTAAATTATTTTCAAATTAAAAAACTATTTTTAACTTAAATTATTTTCAAATTAAATTAAATTATTTCAAATTATATTAAATTATTTTCAAATTAAATTAAGTTATTTTTAAATTAAATTATTTTTAAATTAAATTAAATTATTTTCAAATTAAATTTAATTATTTTCAAATTAAATCAAATTATTTTCAAATTAAATTAAATTATTTTTAAATTAAATAAAATTATTTTTTAATTTAATTAAATTAAATTATTTTCAAATTAAATTAAATTTTTTTGAAATAATATTAAATTATTTTCAAATTGAAATAAATTATTTTCAAAGTAAATTAAGTTATTTTTAAATTAAATTAAATAATTTTCAAATTAAATTAAATTACTTTTAAATTAAATTAAATTATTTTCAAATTAAATTAAATTGTTTTTAAAATAACATAAATTATTTTCAGATTGACAAATTATTTTTAAATTAAATAAAATTATTTTTAAATTAAATAAAAATTATTTTTAAATTAAATTAAGTTATTTTCAAATTAAAATAATTACTTTCAAATTAAATTAAATTATTTTTAAATTAATTTAATAAATTATTTTCAAATTAAGTTAAATTATTTTTAAATTTAATTAAATTTTTTTCAAATTAAATTTATTTGTTTTCAAATTTAATTAAATTTTTTTTAAATTTATTTAAATTAAATTATTTTTAAATTAAATTAAATTATTTTCAAATTAAAATAAATTATTGTCATATTAAATTAAATTATTTTTAAATTAAAATAAATTATTTTCAAATTAAATTAAATTATTTATAAATTAAATTAAACTATTTTCAAATTAAATTAAATTGTTTTTAAATTAACTTTAATTATTTTCAGATTAAATTAAATTATTTTTAAATTAAATCAAATTATTTTTAAATTAAATTAAATAATTTTCAAATTAAATTTAATTATTTTCAAATTAAATTAAATTATTTTCAATTAAATAAAATTATTTTTAAATTTATTTAAATCATTTTCAATTAAATCATTTTTAAATTAAGTTAAATTATTTATAAATTTAATTAAATTATTTTCAAATTAAATTTATATATTTTCAAATTTAATTAAATTATTTTTAAATTTATTTAAATTAAATTATTTTAAAATTAAATTAAATTATTTTCAAAATAAATTAAATTACTTTTAAATTAAATTAAATTATTTTCAAATTAAAATAAATTATTGTTAATTAAAATTAAATTATTTTTAAATTAAATTAAATTATTTTCAAATTAAATTAAATTATTTTAAAATTAAGTTAAATTTTTTTCAAATTAAATTAACTTATTTTCAAATTAAATTAAATTATTTTCAAATTAAATTAAATTATTTTCAAATTAAAAAAAATATTTTTAAATTAAATTAAGTTATTTTCAAATTAAATTGAATTATTTTCAAATTAATTTTAATTATTTTTAAATTTAATTAAATTAAATTATTGTCAAAATAAATTAAATTATTTGCAAAATGAATTAAATTATTTTTAAATTAAATTAATTTATTTTTAAATTAAATATTTTTTTTTTAATTTAATTAAATTAAATTATTTTCAAATTAAATAAGATTATTTTTAAATTAAATTAAATTATTTTCAAAGTAAATTAAATTATTTTTATATTAAATCAAATTATTTTTAATTCAAATTAAGTTATTTAAAAAACTATTTAACTAAACTATAAAACTATTAAATAAAAAACTATTTTTAAATTAAATTATTTTCAAATTAAATTAAATTATTTCAAATTAAATTAAATTATTTTCAAAATAAATTAAATTATTCTCAAATTAAATTAAATTATTTTTAAATTAAATTATTTTCAAATTTAATTTAATTATTTTCAAATTAAATTAAATTATTTTCAAATTAAATTAAATTATTTTCAAATTAAAAAAAATATTTTTAAATTAAATTAAGTTATTTTCAAATTAAATTGAATTATTTTCAAATTAATTTTAATTATTTTTAAATTTAATTAAATTAAATTATTGTCAAAATAAATTAAATTATTTGCAAAATGAATTAAATTATTTTTAAATTAAATTAATTTATTTTTAAATTAAATATTTTTTTTTTTAATTTAATTAAATTAAATTATTTTCAAATTAAATTAGATTATTTTTAAATTAAATTAAATTATTTTCAAAGTAAATTAAATTATTTTTATATTAAATCAAATTATTTTTAATTCAAATTAAGTTATTTAAAAAACTATTTAACTAAACTATAAAACTATTAAATAAAAAACTATTTTTAAATTAAATTATTTTCAAATTAAATTAAATTATTTCAAATTAAATTAAATTATTTTTAAATTAAATTATTTTCAAATTTAATTTAATTATTTTCAAATTAAATTAAATTATTTTCAAATTAAATTAAATTATTTTTAAATTAATTTAATAAATTATTTTCAAATTAAGTTAAATTATTTTAAAATTTAATTAAATTTTTTTCAAATTAAATTTATTTGTTTTCAAATTTAATTAAATTATTTTTAAATTTATTTAAATTAAATTATTTTTAAATTAAATTAAATTATTTTCAAATTAAAATAAATTATTGTCATATTAAATTAAATTATTTTTAAATTAAAATAAATTATTTTCAAATTAAATTAAGTTATTTTTGAATGAAATTAAACTATTTTCAAATTAAATTAAATTGTTTTTAAATTAACTTTATTTTTTCAATTATTTTCAGATTTAATTAAATTATTTTTAAATTAAATCAAATTATTTTTTAATTAAATAGTTATTTTCAACTTAAATTAAATTATTTTCAAATTAAATTAAATTATTTTCAATTAAATAAAATTATTTTTAAATTTATTTAAATCATTTTCAATTAAATCATTTTTAAATTAAGTTAAATTATTTATAAATTTAATTAAATTATTTTCAAATTAAATTTAAATATTTTCAAATTTAATTTAATTATTTTTAAATTTATTTAAATTAAATTATTTTAAAATTAAATTATATTATTTTTAAAATAAATTAAATTACTTTTAAATTAAATTAAATTATTTTCAAATTAAAATGAATTATTGTCAATTAAAATTAAATTATTTTTAAATTAAATTAAATTATTTTCAAATTAAATTAAATTATTTTAAAATTAAATTAAATTATTTTTAAATTAAAATAAATTAAATTATTTTCAAATTAATTAAATTATTTTTAAATTAAATTGTTTTCAAATTTAATTAAATTATTTTCAAATTGAATTAAATTATTTTCAAATTAAAATAAATTATTTTCAAATTAAAAAAAATATTTTTAAATTAAATTTAGTTATTTTCAAATTAAATTAAATTATTTTCAAATTAAGTTTAATTATTTTTAAATTTAATTAAATTAAATTATTGTCAAAATAAATTAAATTATTTTCAAAATGAATTAAATTATTTTTAAATTAAATTAAATTATTTTTAAATTAAATAATTTTTTTTTTAATTTAATTAAATTAAATTATTTTCAAATTAAATTAGATTATTTTTAAATTAAATTAAATTATTTTCAAAGTAAATTAAATTATTTTTATATTAAATCAAATTATTTTTAATTCAAATTAAATTATTTAAAAAACTATTTAACTAAACTATAAAACTATTAAATAAAAACTATTTTTAAATTAAATTATTTTCAAATTAAATTAAATTATTTCAAATTATATTAAATTATTTTCAAATTAAATTAAGTTATTTTTAAATTAAATTAAATTATTTATAATTAAATTCTTTTCAAATTAAATTTAATTATTTTCAAATTAAATTATTTTCAAATTAAATTAAATTATTTTTAAATGAAATAAAATTATTTTTTAATTTAATTAAATTAAATTATTTTCAAATTAAATTAAATTATTTTTAAATTAAATTAAATTGTTTTTAAATTAAATTAAATTATTTTTAAATTAAATTAAATTATTTTTAAATTAAGTTCAATTATTTTCAAAGTAAATTAATTTATTTTTAACTTAAATTAAATTATTTTCAAATTAAATTAAATTATTTTTAAATTAAAATAAATTAAATTATTTTCAAATTAAATTAAATTATTTTTAAATTGAATCAAATTATTTTAAAATCAATTTAAATTATTTAAAAAAATATTTAACTAAACTATTAAACTATTTAATAAAGAACTATTTTTAAATTAACATATTTTCAAATTAAATTAAATTATTTCAAATTATATTAAATTATTTTCAAATTAAATTAAGTTATTTTTAAATTAAATTTAATTATTTTCAAATTAAATTTAATTATTTTCAAATTAAATTAAATTATTTTCAAATTATATTAAATTATTTTCAAATTAAATTAAATTGTTTTTAAAATAACTTAAATTATATTCAGATTAAATTAAATTATTTTTGAATTAAATAAAATTATTTTTAAATTAAATTAAATTATTTATAAATTAAATTAAGTGATTTTCAAATTATATTAAGTTATTTTCTAATGAAAATAATTACTTTCAAATTTAATTAAATTATTTTCAAATCAAATTAAATTATTGTTAAATCAAATCAAATTATTTTTAAATTAAATTTAATTACTTTTAAATTTAATTAAATCAAAATATTTTTAAATTAAAATAAAATATTTTGAAATTAAATTATTTTCAAAATAAATTGAAATATTTTCAAATTAAATTTAATTATTTTTAAATTGAATTAAGTTAATATATTTTCAAATGAAATTGAATTATTTTCAAATTAAACTAAGTATTTTCAAATTAAATTGAATTATTTTCAAAATAAATTAAATTATTTTTAAATTTAACTAAATAAAATTATTTCCAAAATAAATTAAATTATTTCCAAAATAAATAAAAAATTTTTCAAATAAAATTATTTTTAAATTAAATTATTTTCAAATTAAATTAAATTATTTTTAAATTAAAATAAATTATTTTTAAATTAAATTAACTTATTTTCAAATTAAAATAAATTATTTTGAAATTAAATTAAATTATTTTTAAATTAAATTAAATTATTTTAAAATTAAATTAAGTTATTTTTAAATTAAACTAAATTATTTTCAAATTAAAGTAAATTATTTTTAAATTTAATTAAATTTATTTATTTTCAAATTTAATTTAATTATTTCTAAATTTAATTGAATTAAATTATTTTCAAATTAAAATAAATTACTTTCAAACTAAAATAAATTATTTTTAAATTGAATTAATTTATTTTCAAATTAAACTAAATTATTTCCAAATTGAATTAAATTATTTTTAAATTAAATTATTTTTAAATTTGATTAAATTATTTTCAAATTAAATTTATTTATTTTCAAATTAAATTAAATTATTTTCAAATTAAATTACATTATTTTCAAAACTAAATTAAATTATTTTTAAATTTAATTAAATTAAATTATTTCCAAAATTAATTAAATTTTGTTCAAATTAAATTATTTTTAAATTAAATTAAATTATTTTCAAATTAAATTTATTTATTTTCAAAATAAAATAATATATTTTAAAATTAAATTAACTTATTTTCAAATTAAAATAAATTATTTTCAAATTAAATTAAATTATTTTCAAAACTAAATTAAATTATTTTTAAATTTAATTAAATTAAATTATTTTCAAATTAAATAAAATTATTTTTAAATTAAATTAATGTTTTTCAAATTAAATTTAATTATTTTCAAATTAAATTAAATTATTTTTAAAGTTAATTTAATTATTTTCAAATTAAATTAAATTATTTTCAAATTAAAAAAAATTAATATTAAATTTAATTAAATTAAATTATTTTCAAATTGAATTAAATTATTTTCAAATTACATTAATTTATTTTCAAAATAAATTAAAATTATTTTAAATTTATTTAAATTAAATTATTTACAAATTATTTTTAAATTAAATTAAATTATTTTCAAATTAAATCAAATTATTTTTAAACTAAATCATATTATTTTTAATTTAAATTTAATTATTTAAAAAACTATTTAACTAAACTATTAAACTATTAAATAAAAAACTATTTTTAAATTAAATTATTTTCAAATTAAATTGAATTATTTTCAAATTAAGTTCAATTATTTTTAAATTTAATTAAATTAAATTATTGTCAAAATAAATTAAATTATTTTCAAATTGAATTTAATAATTTTCAAATTAAATTAAATTGTTTTTAAATTAAATAAAATTATTTTTTAATTTAATTAAATTAAATTATTTTCAAATTAAATTAAATTATTTTTAAATTAAATTAAATTATTTTCAAATTAAATTAAGTTATTTTTAAATTAAATTATTTTTAAATTAAATTATTTTCAAATTAAATTTAATAATTTTCAAATTAAATTAAATTGTTTTTAAAATAACTTAAATTATTTTCAGATTAAATTAAATTATTTTTAAATTAAATAAAATTATTTTTAAATTAAATGAATGTATTTTTTAATTAAATTAAGTTATTTTCAAATTAAATTAAAGTATTTTCAAATTAAAATAATTACTTTCAAATTAAATTAAATTATTTTTAAATTAATTTAATAAATTATTTTCAAATTAAGTTAAATTATTTTTAAATTTAATTAAATTTTTTTCAAATTAAATTTATTTATTATTAAATTTGAAATTAAATTAAATTGTTTTCATATTAAAATAAATTATTGTCAAATTAAATTAAATTATTTTTAAATTAAAATAAATTATTTTAAAATTAAATTAAGTTATTTTTAAATTAAAATAAATTATTTTCAAATTAAATTTTATTATTTTTAAATTAAATTAAATTGTTTTTAAATTTTCAAAATAAATTAAGTTATTTTTAAATTAAATTAAATTATTTTTAAATTAAATTAAATTATTTTCAAATTAAATTTAATTATTTTCAAATTAAATTAAATTATTTTCAAATTAAATGAATTTTTTTTTAAATTAAATAAAATTATTTTTTAATTTAATTAAATTAAATTATATTCAAATTAAATTAAATTATTTTTAATTTAAATTATTTTCAAGTTATATTAAATTATTTTCAAATTAAAATAAATTATTATCAAAGTAAATTAAGTTATTTTTAAATTAAATTAAATTATTTTCAAATTAAATTAAATTACTTTTAAATTAAATTAAATTATTTTCAAATTAAATTAAATTGTTTTTAAAATAACTTAAATTATTTTCAGCTTAAATAAAATTATTTTTAAATTAAATAAAATTATTTTTAAATTAAATTGTTTTTAAATTAAATGAAGTTATTTTCAAATTAAATCAAGTTGTTTTCAAATTAAAATAATTATTTTCAAAATAAATTAAATTATTTTCAAATCATATTAAATTATTTTTAAATTAAAATAAATTATTTTCAAAGTAAATTAAGTTATTTTTAAATTAAATTAAATTATTTTCAAATTAAATTAAATCGTTTTTAAATTAAATCAAATTATTTTTAAATTAAATTTAGTTATTTTCAAATTAAATTTAATTATTTTCAAATTAAATTAAATTATTTTCAAATAAATAAAATTATTTTTAAATTTCTTTAAATCATTTTCAATTAAATAATTTTCAAAGTTAAATTATTTATAAATTTAATTAAATTATTATCAGATTAAATTTATATATTTTAAAATTTAATTAAATTATTTTTAAATTTATTTAAATTAAATTATTTTCAAATTAAATTAAATTATTTTTAAATTTAATTAAATTGTTTTTAAATTAAATTAAATTATTTTTAAATTAAATTAAATAATTTTTAAATTAAGTACAATTATTTTCAAATTAAATTAATTTATTTTTAAATTTAATTAAATTATTTTCAAATTAAATTAAATTATTTTTAAATTAAAATAAAATAAATTATTTTCAAATTAAATTAAAATATTTAATAATTAAAATAAATTATTTTCAAATTAAAATAAATTATTTTTGTATTTTTAAAGTTATTTTCAAATTAAAATAATTACTTTCAAATTAAATTAAATTATTTTTAAATTAATTTAATAAATTATTTTCAAATTAAGTTAAATTATTTTTAAATTTAATTAAATTTTTTTCAAATTAAATTTATGTATTATCAAATTTGAAATTAAATTAAATTGTTTTCATATTAAAATAAATTATTGTCAAATTAAATTAAATTATTTTTAAATTAAAATAAATTATTTTCAAATTAAATTAAGTTATTTTTAAATTAAATTAAATTATTTTCAAATTAAATTAAATTGTTTTTAAATTTTCAAAATAAATTAAGTTATTTTTAAATTAAATTAAATTATTTTTAAATTAAATTAAATTATTTTCAAATTAAATTTAATTATTTTCAAATTAAATTTAATTATTTTCAAATTAAATTAATTTTTTTTTAAATTAAATAAAATTATTTTTTAATTTAATTAAATTAAATTATTTTCAAATTAAATTAAATTATTTTTAATTTAAATTATTTTCAAATTATATTAAATTATTTTCAAATTAAAATAAATTATTTTCAAAGTAAATTAAGTTATTTTTAAATTAAATTAAATTATTTTCAAATTAAATTAAATTACTTTTAAATTAAATTAAATTATTTTCAAATTAAATTAAATTGTTTTTAAAATAACTTAAATTATTTTCAGCTTAAATTAAATTATTTTTAAATTAAATAAAATTATTTTTAAATTAATTTGTTTTTAAACTAAATTAAGTTATTTTCAAATTAAATCAAGTTGTTTTCAAATTAAAATAATTATTTTCAAAATAAATTAAATTATTTTTAAATTAAATTATTTTCAAATTATATTAAATTATTTTTAAATTAAAATAAATTATTTTCAAAGTAAATTAAGTTATTTTTAAATTAAATTAAATTATTTTCAAATTAAATTAAATCGTTTTTAAATTAAATCAAATTATTTTTAAATTAAATTAAGTTATTTTCAAATTAAATTTAATTATTTTCAAATTAAATTAAATTATTTTCAATTAAATAAAATTATTTTTAAATTTATTTAAATTAAATTATTTTCAAATTAAATTAAATTATTTTTAAATTTAATTAAATTGTTTTTAAATTAAATTAAATTATTTTTAAATTAAATTTAATTATTTTTAAATTAAATTAAATTATTTTTAAATTAATTTAAATTATTTTCAAATTAAATTAAATTATTTTTAAAATAAATCAAATTATTTTTAATTTAAATTAAATTTTTAAATTAAACTAAATTATTTTTAAATTAAATTAAGTTATTTTCAAATTAAATTAAGTTATTTTCAAATTTAAATAATTACTTTCAAATTAAATTAAATAAATTTAAAAATAATTTAAATTAAACTATTGTCAAAATAAATTAAATTATTTTCAAATTAAATTAAATTATTTTCAAATTAAGTTAAATTATTTTTAAATTTATTTAAATTATTTTCAAATTAAATTTATTTATTTTCAAATTTAATTAAATTATTTTTAAATTTATTTAAATTAAATTATTTTCAAATTAAATTGAATTATTTTCAAATTAAAATAAATTATTGTCAAATTAAATTAAATTATTTTTAAATTAAAAGAAATTATTTTCAAATTAAATTAAGTTATTTTCAAATTAAATTAAATTATTTCCAAATTAAATTAAATTGTTTTTAAATTAAATTAAGCTATTTTCAAATTAAATTAATTTATTTTCAAATCAAATTAAATTATTGTCAAATTAAATTAAATTATTTTAAAGTTTTCTTAAATTACATTATTTTCAAATTAAGTTATTATGTTTAAATTAAATTATTTTCAAATTGAATTGTTATTTTCAAATTAAATTAAATTATTTTTAAATTGAATTAAATTATTTTTAAATTAAATTAATTTATTTTCTCATTAAACTAAATTATTTTTAAATTAAGTTAAATTATTTTCAAATTAAATTAAATTATTTTTAACTTCAAATAAATTAAATAATTTTCAAATTAAATTAAATTATTTTCAAATTAAGTTAAATTATTTTCAAATTAAATTAAGTTATTTTAAAATTAAATTAAGTTATTTTCAAATTAAATTAAATTATTTTTAAATTAAATTAAGTTATTTTTAAATTAAATTATTTTCAAATTAAATTAAGTTATTTTCAAATTAAATTAAATTATTTTCAAATTAAATTAAATTATTTTTAAATTGAATTAAATTATTTTTAAATTAAATTAATTTATTTTCTAATTAAATTAAATTATTTTCAAATTAAGTTAAATTATTTTCAAATTAAATTAAATTATTTTTAAATTCAAATAAATTAAATACTTTTCAAATTAAATTAAATTGTTTTCAAATTAAGTTAAATTATTTTCAAATTAAATTAAGTTATTTTAAAATTAAATTATTTTCAAATTAAATTAAGTTATTTTCAAATTAAATTAAATTATTTTCAAATTAAATTAACTTATTTTTAAATTAAAATAAATTAAATTAGTTTCAAATTAAATTAAGTTATTTTTAAATTAAATTATTTTCAAATTAAATTAAGTTATTTTCAAATTAAATTAAATTATTTTCAAATTAAATTAAATTATTTTAAAATTACAATAATTTATTTTCAAATTAAATTAAATTATTTTAAAATTTAATAAAATTAAATTATTTTCAAATTATTTTTAAATTAAATTAAATTATTTTCAAAATAAATTCAATTATTTTTAAATAAAATTAAATTATTTTCAAATTAAAATAAATTATTTTAAAATTAAGTTAAATTATTTTCAAATTAAATTAAATTATTTTTAAATTAAATCAAATTATTTTTAATTTAAAATAAATTATTTAAAAAACAATTATACTAAACCATTAAACTATTAAATAAAAAACTAATTTAAAATTAAATTATTTTCAAATTAAATTAAATTATTTTTAAATTAAATTATTTTTCAATTAAATTAAATTATTTTCAAATTAAATTTAATTATTTTTAAATAAACTAAATTATTTTTAAATTTAATTAAATTTTTCAAATTAAATTAAATTATTTTCAAATTACAATAATTTATTTTCAAATTAAATTAAATTATATTAAAATTTAATTATATTAAATTATTTTCAAATTATTTTGAGTTTAAATTAAATTATTTTCAAATTAAATTAAATTATTTTTAAATTAAAATAAATTATTTTAAAATTAAATTAAGTTATTTTTAAATTAAAATAAATTATTTTCAAATTAAATTTTATTATTTTTAAATTAAATTAAATTATTTTCAAATTAAATTAAATTGTTTTTAAATTTTCAAAATAAATTAAGTTATTTTTAAATTAAATTAAATTATTTTTAAATTAAATTAAATAATTTTCAAATTAAATTTAATTATTTCCAAATTAAATTAAATTATTTTCAAATTAAATGAATTTTTTTTTAAATTAAATAAAATTATTTTTTAATTTAATTAAATTAAATTATTTTCAAATTAAATTAAATTATTTTTAATTTAAATTATTTTCAAGTTATATTAAATTATTTTCAAATTAAAATAAATTATTATCAAAGTAAATTAAGTTATTTTTAAATTAAATTAAATTATTTTCAAATTAAATTAAATTACTTTTAAATTAAATTAAATTATTTTCAAATTAAATTAAATTGTTTTTAAAATAACTTAAATTATTTTCAGCTTAAATAAAATTATTTTTAAATTAAATAAAATTATTTTTAAATTAAATTGTTTTTAAATTAAATGAAGTTATTTTCAAATTAAATCAAGTTGTTTTCAAATTAAAATAATTATTTTCAAAATAAATTAAATTATTTTCAAATTATATTAAATTATTTTTAAATTAAAATAAATTATTTTCAAAGTAAATTAAGTTATTTTTAAATTAAATTAAATTATTTTCAAATTAAATTAAATCGTTTTTAAATTAAATCAAATTATTTTTAAATTAAATTTAGTTATTTTCAAATTAAATTTAATTATTTTCAAATTAAATTAAATTATTTTCAAATAAATAAAATTATTTTTAAATTTATTTAAATCATTTTCAATTAAATAATTTTCAAAGTTAAATTATTTATAAATTCAATTAAATTATTATCAGATTAAATTTATATATTTTAAAATTTAATTAAATTAATTTTAAATTTATTTAAATTAAATTATTTTCAAATTAAATTAAATTATTTTTAAATTTAATTAAATTGTTTTTAAATTAAATTAAATTATTTTTAAATTAAATTAAATAATTTTTAAATTAAGTACAATTATTTTCAAATTAAATTAATTTATTTTTAAATTTAATTAAATTATTTTCAAATTAAATTAAATTATTTTTAAATTAAAATAAAATAAATTATTTTCAAATTAAATTAAAATATTTAATAATTAAAATAAATTATTTTCAAATTAAAATAAATTATTTTTGTATTTTTAAAGTTATTTTCAAATTAAAATAATTACTTTCAAATAAAATTAAATTATTTTTAAATTAATTTAATAAATTATTTTCAAATTAAGTTAAATTATTTTTAAATTTAATTAAATTTTTTTCAAATTAAATTTATGTATTATCAAATTTGAAATTAAATTAAATTGTTTTCATATTAAAATAAATTATTGTCAAATTAAATTAAATTATTTTTAAATTAAAATAAATTATTTTCAAATTAAATAAAGTTATTTTTAAATTAAATTAAATTATTTTCAAATTAAATTAAATTGTTTTTAAATTTTCAAAACAAATTAAGTTATTTTTAAATTAAATTAAATTATTTTTAAATTAAATTAAATTATTTTCAAATTAAATTTAATTATTTTCAAATTAAATTTAATTATTTTCAAATTAAATTAATTTTTTTTTAAATTAAATAAAATTATTTTTTAATTTAATTAAATTAAATTATTTTCAAATTAAATTAAATTATTTTTAATTTAAATTATTTTCAAATTATATTAAATTATTTTCAAATTAAAATAAATTATTTTCAAATTAAATTAAATTACTTTTAAATTAAATTAAATTATTTTCAAATTAAATTAAATTGTTTTTAAAATAACTTAAATTATTTTCAGCTTAAATTAAATTATTTTTAAATTAAATAAAATTATTTTTAAATTAATTTGTTTTTAAATTAAATTAAGTTATTTTCAAATTAAATCAAGTAGTTTTCAAATTAAAATAATTATTTTCAAAATAAATTAAATTATTTTTAAATTAAATTATTTTCAAATTATATTAAATTATTTTTAAATTAAAATAAATTATTTTCAAAGTAAATTAAGTTATTTTTAAATTAAATTAAATTATTTTCAAATTAAATTAAATCGTTTTTAAATTAAATCAAATTATTTTTAAATTAAATTAAGTTATTTTCAAATTAAATTTAATTATTTTCAAATTAAATTAAATTATTTTCAATTAAATAAAATTATTTTTAAATTTATTTAAATTAAATTATTTTCAAATTAAATTAAATTATTTTTAAATTTAATTAAATTGTTTTTAAATTAAATTAAATTATTTTTAAATTAAATTTAATTATTTTTAAATTAAATTAAATTATTTTTAAATTAAGTTAAATTATTTTCAAATTAAATTAAATTATTTTTAAAATAAATCAAATTATTTTTAATTTAAATTAAATTTTTAAATTAAACTAAATTATTTTTAAATTAAATTAAGTTATTTTCAAATTAAATTAAGTTATTTTCAAATTTAAATAATTACTTTCAAATTAAATTAAATTAATTTTAAATTAATTTAAATTAAACTATTGTCAAAATAAATTAAATTATTTTCAAATTAAATTAAATTATTTTCAAATTAAGTTAAATTATTTTTAAATTTAATTAAATTATTTTCAAATTAAATTTATTTATTTTCAAATTTAATTAAATTATTTTTAAATTTATTTAAATTAAATTATTTTCAAATTAAATTGAATTATTTTCAAATTAAAATAAATTATTGTCAAATTAAATTAAATTATTTTTAAATTAAAAGAAATTATTTTCAAATTAAATTAAGTTATTTTCAAATTAAATTAAATTATTTCCAAATTAAATTAAATTGTTTTTAAATTAAATTAAGCTATTTTCAAATTAAATTAATTTATTTTCAAATCAAATTAAATTATTGTCAAATTAAATTAAATTATTTTAAAGTTTTCTTAAATTACATTATTTTCAAATTAAATTATTATGTTTAAATTAAATTATTTTCAAATTGAATTGTTATTTTCAAATTAAATTAAATTATTTTTAAATTGAATTAAATTATTTTTAAATTAAATTAATTTATTTTCTCATTAAACTAAATTATTTTTAAATTAAGTTAAATTATTTTCAAATTAAATTAAAATATTTTTAACTTCAAATAAATTAAATAATTTTCAAATTAAATTAAATTATTTTCAAATTAAGTTAAATTATTTTCAAATTAAATTAAGTTATTTTAAAATTAAATTAAGTTATTTTCAAATTAAATTAAATTATTTTCAAATAAAATTAAGTTATTTTTAAATTAAATTATTTTCAAATTAAATTAAGTTATTTTCAAATTAAATTAAATTATTTTCAAATTAAATTAAATTATTTTAAAATTACAATAATTTATTTTCAAATTAAATTAAATTATTTTAAAATTTAATAAAATTAAATTATTTTCAAATTATTTTTAAATTAAATTAATATATTTTCAAAATAAATTAAATTATTTTCAAATTAAATTAAATTATTTTCAAATTACATTAATTTATTTTCAAATTAAATTAAATTATTTTTAAATTTATTTAAAATAAATTATTTTCAAATTATTTTTAAATTAAATTAAATTATTTTCAAATTAAATTAAATTATTTTTAAATTAAATTTAATTATTTTCAAATTAAATTAAATTATTTTTATATAAAGTTAAATTATTTTCAAATTAAATTAAATTATTTTTAAAATAAATCAAATTATTTTTAATTTAAATTAAATTTTTAAATTAAACTAAATTATTTTTAAAATAAATTAAGTTATTTTCAAATTAAATTAAGTTATTTTCAAATTTAAATAATTACTTTCAAATTAAATTAAATTACTTTTAAATTAATTTAAATTAAACTATTGTCAAAATAAATTAAATTATTTTCAAATTAAATTAAATTATTTTCAAATTAAGTTAAATTATTTTTAAATTTCATTAAATTATTTTCAAATTAAATTTATTTATTTTCAAATTTAATTAAATTATTTTTAAATTTATTTAAATTAAATTATTTTCAAATTAAATTGAATTATTTTCAAATTAAAATAAATTATTGTCAAAATAAATTAAATTATTTTTAAATTAAAACAAATTATTTTCAAATTAAATTAAGTTATTTTTAAATTAAATTAAATTATTTTCAAATTAAATTAAATTATTTTTAAATTAAATTAAATTATTTTCAAATTAAATTAAATTGTTTTTAAATTAACTTAAATTATTTTCAGATTAAATTAAATAATTTTTAAATTAAATCAAATTATTTTTAAATTAAATTAAGTCATTTTCAAATTGAATTAATTTATTTTCAAATCAAATTAAATTATTGTCAAATTAAATTAAATTATTTTAAAGTTTTCTTAAATTACATTATTTTCAAATTAAATTATTATGTTTAAATTAAATTATTTTCAAATTGAATTGTTATTTTCAAATTAAATTAAATTATTTTTAAATTGAATTAACTTATTTTTAAATTAAATTAATTTATTTTCTAATTAAATTAAATTATTTTCAAATTAAGTTAAATTATTTTCAAATTAAATTAAATTATTTTTAAATTCAAATAAATTAAATACTTTTCAAATTAAATTAAATGGTTTTCAAATTAGGTTAAATTATTTTCAAATTAAATTAAGTTATTTTAAAATTAAATTATTTTCAAATTAAATTAAGTTATTTTCAAATTAAATTAAATTATTTTCAAATTAAATTAACTTATTTTTAAATTAAAATAAATTAAATTAGTTTCAAATTAAATTAAGTTATTTTTAAATTAAATTATTTTCAAATTAAATTAAGTTATTTTCAAATTAAATTAAATTATTTTCATATTAAATTAAATTATTTTAAAATTACAATAATTTATTTTCAAATTAAATTAAATTATTTTAAAATTTAATAAAATTAAATTATTTTCAAATTATTTTTAAATTAAATTAAATTATTTTCAAAATAAATTAAATTATTTTTAAATAAAATTAAATTATTTTCAAATTAAAATAAATTATTTTAAAATTAAGTTAAATTATTTTCAAATTAAATTAAATTATTTTTAAATTAAATCAAATTATTTTTAATTTAAAATAAATTATTTAAAAAACAATTATACTAAACCATTAAACTATTAAATAAAAAACTAATTTTAATTAAATTATTTTCAAATTAAATTAAATTATTTTTAAATTAAATTATTTTTCAATTAAATTAAATTATTTTCAAATTAAATTTAATTATTTTTAAATAAACTAAATTATTTTTAAATTTAATTAAATTTTTCAAATTAAATTAAATTATTTTCAAATTACAATAATTTATTTTCAAATTAAATTAAATTATAATAAAATTTAATTATATTAAATTATTTTCAAATTATTTTGAGTTTAAATTAAATTATTTTCAAATTAAATTAAATTATTTTTAAATAAAATTAAATTATTTTCAAATTAAATTAAATTATTTTAAAATTAAATCAAATTATTTTTAATTTAAAAAAAAATATTTAAAAAACAATTTAACTAAACTATTAAACTATTAAATAAAAAACTATTTTCAAATTAAATTATTTTCAAATTAAATTGTTATTTTCAAATTAAATTATTTTTAAATAAATTTAAATTATTTTTAATTAAAATTAAATTATTTTCAAAATTAATTAAATTATTTTCAAATTAAATTTAATTATTTTTAAATTTAAATAAATTAAATTATTTTCAAATTAAATTAAATTATTTTCAAATTAAATTAAATTAATTTCAAATTAAATTAAATTATTTTCAAATTAAACAAAATTATTTTTAAATTTAATTAAATTAAATTATTTTCAAATTAAATTAAATTATTTTCAAATAAAATTAATTTATTTTCAACTTAAATTAAACTATTTTTAAATTTTATTAAATTAAATTATTTTCAAATTAAATTAATTATTTTCAATTAAATTAACTTATTTTCAAATTAAATAAAATTAATTTTAAATTTAATTAAATTAAATTATTTTCAAATTAAATTAAATTATTTTCAAATTACAATAATTTATTTTCAAATTAAATTAAATTATTTTAAAATTTAATTATATTAAATTATTTTCAAAATATTTTTAAATTAAATTAAATTTTTTTCAAATTAAATTAAATTATTTTTAAATAAAACTAAATTATTTTCAAATTAAATTAAATTGTTTTAAAATTAAGTTAATTTATTTTCAAATAAAATTAAATTATTTTTAAATTAAATCAAATTTTTTTTAATTTAAAATAAATTATTTAAAAAACAATTTAACTAAACTATTAAACTATTAAATAAAAAACTATTTTCAAATTAAATTATTTTCAAATTAAATTGTTATTTTCAAATTAAATTAAATTATTTTTAAATTAAATTATTTTTAAATAAATTTAAATTATTTTTAATTAAAATTAAAATATTTTCAAAATTAATTAAATTATTTTCAAATTAAATTTAATTATTTTTAAATTTAGTTAAATTAAATTATTTTCAAATTAAATTAAATAATTTTAAAACTTAATTAAAATAAATTATTTTCAAATTAAATGGAATTATTTTCAATTTAAATTAAATTAATTTTAAATTAAATTATTTTGAAATTTAATTAAATTAATTGCAAATTAAATTTATTTATTTTCAAATAAAATTAAATTATTTTTAAATTAAAAAAAAAAATTAATTTCAAATTCAATTAAATTATTTTCAAATTACATTAAATTATTTTCAAATTAAATTAAATTATTTTTTAATTAAATTAAATAAAATTATTTTCAAATAAAATTAAATTATTTTCAAATTAAATTAACTTATTTTCAAATTAAATAAAATTATTTTTAAATTTAATTTAATTACATTATTTTCAAATTAAATTAAATTATTTTCAAATTTCAATAATTTATTTTCAAATTAAATTAAATTATTTTAAAATTTAATAAAATTAAATTATTTTCAAATTATTTTGAAATTAAATTAAATTATTTTCAAATTAAATTAAATTATTTTTAAATAAAATTAAATTATTTTCAAATTAAATTTAATTATTTTAAAATTAAGTTAAATTATTTCAAAGTATTTTGAATTTATTTATATTATTCTTAAATTAAATTAATTTCAAATTAAATTAAATTATTTTTAAATTATGTTAAATTATTTTAAAATTAAATTATTTTCAAATTTAATTAAATATAATTACTTTCTAATTAAATCAAATTATTTTCAAATTAAATTAAATTATTTTCAAATTAAATTAAATTATTTTTAATTTTAATTAAACTATTTTCAAATTAATTTAAATTATTTTCAAATTAAATTAAAATTTTTCTCAAATTATAATAAATTATTTTCAAATTAAAATTAAATATTTTCAAATTAAATTAAATGTTTTTCAAACTAAATTAAATTATTTTTGAATTTTATTAAATTAAATTATTTTCAAACTAAATTAAGTTATTTTCAAATTAAATAAAATTATTTGTAAATCATATTAAATTAGTTTTAAATTAAATTAATTTATTTTCAAAATAAATTAAATTATTTCAAACTATATTAAATTTTTTTCAAATTAAACTAAATTATTTTCAAAATATCTCAAATTATTTTCAAAATAAATTAAATTATTTTCAAATTAAATTAAATTATTTTCTAAATAAATTAAATTATTTTCAAATTAAATTAAATTATTTTTAAATTAAATTAAGATTTTTTTAAATTTAAATTATTTTTAATTTAGATTAAATTATTTTCAAATTAAAAATAATTATTTTCAAATTATTTTTTAATTTATTCAAATTTAATTATTTTCAAATTAAATTAAACTATTTTCAAATTAAATTAAATTATTTTCAAATTAAATTAAATTATTTTCAAATTAAATTTAATTATTTTTTAAATCAAATAAATTGTTTTTATTTAAAATTAAATTATTTTCAAATTAAATTAAATTATTTTCAAATTATTTTCAAATTAAATTAACTTATTTTCAAATTATTTTCAAATGAAATTAAATTATTCTTAAATTAAAATAAATTAAATTAGTTTTAAAAAAATTAAATTAATTTTAATTTAAATTAAATTATTTTTAAAATAAATTAAATTAAATTATTTTTAAATTAAATTATTTTTAGATTTAACTAAATTATTTTCAAATTAAACTAAATTATTTTTAAATTTAATTAAATTATTTCAAACTAAATTTATATTATTTTTAAATTAAATTAAATTAATTTCAAATTAAATTAAATTATTTTTAAATTAAGTTAGATTATGTTAAAATTAAATTATTTTCAAATTTAATTAAATATAATTACTTTCTAATTAAATCAAATTATTTTCAAATTAAATTAAATTATTTTGAAATTAAATTAAATTATTTTTAATTTTAATTAAACTATTTTCAAATTAATTTAAAATATTTTCAAATTAAATTAAATTATTCTCAAATTATATTAAATTATTTTCAAATTAAAATTATTTATTTTCAAATTAAATTAAATCTTTTTCAAACTAAATTAAATTATTTTTGAATTTTATTAAATTATATTATTTTCAAACTAAATTATGGTATTTTCAAATTAAATAAAATTATTTGTAAATCATATTAAATTAGTTTTTAATTGAATTAATTTATTTTCAAATTAAATTAAATTGTTTCAAACTATATTAAATTATTTTCAAATTAAACTAAATTATTTTCAAAATATCTCAAATTATTTTCCAAATAAATTAAATTATTTTCAAATTAAATTAAATTATTTTCTAAATAAATTAAATTATTTTACAAATTAAATTAAATTATTTTTAAATTAAATTAAGATTTTTTTAAATTTAAATTATTTTTAATTTAAATTAAATTATTTTCAAATTAAATATAATTATTTTCAAATTATTTTTTAATTTAATCAAAATTTAATTATTTTCAAATTAAATTGAATTATTTTCAAATTAAATTAAATAATTTTCAAATTAAATTAAATTATTTTCAAATTAAATTAAATTTTTTTTTAAATCAAATAAATTGTTTTTATTTAAAATTAAATTATTTTCAAATTATTTTCAAATTAAATTAAATTATTCTTAAATTAAAATAAATTAAATTAGTTTTAAAAAAAATAAATTAATTTAAATTTAAATTAAATTATTTTTAAAATAAATTAAATTAAATTATTTTTAAATAAAATTTAATTATTTTCAAAATAAAAGAAATTATTTTCAATTTAAATTAAAATATTTTTTAAATAAATTGAATTATTTTCAAATTAATTTAAATTATTTTTAAATAAAATTAAATAATTTTTAAATTAAATTATTTTCTAATTAAATTAAATTATTTTTAAATTTAATTGAAATAAATTATTTTCAAATTAAATTAATTTATTTTCAAATTAAATTAAATTATTTTCAAATTAAATTTAATTATTTTCAAATTAAATTTAATTATTTTTAAAATTATTTGAAATTAAAATATTTTTAAATTTAATTAAATTTAGTTATTTTCAAATTAAATCATATTAAATTAAATTATTTTCAAATTAAATAAAATTATTTTTAAATATTTTTAAATTAAACCATTTTCAAATTAAATTAAATTATTCTCAAATTATATTAAATTATTTTCTAGATAAATTAATTATTTTCAAATTAAATTAAATTATTTTAAATTAAATTAATTTTTTTTTTGAATTTTATTAAATTAAATTATTTTCAAATTCAATTAAAATAATTTCAAATTAAATTAAATTATTTTTAAATTAAAATATTTTTAAATTTAATTCTTTTTAAATTAAATCAACTTATTTTCAAATTAAATTAAATTATTTTCAATTTAAATTAAATTATTTTTAAATTAAATTAAAATATTTTCTAATTAAATTAATTTATTTTCAAATTGAATTAAATTATTTTTAAATTAAATTAATTTATTTCAAACTAAATTAAATTATTTTTAAATTAAATTAAAATATTTTCAAATTAAATTATATTCCAATTAATTTAAATTATTTTCAAATTAAATTAAATTATTTTTAAATTGAATTAAATTAAATTATTTTCAAAATAAATAAAAATAAATTTTAAATTAAATTATTTTTAAATTTAATTAAATTATTTCAAATTAAATTCAATAATTTTTAAATTAATTTCAATTAAATTATTTTCAAATTTAATTAAATTTGTTTCAAATTAAATTTATTTATTTTCAAATTGAATTAAATTATTTTCAAATTAAATTATATAATTTAAAACTAAATTTAAATTATTTTCAAATTAAATTAAATTAATTTCAAATAAAATTAAATTATTTTTAAATTAAATTTAAATATTTTTAAATTTAATTAATTTAAATTTTTGCAAATTAAATTAAATTAATTTCATATTAAATTTTTTTTTTAAATTAAATTAAATTATTTTTAAATTTAATTAAATGATATTATTTTTAAATTAAATTAAATTATATTCAAATTAAATTAAATTATTTTCAAATTTAAATTAAATTATTTTCAATTTTTTTCATTTTCAATTTTTTGAAATTAATTTAATTTATTTTTTATTTGAATTAAATTAGTTTTAAATTAAATTAAATTATTTTTAAATTAAATTTAATTCTTTTCAAATTAAATTAAATTATTTTTAAATTAAATTAAATTTTTTTTAAAATTATTTTAAATTATTTTCAAATTAAATTAAATTATCTTCAAATTGAATTATATTATTTTTAAATTTAAATTAAATTATTTTAAATTAAATTTATTTATTTTTAAATTAAATTAAAGTATTTTTATATTTAATTAAATTAAATTATTTTCAAATTTAATTAAATTATTTTCAAATTAAATTAAATTATTTTTAAATTAAATTAAATTATTTTCTAATTAAATTAAATAATGTTTAAATTAAATTAAATTAATTTAAAATTAAATTAAATTATTATCAAATTTAAATTAAATTATTTTCAAATTGAATTAAATTAATTTCAAATTAAATTAATTTATTTTTAAACTAAAATAAATTATTTTTAAATTAAATTATTTTCAAATTAAATTAAATTATTTTCAAATTAATTTAAATTATTTTTTAATTAAATTAAATTATTTTTAAATTAAATTAAATTATTTTCAAATGAAATGAATTTTTTTTTTAAATAAATTAAATTATTTTCAAATTAAATTATATAATTTTTAAATTAAATTAAATTTAAATTAAAATTTTTTCAAATTAAATTAAATTAATTTCAAATTAAATTTATTTATTTTTAAATTAAATTAAATTATTTTTAAATTTAATTAAATTAAATTATTTTCAAATTAAATTAAATTATTTTCAAATTAAATTAAATTAATTTCAAATTAAATTGATTTATGTTTAAATTAAATTAAATTAGTTTCAAACTAAAATAAATTATTTTCAAATTTAAATTCAATTATTTTAAAATTAAATTAAATTAATTTCAAATTAAATTATTTTTTAATTAAATTAAATAAAATTATTTTCAATATTAAATTAAATTATTTTCAAATCAATTTAAATTATTTTTAAACTAAATTAAATTATTTTCGAATTAAATTAATTCATTTTTTAAATAAATTAAATCACTTAAATTTATATAAAATAAATTATTTTCAAATTAAATTAAATTATTTTTAAATTAAATTAAATTATTTTTAAAATAAATTAAATTTTTTTCAATTTAAATTAAATTATTTTCAAATTAAATTAATTTTTTTTCAAATTAAATAAAAATTTTTTAAAATTAAATAAAATTTATTTTTAATTTAAATTAAATTATTTTTCAATTTAATTAAATTAAATTATTTCATATTGATTAAATAATTTTTATTTTAAATTAAATTATTTTTAAATTAAATTAATTCATTTTTAAATTAAATTAAATTATTTTTAAATTTAATTAAATTAAATTGTTTTAAAATTAAATTAAATTATTTTCAAATTAAATTAATTTCAAATTAAATTAATTTATTTTAAATTAAATTTTTTTTAAATTAAATTAAATATTTTCAAATTAAATTAAATTATTTTCAAAGTAAATAAAATTATTTTCAAATTAAATTAAATTGTTTTCAAAATAAATTAAGTTATTTCTATTTAAAATTAAATTATTTTTAAATTAAATTAAATTATTTTTAAATTTAATTTAATTTAATTATTTTCGTATTAAAATTAATTATTTTCCAAATAAATTTAATTATTTTTAAATTTAAGTAAGTTAAATTTAAATTCAAATTAAATTAAATTATTATCAATTTGAATTAAAATATTTTTATTTAAAATTAAATTATTTTCAAATTAAATTAAACTTTTTTCAAATTTAATCAAATTAATTTCAAATTAAATTAAATTATTCTTAAAAAAATAAAATTATTTACAAAAAAAAAATAATTTAATTTAAATTAAATTATTTTCAAAATAAATTAAATTATTTTTAATTTAAATTAAAATTTTTAAAAATTAAATTAAATTAAAATATTTGCAAATTAAATAAAATTATTTTTAGATTTAATTAAATTAATTTAAAATGTAATTAAATTATTTTTATACTTAATTAAATTAAATTATTTAAAAATTAAATTACATTATTTTTAAATTAAATTTAATCATTTTCAAATTAAATTAAATTATTTTTAAATTAAATCAATTCAGTTTTAAATTAAATTAAATTATTTTTAAATTTATATAAATTAAATTATTTCCAAAATAAATTAAATTATTTTCAAATTAAATTAAATTATTTTCAAATTAAATTAAATTTCTTTCAAATTAAATATATACAAATTAAATTAAATTATTTTCAAATTAAATTAAGTTATTTTTAAATTAAATTAATTCATTTTTAAATTAAATTACATTATTTTTAAATTTATATAAATTAAATTATTTTCAAAATAAATTAAATTATTCTCAAATTAAATTAAATTATTTTTAAATTAAATTATTTTTAAATTAAATTAATTAAATTTTAAATTAAATTCATTCATTTTTAAATTAAATTAAATTATTTTTAAATTTAAATAAATTAAATTATTTTCAAATTAAATTAAATTATTTTCAAATTAAATTAAATTATTTTTAAATTTAATTAATTCATTTTTAAATTAAAATAAATTATTTTTAAATTTATAGAAATCAAATTATTTTCAAATTAAATTAAATTATTCTCAAATTAAATAAAATCAAATTAAAAAAAAATATTTTTAAATTAAATTAAATTATATTTAAATTTAATTAAATTAAATTATTTACAATTTAAATTACATTATTTTCATATTACATTAAATTATTTTCAAATTAAAATAAATTATTTTCAAATTAAATAAAATTATTTTCAATTCACTTAAATTAAATAAATTATTTTCAAAATAAATTAAAAAATTTCCAGAATCTATTAATTTTAAATTCAATTAAATTATTTTTAAATTAAATTAATTCATTTTTAAATTAAATTAAATTATTTCCAAATAAAATTAAATTATTTTCAAATGAAATTAAATTATTTTCAAATTAATTTTAATTATTTTTAAATTAAATTAATATATTTTCAAATTAAATTAAACTATTTAAAAATTAAATAAAATTGTTTTTAAATTAAATTAAGTTATTTTCAAATTAAATAAATATATTTTTAAATTAAATTAAAATATTTTTAAATTTCATAAAATTAAATTATTTTCAAAATAAATTACATTATTTTAAAATTAAATTAAATAATTTTCAAATTAAATTAATTTAGTTTTAAATTAAATTAATTCATTTTTTAATTAAATTAAATTATTTTTAAATTTAATTAAATTAAATTAATTCCAAATTAAATTAAATTATTTTCAAATTAAATTAGAATTATTTTTAAATTAAATTAATTCATTTTTAAATTAAATGAAATTATTTTTAAATTTATATAATTTAAATTATTTTCAAATTAAATTAAATTATTTACAAACTAAATTAAATTATTTTCAAATTAAATTAAATCATTTTCAAATTAAATTAAATTATTTCCAAATTAAATTAAATTATTTTCAAACTAAATTAAATTATTTTCAAATTAAATTAATTTATTTTTAAATTTAATCAAATTATATTATTTTTAAATTAAATTAAATTAATTTCAAATTAAATTAAATTATTTTTAAACTAAATTAATTTATTTTTAAATTTAATTATTTTCAAATTAAATTAAATTATTTTCATATTATATTTAATTATTTTTAAATTAAATTAATTATTTTCAAACTAAATTAAATTATTTTCAAAACCAAATTAAATTATTTTTGAATTTTATTAAAATTATTTTTTTAATAATAAATTTTTAATAATAATTTTTTTCTAATTAAATTAAATTATTTTTAAATCAAATTAAATTATTTTCAAAATAAATTAAATTATTTTCAAATTGAATTAAATTTTTTTCAAATTAAATTACGATATTTTTAAATTAAATTAAATTATTTTTAAATTAAATATAATTATTATCAAATTAAATTTAATTATTTTCAAATTAAATTAAATTATTTTTTAATTTATTTAAATTTAATTTTTTTCAAATTTAATTAAATTAAAATATTTTTAAATTTAATTCAATTAAATTATTTTCAAATTAAATTAAATAATTTTTAAATTAAATTGATTTCAAATTAAATTAAATTATTTTAAAATTTAATTGAATTAAATTATTTTTAAATTAAATTATTTTTAAATTAAATTCAATTAAATTAATTTCAAATTTAATTAAATTATTTTCAAATTAGATTTATTTATTTTCAAATTGAATTAAATTATTTTCAAATTAAATTAAATTAAATGATTTCAAACTAAATTTAAATTATTTTCAAATTAAATTAAATTAATTTCAAATTAAGTTAACTTATTTTTAAATTAAATTATTCTTAAATTTAATTAAATATAATTATTTTCAAATTAAGTCAAATTATTATCAAATTAAATTCAATTATTTTCAAATTAAATTAAATTATTTTTTAATTTAATTAAACTATTTTCAATTTAAATTAAATTATTTTCAAATTAAATTAAATTATTCTTGAATTATATTCAATTATTTTCAAATTAAATTATTTCCAAGTTAAATTAAATTATTTTCAAACTAAATTAAATTATTTTTGAATTTTATTAAATTAAATTATTTTCAAATTAAATTAAATTATTTTCTTATTAAATTAAACTATTTTCAAATTAAATTAAATTATTTTTAAATTTAATTAAATTTAATTATTTTCAAATTAAAATAAATTTAAGAGATTATAATTTCTAGGAAATTGTTTTACACAGATCGTCAACAAGTTAACATCATTTGTATAACTAATCTTTCTTTAACAAACTTTCTTAAAAACAACTACTTCACTGGCAAACACCTCGACTGACATTGAATTACATTAAGAAAGTTTTTTGAGTTCTACATAACCCTGTGATTTTTCCGAAAAATAACAATATTCTGATCAAATACAAAAAATAATTATCAATTAATTAATGAACATCCATGTACGCGTTTCGGAAACACACTGGGTAAGTTGTATTTTATTTTATTTCTAGTTATAATTTGTTGTTAATGATAAATCTATACTGATGAAGCCAAAAGGCCGAAACGCATATATGGATGTTCATTAATTATTTGATAATTATGTTTTGTATTTGATCGGGATATTGTTATTTTTTGGGACATTCACAGGGTTATGTAGAACCCAAAAACTTTCTTAATGTAATTTAATGTCAGTCGAGGTGTTTGTCAGTGAAGAAGTTGTTTTTAAGAAAGTTTGTTAAAGAAAGATTAGTTATACAAATGATGTTAACTTTGTTGACGATATGTATAAAACAATTTCCTAGAAATTATAATCTATGAAGTTAAGATACCAGCACTAATGTTTAATATTATTAGAAAGCTTCAAACTCAACAAGATATCTATATTAATAAATTAAATTATATTCAAAATAAATTAAATTATTTGTAAATCATATTAAATTATTTTAAAATTTAATGAAATTATTTTCAAATTAAATTTATTTGTTTTCAAATTGAATTAAATTATTTTCAAAATAAATTAAATTATTTCAAAGTAAATTAAATTATTTTCAAATTAAATTAAATTATTTTCAAATCAAATCAAATTATTTTCCAATAAAATTAAATTATTTTCAAATTAAATTAAATTATTTTCCAATTAAATTAAATTATTTTTAAATTAAAATATTTTTAATATTAATTCTTTTTAAATTAAATCAACTTATTTTCAAATTAAATTAAATTATTTTCAATTTAAATTAAATTATTTTTAAATTAAATTAAAATATTTTCTAATTAAATTAATTTATTTTCAAATTGAATTAAATTATTTTTAAATTAAATTAAATTATTTCAAACTAAATTAAATTATTTTTAAATTAAATTAAAATATTTTCAAATTAAATTATATTCCAATTAATTTAAATTATTTTCAAATTAAATTAAATTATTTTTAAATTGAATTAAATTAAATTATTTGCAAAATAAATAAAAATAAATTTTAAATTAAATTATTTTTAAATTTAATTAAATTATTTCAAATTAAATTCAATAATTTTCAAATTAATTTCAATTAAATTATTTTCAAATTTAATTAAATTTGTTTCAAATTAAATTTATTTCTTTTCAAATTGAATTAAATTATTTTCAAATTAAATTATATAATTTAAAACTAAATTTAAATTATTTTCAAATTAAATTAAATTAATTTCAAATAAAATTAAATTATTTTTAAATTTAATTAAATGATATTATTTTTAAATTAAATTAAATTATATTCAAATTAAATTAAATTATTTTCAAATTTAAATTAAATTATTTTCAATTTAAATTAAATTAATTTCAAATTAAATTAATTTATTTTTTATTTGAATTAAATTAGTTTTAAATTAAATTAAATTATTTTCAAATTAAATTTAATTCTTTTCAAATTAAATTAAATTATTTTTAAATTAAATTAAATTTTTTTTTAAATTATTTTAAATTATTTTCAAATTAAATTAAATTATCTTCAAATTGAATTAAATTATTTTTAAATTTAAATTAAATTATTTTAAATTAAATTTATTTATTTTTAAATTAAATTAAAGTATTTTTATATTTAATTAAATTAAATTATTTTCAAATTTAATTAAATTATTTTCAAATTAAATTAAATTATTTTTAAATTAAATTAAATTATTTTCTAATTAAATTAAATTATGTTTAAATTAAATTAAATTAATTTAAAATTAAATTAACTTAAAATATTTTCAAATTAAATTAAATTATTTTCAAATTAAATTAAATTAATTTAAAATTAAATTAAATTAATTTAAAATTTAATTAAATTATTTTCAAATTTAAATTAAATTATTTTCAAATTGAATTAAATTAATTTCAAATTAAATTAATTTATTTTTAAACTAAAATAAATTATTTTTAAATTAAATTATTTTCAAATTAAATTAAATTATTTTCAAATTAATTTAAATTATTTTTTAATTAAATTAAATTATTTTCAAATTAAATTAAATTATTTTCAAATGAAATGAATTTTTTTTTTAAATAAATTAACTTATTTTCAAATTAAATTATATAATTTTTAAATTAAAAAATTATTTTCAAATTTAAATTAAATTTTTTTCAAATTAAATTAAATTAATTTCAAATTAAATTTATTTATTTTTAAATTAAATTCAATTATTTTTAAATTTAATTAAATTAAATTATTTTCAAATTAAATTAAATTAAATTAAATTAATTTCAAATTAAATTGATTTATGTTTAAATTAAATTAAATTAGTTTCAAACTAAAATAAATTATTTTCAAATTTAAATTAAATTATTTTAAAATTAAATTAAATTAATTTCAAATTAAATTATTTTTTAATTAAATTAAATAAAATTATTTTCAATGTTAAATTAAATTATTTTCAAATCAATTTAAATTATTTTCAAACTAAATTAAATTATTTTCGAATTAAATTAATTCATTTTTTAATTAAATTAAATCACTTAAATTTATATAAAATAAATTATTTTCAAAATAAATTAAATTATTCTCAAATTAAATTAAATTATTTTTAAATTAAATTAATTAAATTTTAAATTAAATTAATTCATTTTTAAATTAAATTAAATTATTTTCAAATTAAATTAAATTACTTTCAAATTAAATATATACAAATTAAATTAAATTATTTTCAAATTAAATTAAGTTATTTTTAAATTAAATTAATTCATTTTTAAATTAAATTACATTATTTTTAAATTTATATAAATTAAATTATTTTCAAAATAAATTAAATTATTCTCAAATTATATTAAATTATTTTTAAATTAAATTAATTAAATTTTAAATTAAATTAATTCATTTTTAAATTAAATTAAATTATTTTTAAATTTAAATAAATTAAATTATTTTCAAATTAAATTAAATTATTTTCAAATTAAATTAAATTATTTTTAAATTTAATTAATTCATTTTTAAATTAAAATAAATTATTTTTATATTTATAGAAATCAAATTATTTTCAAATTAATTTTAATTATTTTTAAATTAAATTAATATATTTTCAAATTAAATTAAACTATTTAAAAATTAAATAAAATTGCTTTTAAATTAAATTAAGTTATTTTAAAATTAAATAAATATATTTTTAAATTAAATTAAAATATTTTTAAATTTCATAAAATTAAATTATTTTCAAAATAAATTACATTATTTTAAAATTAAATTAAATTATTTTCAAATTAAAATAAATTATTTTCAAATTAAATTAATTTAGTTTTAAATTAAATTAATTCATTTTTAAATTAAATTAAATTATTTTTAAATTTAATTAAATTAAATTAATTCCAAATTAAATTAAATTATTTTCAAATTTAATTAAAATTATTTTTAAATTAAATTAATTCATTTTTAAATTAAATGAAATTATTTTTAAATTTATATAATTTTAATTATTTTCAAATTAAATTAAATTATTTACAAACTAAATTAAATTATTTTTAAATTAAATTAAATCATTTTCAAATTAAATTAAATTATTTCCAAATTAAATTAAATTATTTTCAAATTAACTTATTTTCAAATTAAATTATTTTCAAATTAAATTAATTTATTTTTAAATTTAATCAAATTATATTATTTTTAAATTAAATTAAATTAATTTCAAATTAAATTAAATTATTTTTAAACTAAATTAATTTATTTTTAAATTTAATTATTTTCAAACTAAATTAAATTATTTTAGAATTTTATTAAATTAAATTATTTTCAAATTAAATTAAATTATTTTCTAATTAAATTAAATTATTTTCAAATTAAATTAAATTATTCTCAAATTAAATAAAATTATTTTTAAATTTAATAAAATTTAATGAGTTTCGTATTAAATTTAATTATTTATAAATTAAATTTAATTATTTTCAAATTAAATAAATTATTTTTAAATTGAATTAAATTATTTTTATTTAAAATTATTTTTTTTTTAAATTAAATTAAATTATTTTAAATTAAATTTAATTATTTTCAAATTAAATTAATTTTTGGTTTAATTAAGTTTAATTATGTTTAAAAAATTAAATTATTTTTAAATTAAATTAAAATATTTTTAAATTTAATTAAATTATTTTTAGATTAAACTATTTTTAAATTTAATTATTTTCAAATAAAATCAAATTATTTTCAAATTAAATCAAATTATTTTCAAATTAAAATTAATTATTTTCAAATTAAATCAAATTATTTTCAAATTAAATTAAATTATTCTTAAATTAAATTAAATTATTTTTAAAGGAATTAAATTAATATAAATTTAATTTAAATTATTTTTAATATAAATTAAATGATTTTTAAATTAAATTAAATTATTTTCAAATTAAATTAAATTATTTTCAAATTAAATCAAATTATTTTCAAATTAAATTAAATTATTCTTAAATTAAATTAAATTATTTTTAAAGGAATTAAATTAATATTAATTTAATTTAAATATGTTTTAAAATAAATTAAATGATTTTTAAATTAAATTAAATTATTTTCAAATTAAATTAAATTATTTTCAAATTAAATATAATTAACTTTAGATTTAATTAAACTATTTTTAAATTAAACTAAATTATTTTCAAACTAAATAATTTTTAAATTAAATTAAACTATTTTTTAATTAATTTATTATTAAATTTAATTAAATTAAATTATTTCCAAATTAAATTAAATTATTTTTAAATAAAATTAAATTATTTTTAAAGAAATTAAATTTATATTAATTTAAATTAAATAATTTTTAAAATAAATTAAATTATTTTTAAATTAAATATAATTAATTTTAGATTTATTTATATTATTTTGAAATTAAACTAAATTATTTTTAAATTTAATTAAATTATTTTTAAATTAAATTTAATTATTTTCAAAATAAATTAAATTATTTTCAAATTAAATTAAATTATTTTTTAATTATATTAAATTATTTTTTATTTTAATTAAACTATTTTCAAATTAATTTAAATTATTTTCAAATTAAATTAAATTAATCCCAAATTAAATTAAATTATTTTTAAATTAAGTTAAATTATTTTAAAATTAAATTATTTTCAAATTTAATTAAATATAATTACTTTCAAATTAAATCAAATTATTTTCAAATAAAATTAAATTATTTTCAAACTAAATTAAATTATTTTTTATTTTAATTACACTATTTTCAAATCAATGTAAATTATTTTCAAATTAATTTAAATTATTCTCAAATTATATTAAATTATTTTCAAATTAAAATTAATTATTTTCAAATTAAATTAAATCTTTTTCAAACTAAATTAAATTATTTTTGAATTTTATTAAATTAAATTATTTTCAAACTAAATTAAGTTATTTTCAAATTAAATAAAATTATTTGTAAATCATAATAAATTATTTTTAAATTGAATTAATTTATTTTCAAATTAAATTAAATTATTTTAAACTAAATTAAATTATTTTTAAATTAAATTAAGAGTTTTTTAAATTTAAATTATTTTTAATTTAAATTAAATTATTTTCAAATTAAATATAATTATTTTTTAATTTAATCAAATGTAATTATTCTCAAAATAAATTAAATTATTTTCAAATTAAATTAAATTATTTTCAAATTAAATTAAGTTATTTTCAAAATAAATTAAATTATTTTTTAAATCAAATAAATTAATTTTATTAAAAATTAAATTATTTTCAAATTAAATTAAATTATTTTCAAATCATTTTCAAATTAAATTAACTTATTTTCAAATTATTTTCAAATGAAATTAAATTATTCTTAAATTAAAATAAATTAAATTAGTTTAAAAAAAAAAAAAATTAATTTTAATTTTAATTAAATTATTTTTAAAATAAATTAAATTAAATTATTTTTAAATTAAATTAAATTATTTTTAGATTTAACTAAATTATTTTCAAATTAAACTAAATTATTTTTAAATTTAACTAAATCATTTTTAAATAAAATTTAATTATTTTCAAAATAAACAAAATTATTTTCAATTTAAATTAAAATATTTTTAAAATAAATTGAATTATTTTCAAATTAATTTAAATTATTTTTAAATAAATTTAAATAATTTTTAAATTATTTTCTAACTAAATTAAATTATTTATAAATTTAATTGAAATAAATTATTTTCAAATTAAATTAATTTATTTTCAAATTAAATTTAATTAAATTATTTTCAAATTTAATTAAAAGTTTTTCAAATTAGATTTATTTATTTTCAAATTAAATTTAATTTTTTTCAAATTAAATTTAATTATTTTCAAATTAAATTAAATTATATTCTAATTAAATTAAATTATATTCAAATTAAATTTAATTATTTTTAAAATTATTTTAAATTAAAATATTTTTAAATTTAATTAAATTTAGTTATTTTCAAATTAAATCAAATTAAATTAAATTGTTTTCAAATTAAATTAAATTATTTTCAAATTATATTAAATTATTTTCAAATGAAATTAATTATTTTCAAATTAAATTAAATTATTTTCAAACTAAATTAAATTATTTTTGAATTTTATTAAATTAAATTATTTTCAAATTAAATTAAATTATTTTCTAATTAAATATATTTCAAATTAACTAATTTTTTAATTTAAATAAATTAAATTATTTTCAAATCAAATAAAATTATTTTCATATTAAATTAATTTATTTTTAAATTTAAAAAAATTAAATTATTCTTAAATTAAATTAAATTATTTTTAAATTAAATTAAACTTATTTCAAATTAACTTAAATTATTTTCAAATTAAATTAAATTATTTTCAAATTATATTAAATTATTTTCAAATTAAATTAATTATTTTCAAAATAAATTAAATTAATTTCAAACTAAATTAAATTATTTTTGAATATTATTAAATTAAATTATTTTCAAACTAAATTAAATTATTTTCTAATTAAATATATTTCAAATTAAATTATTTTTAAATTTAATTAAATTAAATTATTTTCAAATTAAATTAAATTAATTGTAAATCATATTAAATTATTTTTAAATTTAATGAAATTATTTTCAAATTAAATTTATTTGTTTTCAAATTGAATTAAATTATTTTCAAATTAAATTAAATTATTTCAAACTAAATTAAATTATTTTCAAATTAAATTAAATTATTTTCAAATCAAATCAATTTATTTTCCAATAAAATTAAATTATTTTCAAATTAAATTAAATTATTTTCCAATTAAATTATTTTCAAATTAAATTATTTTTAAATATAATTGAATTTAATTATTTTCAAATTAAATAAAATTATTTTCAGATGTAATTATATTATTTTCAAAATAAATTAAATTATTTTTAAATTCAATTAAATTATTTTTTAATTTAATTAAATTAAATTATTTTTAAATTATATTAAATTATTTTCAAGCTAAATAATTTTTAAATTAAATTAAACTATTTTCAAATTTAATTAATTTATTATTAAATTTAATTAAATTAAGTTATTTCCAAATTAAATTAAATTATTTTTAAATTTATTTAAATTAAATTATTTTCAAATTAAATTTAACTATTTTCATATAATAAATTATTTTAAAATGAAATTAGTTATTTTCAAATTAAATTAAATTATTTTCAAACTAAATTAAATTATTTTAGAATTTTATTAAATTAAATTATTTTCAAATTAAATTAAATTATTTTCTAATTAAATTAAATTATTTTCAAATTAAATTACATTATTCTCAAATTAAATAAAATTATTTTTAAATTTAATAAAATTTAATGAGTTTCGTATTAAATTTAATTATTTATAAATTAAATTTAATTATTTTCAAATTAAATAAATTATTTTTAAATTGAATTAAATTATTTTTATTTAAAATTATTTTTTTTTTAAATTAAATTAAATTATTTTAAATTAAATTTAATTGTTTTCAAATTAAATTAATTTTTGGTTTAATTAAGTTTAATTATGTTTAAAAAATTAAATTATTTTTAAATTAAATTAAAATATTTTTAAATTTAATTAAATTATTTTTAGATTAAACTATTTTTAAATTTAATTATTTTCAAATAAAATCAAATTATTTTCAAATTAAATCAAATTATTTTCAAATTAAAATTAATTATTTTCAAATTAAATCAAATTATTTTCAAATTAAATTAAATTATTCTTAAATTAAATTAAATTATTTTTAAAGGAATTAAATTAATATAAATTTAATTTAAATTATTTTTAAAATAAATTAAATGATTTTTAAATTAAATTAAATTATTTTCAAATTAAATTAAATTATTTTCAAATTAAATCAAATTATTTTCAAATTAAATTAAATTATTCTTAAATTAAATTAAATTATTTTTAAAGGAATTAAATTAATATTAATTTAATTTAAATATGTTTTAAAATAAATTAAATGATTTTTAAATTAAATTAAATTATTTTCAAATTAAATTAAATTATTTTCAAATTAAATATAATTAACTTTAGATTTAATTAAACTATTTTTAAATTAAACTAAATTATTTTCAAACTAAATAATTTTTAAATTAAATTAAACTATTTTTTAATTAATTTATTATTAAATTTAATTAAATTAAATTATTTCCAAATTAAATTAAATTATTTTTAAATAAAATTAAATTATTTTTAAAGAAATTAAATTTATATTAATTTAAATTAAATAATTTTTAAAATAAATTAAATTATTTTTAAATTAAATATAATTAATTTTAGATTTATTTATATTATTTTGAAATTAAACTAAATTATTTTTAAATTTAATTAAATTATTTTTAAATTAAATTTAATTATTTTCAAAATAAATTAAATTATTTTCAAATTAAATTAAATTATTTTTAAATTATATTAAATTATTTTTTATTTTAATTAAACTATTTTCAAATTAATTTAAATTATTTTCAAATTAAATTAAATTATTCCCAAATTAAATTAAATTATTTTTAAATTAAGTTAAATTATTTTAAAATTAAATTATTTTCAAATTTAATTAAATATAATTACTTTCAAATTAAATCAAATTATTTTCAAATAAAATTAAATTATTTTCAAATTAAATTAAATTATTTTTAATTTTAATTACACTATTTTCAAATCAATGTAAATTATTTTCAAATTAATTTAAATTATTCTCAAATTATATTAAATTATTTTCAAATTAAAATTAATTATTTTCAAATTAAATTAAATCTTTTTCAAACTAAATTAAATTATTTTTGAATTTTATTAAATTAAATTATTTTCAAACTAAATTAAGTTATTTTCAAATTAAATAAAATTATTTGTAAATCATAATAAATTATTTTTAAATTGAATTAATTTATTTTTAAATTAAATTAAATTATTTCAAACTAAATTAAATTATTTTTAAATTAAATTAAGAGTTTTTTAAATTTAAATTATTTTTAATTTAAATTAAATTATTTTCAAATTAAATTTAATTATTTTTTAATTTAATCAAATGTAATTATTCTCAAATTAAATTAAATTATTTTCAAATTAAATTAAATTATTTTCAAATTAAATTAAATTATTTTCAAAATAAATTAAATTATTTTTTAAATCAAATAAATTAATTTTATTAAAAATTAAATTATTTTCAAATTAAATTAAATTATTTTCAAATCATTTTCAAATTAAATTAACTTATTTTCAAATTATTTTCAAATGAAATTAAATTATTCTTAAATTAAAATAAATTAAATTAGTTTAAAAAAAAAAAAATTAATTTTAATTAAATTATTTTTAAAATAAATTAAATTAAATTATTTTTAAATTAAATTAAATTATTTTTAGATTTAACTAAATTATTTTCAAATTAAACTAAATTATTTTTAAATTTAACTAAATTATTTTTAAATAAAATTTAATTATTTTCAAAATAAACAAAATTATTTTCAATTTAAATTAAAATATTTTTAAAATAAATTGAATTATTTTCAAATTAATTTAAATTATTTTTAAATAAATTTAAATAATTTTTAAATTATTTTCTAACTAAATTAAATTATTTATAAATTTAATTGAAATAAATTATTTTCAAATTAAATTAATTTATTTTCAAATTAAATTTAATTAAATTATTTTCAAATTTAATTAAAAGTTTTTCAAATTAGATTTATTTATTTTCAAATTAAATTTAATTTTTTTCAAATTAAATTTAATTATTTTCAAATTAAATTAAATTATATTCTAATTAAATTAAATTATATTCAAATTAAATTTAATTATTTTTAAAATTATTTTAAATTAAAATATTTTTAAATTTTATTAAATTTAGTTATTTTCAAATTAAATCAAATTAAATTAAATTATTTTCAAATTAAATAAAATTATTTTTAAATATTTTTAAATTAAACCATTTTCAAATTAAATTAAATTATTCTCAAATTATATTAAATTATTTTCAAATTAAATTAAATTATATTCCAATTAAATTAAATTAAATTCAAATTAAATTAAATTGTTTTCATATTAAATTAAATTGTATTTTAAATTTAATTGAATTAAATTATTTTTAATATAAAATAAATTATTTTCAAATTTAATGAAATTTTTTTCATACTAAATTATTTTTAAATTTAATTAAATTATTTTCAATTTAAATTTATTTACTATCAAGTTATTTTCAAATAAAATTAAATTATTTTCAAACTAAACTAAATTATTTTCAAATTAAACTAAATTATTTTTAAATTAAATAAATTATTTACAAATTAAATTATTTTCAAATTATATTAAATTTTTTTCCTTTAATTCCTTTAAAATTAAATTTATTTATTTTCAAATTGAATTAAATTATTTTAAAATTAAATTAAATTATTTTAAACTAAATTAAATTATTTTCAAATTAAATTAAAATATTTTCAAATTAAATTAAATTATTTTCAAATTAAATTAAATTATTTTCTAATTAAATCAAATTATTTTTAAATTAAATTAAATTATTTTAAAATTAAATTACATAATTTTCAAATTAAATTAAATAATTTTTAGATTATATTATTTTCAAATTAAATTAAATTATTTTTAAATTTAATTGAATTAAATTGTTTTCAAATTAAATTAAATTCAATTACATTATTTTCACATTTAATTAAATTGTTTTCAAAATAAATTTATTTATTTTTAAATTGAATTAAATTATTTTCAAATTAAATTAAATTATTTCAAATTAAATTTAAATTATTTTCAAATTAAATTATATAAATTTTAAATTAAATTAATTTTATATTAAATTAAATTATTTTTAAATTAAATAAAATTTAATTATTTTCAAATTAAAGCAAATTATTTTGAAATTAAATTTAATTATTTTCAAATTAAATGAAATTATTCTCAAATTATATTAAATTCTTTTCAAAATAAATTAATTATTTTCAAATTAAATTAAATTATTTTCAAACTAAATTAAACTATTTTTTAATTGTATTAAATTAAATTATTTTTAAATTATATTAATTTTTTTTTAAATTTAATTAAATTAAATTATTTTAAATTTATATTAAATTGTTTTTAAAATTAATTTAACTAAATTATTTTCAAATTAAATCAAATTATTTTCAAATTAAATTAAATTATTTGTAAATCATATCATATGATTTGTAAATCATATTAAATTATTTTTAAATTTAATTAAATTATTTTCAAATTAAATTTATTTATTTTCAAATTGAATTAAATTATTTTCAAATTAAATTAAATTATTTCAAACTAAATTAAATTATTTTCAAATTAAATTAAATTATTTTAAAATTTAAATTAAATTATTTTTATATTAAATTAAATAATTTTCAAATTAAAATTTAACAATTAATTAATTAAAATTATTTTTAAATTAAATTAAATTATTTTTTAATTAAATTAAACTATTTTTATATTAAATTAAATTTTTTTTAATTTTCGTTAAATTATTCTCAAATTATATTAAATTATTTTCAAATTAAATTAATTATTTTCAAATTATATTAAATTATTTTCAAACTAAATTAAATTATTTTCCAATCAAATTAAATTATTTTCAAATAAAGTTAAATTATTTTTAAATTAAATTAATTTGTTTTCAAATTAAATTATTTTTAAATTTAAATTAAATTATTTTCAAATTAAATTTAATTTTTTTCAGATTAAAATAAATTATTTTTAAATTAAATTAAATTATTTTTAAATACAATTAAATTAAATTATTTACAAATTAAATTATTTTTGAATTAAATAAAATATTTTTTAAATTAAATTATTTTCAAATGAAATTAAGATATTCTTAAATTTTATTAAATTAAATTACTTTCAAATTAAATTAAATTATTTTTAAAATATATTCAATTAAGTTATTCTCAAATTTATTTAAAATATTTTCAAATTAAATTTATTTATTTTAAAATTGAATTAAATTATTTTCTAATTAAATTAATTTATTTTAAACTAAATTTAAATTATTTTCAAATTAAATTAAATTAATTTCAAATTAAATTAAATTCTTTTTAAATTAAATTAAATGGTTTTTAAAATAAATTATTTTTAAATTTAATTAAATTTAATTATTTTCAAATAAAATTAAATTAAAAAAAAAAAAATTAAATTGTTTTTAAATTAAATTATTTTTAAATTTAATTAAATTTAATTATTTTCAAATTAAATTAAATTATTTGCAAATAAAATTAAAATATTTTTAAATTAAATTAAATTATTTTCTATTTAAATTATTTTCAAATTAATTTAATTTATTTTCAAATTAAATTAAATTATTTTCAAATTAAATTAAATTATTTTCAAATTAAATAAATTATTTTCCAATCAAATTAAATTATTTTTAAATAAAGTTAAATTATTTTTAAATTAAATTAATTTGTTTTCAAATTAAATTATTTTTAAATTTCAATTAAAATATTTTCAAATTAAATTTAATTATTTTCAGATTAAAATAAATTATTTTTAAATTAAATTAAATTATTTTTAAATTCAATTAAATTAAATTATTTTCAAAATAAATTGAATTATTTTCAAATTAAATTTATTTATTTTAAAATTAAATCAAATTATTTTCAAATTAAATTAATTATTTTCAAATTAAATTAAATTATTTTCAAATTAAATTAATTATTTTTAAACTAATTTAAATTATTTTCAAATTAAATTAAATTATTTTCAAATTAAATTAAATTATTTTCAAATTAAATTAAATTATTTACAAATTAAATTAAGTTATTTTTTGAATTAAATAAAATATTTTTTTAATTAAATAATTTTCAAATTGAATTAAGCTATTTTTAAATTTTATTAAAATAAATTATTTTCAAATTAAATTAAATTATTTTTAAAATAAATTCAATTAAGTTATTTCCAAATTTAATTAAAATATTTTCAGATTAAATTTATTTATTTTAAAATTGAATTAAATTATTTTCAAATTAAATTTATTTATTTCAAATTAAATTTAAATTATTTTCAAATTAAATTAAATTAATTTCAAATTAAATTAAATTGTTTTTAAAATAAATTATTTTTAAATTTAATTAAATTTAATTATTTTCAAATAAAATTAAATTCTTTTTAAATTAAATTAAATTGTTTTTAAATTACATTATTTTTAACTTTAATTAAATTTAATTATTTTCCAATTAAATTAAATTATTTTCAAATAAAATTAAAATATTTTTAAATTAAATTAAATTATTTTCAATTTAAATTATTTTCAAATTAAATTAAATTATTTTCAAATCATTTTCAAATTAAATTAACTTATTTTCAAATTATTTTCAAATGAAATTAAATTATTCTTAAATTAAAATAAATTAAATTAGTTTTAAAAAAAATTAATTAATTTTAATTTTAATTAACTTATTTTTAAAATAAATTAAATTAAATTATTTTTAAATTAAATTAAATTATTTTTAGATTTAACTAAATTATTTTCAAATTAAACTAAATTATTTTTAAATTTAACTAAATTATTTTTAAATAAAATTTAATTATTTTCAAAATAAACAAAATTATTTTCAATTTAAATTAAAATATTTTTAAAATAAATTGAATTATTTTCAAATTAATTTAAATTATTTTTAAATAAATTTAAATAATTTTTAAATTATTTTCTAATTAAATTAAATTATTTTTAAATTTAATTGAAATAAATTATTTTCAAATTAAATTAATTTATTTTCAAATTAAATTTAATTAAATTATTTTCAAATTTAATTAAAAGTTTTTCAAATTAGATTTATTTATTTTCAAATTAAATTAAATTTTTTTCAAATTAAATTTAATTATTTTCAAATTAAATTAAATTATATTCTAATTAAATTAAATTATATTCAAATTAAATTTAATTATTTTTAAAATTATTTTAAATTAAAATATTTTTAAATTTAATTAAATTTAGTTATTTTCAAATTAAATCAAATTAAATTAAATTATTTTCAAATTAAATAAAATTATTTTTAAATATTTT